>LFRF01000043.1:35443-107054 GCA_001189435.1 Tolypocladium ophioglossoides CBS 100239 | reverse complement strand
TCCCTTAGAGATGGGAGAGCGATGTCCCTTAGTACATGGGCGAGTGTCCGGGCCCTCGGCACTACCCCTGTCGGCCTGTCGGGGGTGTGTCTGGCTTACCAGTCAAACTACCCTGCCAATTTCGGGGCTGTGAGGAGCTTGGCGCTATTCCAAGTATTTCACACAGTCATGTACTGGTCTTGAGCCATCTAGCCATTGCCTCGGGCTTTGTCTATGTGCAACAGCATGTTAGAGTAAAATTACCACATTACGCCAGTAAAGTCTATGCTGGTATGGATAAGGGTCACGAGTAAGGGGCGTATAGAGAAAGTCTAATTTCTGTACACCCTTACTTGAATTAGCTTACTAGTTTGCAGAATAATTTTGATCAAATATACTGATGTCATGGCCTTGGAAGGATGCATGGGCTTAGTTCCCTTATAGTGAAACGATTGATATCTTCTGTGACTTTAATTGGGCTCATCACTGCACCGTCCCGCGGATGTGCATAGAAGAGGATGGCGTGTTTGAGGCGGGGAACCATTGGCGGGCGACAAGAACTCCATGATGAGCCTCAGAGCGAACCCTTAGTAACAAGTCGGGACAGCAGGATAACACGATTTGTGTTCCAAAGACTTTAGCAGACCCCGCGACTGAAGGGGCCGCCTTGACAGATGAACCGAAGGTTCGCATCGAGTTCAAGGGGTCGATCTTCTCGCAGCACCCACCTCCCAGCACCCACAAGCCCTGCCTCGGCTTCCCAGGCCACGGTTGATCCAAAGACGATACAGGAGGATGTAGAAATATCAATCTCCTAGAGGGAGAATGAACAAACGGTGGAAACATTAGGAAGGAGAGGTACATCCAATTTTGTAACTAGACAAGAAAACAGAACAAGGCTTCCACTCCTAAGTCAGCTCAACGAGCACTTCTGAAGGCCTCGGCTGGACTTTCATCCAGTCCCCAACAGTGTAGAGGAAACGCGCTGTCTCGCGTTCATTCTTGTGATCGCGATGCCTCGTGATGCCGCGGTGTTCGTGCACGCCAGCCATTGTGATGCGCTCTGCTTTTCGCGCCTTGTCTTCCGATAAGTCGCTGTCAATCCAAGCGATACACATTAGAAAGACATTCCAGTCTGCGGGCCCCGGCGACCTCGATTCTTTTGGCTTCTTGGAGCTGTGCCACCAAGGCTCAAACTCTTCATATGGGCTGGCTCGAATCACGATAAAGTCGAGATCGAGCACCTCGGGCTCACTATCCCGCCACGCTTGGTTCAGCCTTATTACCCCGAACTCGGCCTGCGCATTCGCGGGAGATGTTAACGCGTAGAGCTTGCAGGACGACGTCTCGGCCAGATTAGGAATCTGGCAGTCTCGAGGCAGCGCAGCGACACGCAGTTTCGCCCAAGAGGTCCGGAAGACAAGACTTTGGCTCCGCTCATCGCCGAGGGGATGGTGGGAGCGGACAAGCGCCTTCGGAGACACGCAAATGCCGTAAAAGTCGCTCAGGTCTCCGAAGCTCCGATTTTCCTCGAGGGTCCCCTCGAAAGTCCTGAGGTTCTCCAGGCCAGACTGCCACGTTCCGCGAGCATTCAGGTCAAATGTCTTGGCGTCGGAATTCAGTACAGCATTTGTGTAGAGCGACATGGCGGGGAAGGTTTTGCCAATCGTCCCATAAGACGGCACTCCCATAGGGAATTGTACAGGAGACATCCAGTCTGCCCATGACCAGCTCGGAAAGTTACGTCGTCGTCGAGTAGGGTCGTGTTCGCCCTCCATCCAGCATAGAGCGTAGTCGAAGGCAGCAACTGGCAGGCCGTAGAGGTAGGTGGTGGTCAATCCGTGGTCCAGAGTCGTAGCTTTCCGCAAAAGGCCCTCTACGGCTTTCAAAGCGTCACTCTGTAGGGTGGCACGCCGCTTCGTGTAGATTTCGATCAGCTCAAATACCTCGCCAAGGGTAACGGGGACATCTGGTTTGGACAGCTCAAAGTTGCTGTGGATTTGCATAGACGTTGGGCCTAATTCGTGTCCTCTCCAGGGTCTTTGCCTCCTCTTCCTCATGTCGGTGAAAAAGGTGTGCCTGGGCGAAATGGACAGCTTGCTTGCGTCGATGACGGACTCCAAGAAAACATCCTCGGAGAAATAACAATCGCGACATTGGAACCAGCAATGCGTGTCGGAGATGTAGAGAACCCTGCCAGACAGGAGCTCTTCTTGCATGGTCCACGCACGAGTGGCCCATGCGGACATCTGTTTCGCCCGCGCCTGAGGGTAGGCACGCGACACGACCACTTTTAGGCCAGCAATTTTGTGCACTTGCTGGAAGGGGAGTCGAGAATTCGCTTGGACTCCCGGCAGGGGCGAGTTGGCCGAGTTGTTTCCCTTTGAAGCGTTGGCAATTGTCATGACGGCCATTTGGTAGACCATCTCCATGTGCTGGATCTGCAAAGACTTGTCATCTTCGCTATCCTGCATGATGCACAAGCTGTCAACCCAGAGATATCTTTCGCCGAGTTGGGCGCATAGCGTCATGGCATCCGAGATGGTGCGTGGAACGTCGACCCTTGACAGCCCATGCTGGCCATAAAGCTCGGCACGGTTCGTCTGGTTGAGGTTCAAAAAGGTCGAAGTGCCCCAGATATAGCTCAAGGCAACGTACCGCCAACTAGGGCTGGCATCAACAACTCGCAGGGATTCGACATCGACAAGGCGAATCGGGACATGTTCGCGCTCCGATGACTCCTCATCTTCAACGTCGTTGTGGTGCCGTTCACAGTACACAAGCCAGCGTCTGATAAGGTCTGGTTGGATGCGGTTCGTAATAAGGCGTGCATGCCGGTAATTTCGCTCAGCCGTTTCCTCCCAACCAAGAGAGCTATGCGTGTCGGGTTGGAGCAACTGGATTGTGAAGCTCTCTCCGGGTTCCCAGTCAAATTCATCAAACGCTGGGTTGAGGCGCTTCGGCACGTTTCCGTCGTAAAACCAAAGGCGGCAGAGGGGGCGGCTGATATCGGCGTCGGTATCCCAGCCAGACCTGTGCAGTGAGAGCAGGCCGGTGGCCGAGACGATAGCACGAACTGGGACCAGTTCTGGGCTGTTGGTGCTGAATGATTCGACGCCAAGGATTGCTGCCATGGTCAGACGGCAAAATGGGCATTGCTGATGCTCCATGATATGCTTGAGCGACCGATCGGGAGGTCGCTCGACGTAGCTGTCCCAGATATATGCATCCTTCTGATAGAAAAGACCTCTTATGTCTATTTCCTGGCAGACATCGCAGAGCTCGTCGCTGTCGAAGCTCGGGGATTCTATATAATGAAGCGGGTTATCATCGTCCATGACGTTGCAGGCGATTCAGTGGCAATCTATGACGAAGTTAGCTATGGGGTGGCTTTGCAACCCTGACCTCGGCTTCTGCAGGTAACTTCTAGGAATGTGTCACGGATTTGCTATGGACTTTGCTCCATGCATTGAGGGTCTATCGTGTTCTATCTGAGGGGCTGTACGAAGTAAGGAACCCCGCAACTGGCCATGAAGCAGCAGAAACCGGCAAGCGGTTGCCTTAGGCTGCAAAAGGCTGCAGGACGAGGGCCCAACGGAATAAGTCGGAGCGAAGCACCAATCTTTGTGCATCATTAGCGGATAAGACATCCAACCAACCCATGGGTGCCAGAGTCCAACCCAGGATCAGTATTGATCGCTAGCGATTCATCTGCTAGAGCCTAGCTAGAGACGGCTAGGCAACTTTCACTATGCCCATGCCTCATGACAGTTGAATTTCCCCGCTTCTGTGGAGTACTTATATTCTCAACCACATCACCGAAGTACGGCCACAACCCGAGCGTGGATTATCTTGACTGAACCTTGGATAAATGCAGGCATCATCATCAGTTTCTAGGTCACCTTTCCACGACGAGATCGTGACCCAATGGGAAGGTAAGGTATTAACTTACCAGAGGTCAGTTTGGCAACAAAAAACCAGGTCGCCGATGGGATGATTCCCCTCGAGGGCCTTCGATGACTGGACGTTGACTTTGACATTGATCTTGCCCGGCGCTTCATAAAAAACTGGCAATTAGACTTGATTACGCTATCGGCTCCAAGAGCGCCGAATGCCGTGCCTCCTCCCACGGCATGCTATTCTCTGACCGTATCTTTGCGTTCTGAGGAAGTTGCCAGCTTTGCGCTCTAATTTTCCGCGCCAAATATATACAAAGTCATTAATGCGTAATCACTTTGGCTCCAAAGAGCAGCCCTCGCGCATATAGAAGTCCCAGATCCAGCTTCAGCGTCAGCCACATAACCGATGGACCTAAAAATCACGACTCAGAGTACTTGTACACAGCCCCTCACGGTTTCGAGGGCAGCTGAAGAGCTCCTATCTCAATTTGACGAAATTGGTGTTTCCTTACGTCCGGTCGAACCAGCGCGTTGAGATTACGCACGTGCCTCAGCCCCCAAAGGCTTTTGTCAATGGTGATGGTGTATGGGTAAAGTGCTGCCAAGGGTGTACATCGCCCGGATGTATCATACTCCGCCCGGCCCAAGCCTCGTTCGGCTCCTGAACTGGTTGACTACTTTGTATCGACACAGGCGTAAGAGTCTGCATATAACTGCCGGCATTAATTCCGCGGTGTGCTGCTTGATTTCGGATTGTCGATTTATTATCCTCATCCCGGTAGAGAACATCTGGCTTCCGATCGAAGAGTGAGTTTTGGTTGGCCTCAGTTCCACCAATAAAACTCTTAGTTATAAAAATAACGCATATGAATCAGGCATGAGATGTCACCTAACCGGGCTTGAAGCGTGGGCAAATGCCTGTCCTTGGTTTGACGCTGTCGCACGGGCTCAGCCATCTAAAACGAGCACTGCAGCCAGCATCTACGTAAACATAGCAGCATATGTAATAGAAACTTAGCCAGGGATCTCCCAGAATAGCACGGGATCGGAGGTGCAAGGGGCTGCTCCGGTATGGAAGCTAGGCGACATTCGTAGACGGTAATATACTGCTCACAGGCTGCCTCATCTTGACGCATGGAACAAGTAAGACACTTTCATGTTTCCGCCGGCACTATCGGCTATTACACGTGAGGCATTTATTTGGACTAATGTGACGTTGGTATCAGGGAGGCCCCGCCACTGACAGTGCAAGACTACATATGCGGCCTCATTATCTGCCCTCCTATTTGACGGCTTGTTGCGCCGCGTCCGGGGCTGGGAGAAAGGCAAGGACCTCCCCGCCGAAGATCTCCTACATAATCATCAAGGAAATGTAGAGCTCGCTATCATCTGTCATTCTATTACTATAGCTGCATGTAGACTGCTTGGACTCTCGGAGATAATACAGTCTGCCCCACCCCGGATGAAGCCTTGGAGTCGTTTTTATATGATACTTGATATGTGATATATGTATGCAACATCGAGGGGATTTAATTGTCCGGAACGAATGCATGAGCAGTTACCGCACCGCCGCCTGCATTTCATTGTTGACGTGTCTCGAACCAAATCCTTGACAGGGGTCCCTGTTCTCCGCACACAACGCACGCTTAGCAAGAGATTGTCTCGGAGGGTTGCTAGGGCGTCAAGCAGTCGGCGGGCATCAATCGCTGCAGGTCTTCATCCAAGAGTGTCCTAATGGAACTACAGTTCCTCCACCCGCGAGTTCGTGAGACTAAGTGGCTGCAATGTGTTTAACCGAGAATCGTTCCTGCGACAGCTCATTTGACCTCGGGTAGCGGCCTGGTCTGGACCTCCTCGGCAGTTACAACGCCACCCTGGGATGTTACATGTAGGATCTGGTGTCTTTATTATTACCTTGTATTACTTGCTTCTAATTTTATTAAGGGTTTTGCCCAACTTTTGCTCCTGATTCAATATATCTTCATATACAGAGCCTCACTCATGTAACTGTGAGCGTGCACCTCCTGCCAGCTGTTCATAGTTATTAACGAATAAAACGAATAAGAATTTTCAGCCCGGCTTTCCTGCAGGTCTTATTGTGCCAATCAAAGCATTCTGTTCGTTGGATTCTCCTCATGCTGCTCTGAGCAGGAGAATCAAGCAGCCGCACGTAGCCCACCCGTTGCCATCCCACCACGTCAATGCAGCCAATTGCTGGATGGCTGGCGTTTTTTGCCTTTTGGTAAAACAAGAAGACATCGACCATTAGATGTAGGGCATCGCAAAGATGATTGCAGACGGCAGTGTGGCGCCTTGCTATGGTCCTCCGACTTCGCAACGTTGCCCCAGGCCGGCAGATCTTCAAGTGAGGAGAATATAAATCCATATCCCCGAATTAGCTTCTAATTAGGCATTCCTACCTACTCAGGAGTTACTCGTCTTCCGCCCATTGACACCCGAAGAAGAGCAACCATGGATACTCATCAAACCCTTCTTCTGCCTACGGCCAATCCGTCAGAAGCCACTGCGGAATCGCCATGCTGAGCGGGCACGTCACTCAACGCCTCGCTTCCAACATCCTGCTAGCCACGTTCCCCGAGGGCTTCGATGAGCGAAAGCTGACGCTCTCCACCCTTGATATCGCCCACCACCGGCTGGATCCGAGCTCGCACCTCGCCGTCGGTGCCTGGTACAGCCGTGTCGGCCGCCCCCTACCGAGAAAGAAAAACGGACGGACGGCCTGAAGTGGGACACGCCCGGATTTGATCATCCTCGGTCGCATGGCGCCGAGCTTCATGCCAAAGCCGTCGCCTCCCCGCTCCATGCCGAAGCCGCTGCGTCCGGGTTTTCTTGGGTACTCAACAATGACCGGCTCATCGAAGACGTTGCCGTCGGCCTCGTCACAGTGCCTCATCGCAGTGTCCTCCAGTGGCGGGCTGGATTTCTCAGATGACGAAATCAGACACATTGCTGGGCAGACCGCAGAAGGCACTCACTGGCTCGCGAACAGAGAGCTGGTGGCGAACGTCACCTTCATCTACGAGCAACATAACGTGACGATTCCGGGTGACAAGCTAGTCCCCAACACTACAATGGCATCGGAGTTTTCTGGCGTGGTCTACAACGACAGCCTTTACTGCTTCCATCGAGTAGTGGCGAGAAGTCCAACATCTTCCATTCGACGGCAATAGCTGGAAGGGGGGGCAGAAGATTCCTAGCACTGCCACAGACACGGGCATGTCCGCCGTGGTCTACGATAACAAGATCTACTGCTTCTACGGGCAGCGACTCCGATAGTTCTAACATCTAGTACAACGTGTTCGACGGGAGTAGCTGGAAAGGGGATGAGAAGATCCCTAGCACTAACATAGGCTCGGGCATATCCGCCGTTGTGTACGATGACAACATCTACTGTTTCCACCAGGGCAGTGGCTCCGATAGTTCTACCATCTGGTATAACGTTTTCTACCGGAGCAGCTGGAAAGGCGACAACAAGATTCCATACACCACTACGTCGTCGGGGCCGTCCGCCGTGGTCCGCGATAACTGCATCTTCTGCTTCCACAAAGGCAGTAGGCACCTGTGTCTAGCCATCTTCCACGAGCAGTCCTGGACTAAGGATATTCTCATCGGGGGCATCGGGATGTTGGGAAGCCGTCGGCGGCTTTGATCAGGGACCAAATCTTTTGCCTTCATCAAGGGTACACCAATCCCAGCGAGGTCCGGTATCGAACCTTTGACAAGATTTCTACCGACAGCGACTACGACACCTTTGAGTCCATCTGGCGAAACCCCGTGCTGAAGCAGCTGGGATATGACCAGGACTATTATGGCTGCATGAAGCTTGGAATGACCTCTGCCACGAATATGACACGACGCGCGCTTACATCGCCTTCTTCACCGGTTCCCACAGGAATGGTTCGCCTATGCCTACCGAGGCAGCGCCAGGCTCTGCATGCAGTATAGCAATGACGGCTGGGGCTAGATAACATTAATGAAGTGTTCGCACACGAGACCTGTCATATCTTCGGGGCGGCTGATGAGTACGGGGACTGCGGCTGCGGAAAGTTCGGCATGTACGGCGTCTATAGATATTGCATAAACTGCACTAATGGGCAGGAGGACTGCATTATGCATAGCAATTCGCTTAAGATATGCGAGTCTACTAAGGGGCAGCTCGGGTGGCTGCCGCATGGGAAAGAAGACAGGAGTAGAGGAATAGCTATAGGGACTTGAAATTTTTTGGCATTTTGGCGCTATAATGCTATTGTAGGTTATATAATAGCTACATTTGTAAGGAAGGATAACAGCCCGTGGAGTAGACTACGTAGCAGCTATATAAACGGGGCCATCTTCCTACCTAATTGGCGAACAGTTTAACGACGGCAAATGCAMGCRCCGAGGATACCCTGCCCACGGCTTCTAACGGAGCGGGGCTAGTCGGGTAGGGCACGCCACGCAGGGAGGCGACTAGGCAGGCTGGTAAGAGAGAGAAAAGAGGAGGAAGAGGCATGTTATTCTAACTAGGCGGGAAGTGCGGCCCCTTTTATAGTGCACGCAGCGTGCTCGCGGGGTATTATCCTTCCCTACCAAAAGCCTCCACACCTAAGGGCAGACGTGCTCTAGGCAGATGAAAGTAGAATTCTGCTCTTGTGATATCCGGATTCACTCATTAGGGGGTATTTCGCCAGGTGGCCCACTTGGCGGACTAGATTTTACTTATTTTAGGGGTGGCCATATCTCGAAGAAGGATGCTTTCTAGCTGCGCGCTAGGCAGCCGAGGGGGTAGAAAGAGAGCTGCCGGGCTGCGGGCCGCTATAATCGTGGCCCAGTCCTAATTGCAGACAAGGACGTAATTAAATTGTTAGAGTATGTACCGTACTCGAGGGGCGTGCCGCGATGTAGGCTAGAGGAAGGGGGCCTATCGGCTTGGTCGTTCCAGTCCACTAGTTGCCGCAGGTTGGAGCAAAGTCACGACCAACGTGCTGTCCAGTGAGTGGGGTTAAGGGGTGGACGTGGGCAGTATTGGTGCCCACGCCTCGCGTCAAATAATCCGAACTACTAACGACAAACAAAGTGAATGAGCCCATACCGAGAGTGTAATTTGGGTTCATATTTAGACCATTGGTCCGTCTAAACCTCTCCCCAGATTCTCCACAAGTGTCTCCAACATCTTAAGCTAGCACAGATCCTCAGCTCTTCTCATGTGAGATGTGTGAGACTTCACCATTCGAGTTGGTACTCCGTAGGTGCGGCCATTACACTTAAGACACTGCAACCCCTGCGAAAGTGCCAAGAAGTACGGAGTAGTCATGTGGCGTCCAGTTCCGTGCCCCACAACACTGACCCCTCAGTCGTGCTGCCTAAGATAAATGAGGCCCCTCACCCGCCACGGCTTTCCGACAAGCCGACAGTTGGTCACATCAAACACTCGCCTTTAACACAGAATAACGACTAGCTGTACTTCGGTCGAATCCTCTACTATGCTGCAAAGGCCAAGTCGGCTGACCTTTGAAGGCCCTGATTCGGTCCGCAAACGGGGTCGTTCTTTTCAGCTTCGCAGGGAGGTGGAGGCTATGAACTTTGTTCAGCGCAACACCTCCATTCCGATTCCTACTGTTCTCGAAGTCCATTTCGACGACAGATCCTACGGTGGGAATAGTTGGATCCTTTTGCAACGAGTGCCAGGACTCCAACCTTCCTGACACATACGACATTCGCTTCACACATGCAGATCTTTCCTGGGAGAATATCCTTGTTGACGTTAGAACTGGTAAGGTGAATGCGATTCTGGACTGGGAGATGGCTGGGTTTTGGCCAGAATGGTGGGAATACAGGAAAGCTGTATTTGGTTGTCGGAGTCAACCATGGTGGACCGAGCTATTGAAGAAGGTTATAATAGGATATGTGAGAGAGACAAACATCGATATGGATCTGGAAATGTTTTAGATTGGAGATGAGCTGCTCTTTACATTCCTCAACGAGACATCGGTCCTGTCCCTCCTTCACGCCTCCATCCAAATTTTCAACGCCTCCGAAGTCATACACTAACGCTTCTTCCTTCAACTTGTCGAACCCATCAAGCGCCCAGCTCTGGCAGTTCCACCCGGAAGACTCAACGGTGTCAATCCGCACGCCCCTCAAGATCTCATGGACCCTGTTCAACATTGAGCCGTCCACTTCCCCGACCTCGAGCATTTCCTTGAGAGAGCCGGACTTTGCGAGGCCTACATCCTCAGGGCCCTGGTAGTAGAAACCACCCGGCATTCCTCGGAGTTGGTGTGTGATGCCGATGATCGCCATCCCTTCTACCTTTACTTCAATAAAGTATGACCAGTGTATGGTTTGGTTTTGCCAGTCGTCGAGTACGTGCCCCGATAATAGGTGGTCAGATATAGGGTGTGCTTGGGCATCGCGGTTGTCGTTTCCCGGCAACTTTTGGAAAATATTGAATGTCGTTTCACAAGACGTTGGGAACTCTAAGGGGAAAAGGTGGGACATGAATGCCAGCAAAACCCTTGAGATAAATACCTTTACTGCCTCTCGTCGCTAGCATGGCTCCAACGATTATGTCGCTTGATAGGCGCAAGGTGGTTGGATATGCTTCGCCGATCGGACGGCCTGTTGATTCTCAGCCGGAATGGTGACAGGTCCTTTCCTGAATACCACGCACTAGGCCTAGATGTCACGCACAGCGAGGTCTCTTACGAGTACACTGTGGCCTTCTTGGGCCCCTGGGCGTAGGAGCAACTGCCTGACACAGTGGTTTGCCGAATTCGGTGTATGTATAGGGATCGTTCGGTACATCCATTACAGCGTAGAACGTGTGAAATTAGGTGCTACGGGGGGCTACTCATAAAAAGGCCGCTGAATTATAGCTTCAGGCCTGTGCTGATCCCTAACACTAGAAGGGGCCTGTAGGTACTAGCGCACGGGTCATTTTCACCAATGCCACTTCGTAACACGTTGTCGTCGTTGTCGGCGCCGTTGGAACGCGTCATCGACGCTAGACCTGTATCGAGCTTCGGTCCCGACAGAGCGATAGTCGGGCCCGAAATCTGCTCGTAGATCGCGGGTGCAACGGGATTCTGCTGACATATCTTGTATCCAGGGTGATTCTGTTTTAGCCAGGCCGTTTTCAAGAGCGAAGCAATTGATTCACTAGCCTGTGGTTCGTATCAATAGGTCGATATATTTGCACTGAGGAGTGGATCAAGGTTGTGAGCCAAGAAGACTTAGATGGTCACGATATGGACTTATCGTACAGGAGAAGTAAGCTATGGGCGATAAAGATGCCTACGTTATGAGACCGACTAGCTGTGAGGACAATGTCCGATTCCTTTGTCGTCTCTACCAAGCTTGCAAGCCTTATCGTATGCCATGCGCTACGTCTCACCTCCTGCGTGATCTTGACTTCGGAACAAGCCCGGCGGCCATACCGTGTGTTCAGAAGCAAGCCCTGTGAAGCTTTACGAGAGCTAGGCTATCGTTCCCGTCCTCTGCCTTTGGCTCATGTTTCTCAGCAAGCAGAGCCGTAAGGGTTTGAATCCTCTGCGGTGGCCGCTCCCATAGCTGCCTGTTGCTGACAGATGACTGAGCCGCTCTAAACCAGACCCCATGTAGGGCGAAACCTGCAAAGGCCGTAACACGCTTTCTGTAGCTCGTGACACTCCCAATCCTCCAGCCGGGTTTGTCCTCTCACGCTAGTTGAAGGCAGCCAACTCCCATGCTTCTCATCCATCTTGCTCTCTGCAGCTGGCCTCTACTACATCCAGTCTGTCTATGACAATGGGCTACCTTCACGATTTGCCTTTCCTGACTTTTGAACCCCCAAAATCCGGCAGACCCACACGGCACAGCTGTTCCTCCGGAGGATCTAAGTCTCCTGTCATCAAGTTTGGCTTTTGTTGAGTTTGATGGGTTTTTCTAGAGTTTCTCTCTTTGGGCACGGTAGCAGTAACTACTCGGTCGTGTCCTCGATCCCTCGAACTCATCGGTACTTCTACCTTCAAGCGACTACTCCGGGGTCTCACCACCGCAATCAAGATCGAGCGCGTATCATGGATACATTTCCATACTCGCGCAGTCACTTCGTCCCAATCTCGGAGACACGCACCAAGTCCAAGCAAAAATACGTCAAGCCGTTAGGCCAACTCAAGCGCAGAAGACGCCCACGCCACCTAAATGCGGCTCACACCACTGGACTAACGTTTTATTTCGACTAGGGAAGGTCGGCATACGTCATTGTGGTGAGCCCCATATTTCAAAATACCGTTGGATGAGACTCAAGGGGTGTTGGGGTGAGGGCACCTCGACTGTCGACCTAGACCTGAACGTTGTTGGTCATATATCGTATATGATGACCAGACTAATAGGATAGGATACCCAATTATAGCAATTTGGGATGTCGGCAGCCCTAGACTCCTAGTCATTAATTGGATGAACGCAAAGGTTCTTCGACTCGGTAGAGACGATGTCGGTTGATTGGTGGCGAACCAGGAGAAATCTCTTGTTTTCAGTGATCTGCCGAGTTAGCCAACAATCTTACGCATTTTGAGTTTCGCCGTGTGAAGAGAGGTGTGAGTTGCCCGTCCGTGCTTGCGGGTCATCAAATTTCTAGTAGTACTTTGCAAAGCATCTCCAACCCCTTTTCTTGCTGCTAGACAACTTGAAGAACTTCTTGTGTTTAGGACTCGAAAGAAGAATGGCACGGTTGAAATCGACGAGCATGACACGGCGATGAAACACAGTATCGTCCAGCTCTATGCCATTGCAGTTCAACCGCAAGATCGGGGACCTCAGCTTTCGCAGCCATTTCGCCGCCCTTTGACAGGACCGTCATATGAACGACTGACATCGACAATATATTACTGACCGGATGCTCAGTGATTGTCAAGGATACAATGGATCGCTTAGGCGTTGATGTAACCCGGGCCACTACAAAAGCGGCGCGAATATTGAGGTCTTTCGCCGAAGAATATCGCGAATCGCATTCTCGCTATCGCACGGTCGTCATCGCACCGGAAAGCCCCTTTATAGAAGGCGCAACACCGAAATCTTCCCGCCGGAGAATTACATCGATTGCATAGCCGTTGCCGTAATCTATAGCTTGCTAGATGGCCCTAAGAACGTCGAGGTTTGGCCACTGGAGGACATACTCAATAGCACAATAGTTGTCACATTGGCTCTTTCAAAGGCGGCGTCAACATAGAGAAGTTTTTTCCGGGAATAGGCGTCAATTGCGCTTTTGAGCCTTCTGAAAGATTGAACGCTAATTCTCTCATGAACTGCAACGGTATAACCTAGTAGCTGACACGAAGCTTGCGATGAAGCAGGTTTGCTAACACAACTTAGGAACCGATGACCAGCCAAAACTGAGCTCTAAGCTTACACCAACCGCCGCAGTAGGCATGAAAACAGGACCCAGGACAACATTAAGCAGCATTGGCAGATATACGTCCCAATTATGGTAGGCATGATGGCGATAACAGCTTTCTTCCTTACATGGTGCTAATGCAATCGTAGATGTTGGAGTGAGCTCTACTACGGCTCTAGAAGGGGTCAGCGACTCTATTTATGTTTAGAGGGCCTTCGCCACTTCGAGGACGACAGGATCCTGCCTTCCAATCCGTTGCTCTGATTCCATCACTCTGCTCCCTGCGCCTGCCATGTCCCAGCTGATGATCCAAAGAGCTTCCTCGACCAACTGAAGCCTACGAGAAGATAATCTCTGGTATGTGATGTCTACTCTCCTGATATTGGCTAGTAGCTCGGTCAAGCTAGGACGCCAATCTTATAGCAAGTTAGACTGAAGCAACGCAGCAAGTGACAGTAAACAAGTGAAAGGAGGAAGGCTAGGACCCGGAACTCCAAGAATTACCTCATACGAGTAGTAGTGGTTCCGTGGAATGATGCTTCGCCTTGACTCATGTGCAGGCATCCAAGGATTGCTGGATTCAGGAGATATCAAATCGGCCCGCAAGGGATAGGTTTCTCCCCAACAAGGATAGAGATGATATAGCTGTGATTTATCTCAAGTTCCTCAATCCTACCCTCGGCCACTAGTAAAACGATCCTTCCTGCAAATAGTTATTAAGGTGTGTAGGTGTCCGCTTAACCTACTCGGTCAATGCCATCCGACAAAAATCATTCATGCGAGCTAAGAGCATCGTGCCATAGATTCGCCCAGACGTCTAGCCCTTGCAGATTTACAGCCACATGTTTCGCCGTGAGGTGATGTTATGTGTATTCCCTAATCAGCCAAGCAGGCATCTCTGTAATCCTTTGGATCTGATATTTGTCTTATGCGAAGTTGACTAAGTGAACTTGGAATGAAGCATCATTCGATTCCTCAGGCCTGGCATGTCTAGGTCTGTTTGTCACAACTCTCAACATTTCGTAAGTGTGATGTTTGAAGTCAAGTTGGATAGGGAAACGACCAAAGAATGGTACCGTGCAACTAATCAATGATGCCAAAGTCGTGGGCCGCTCGGGGTGGGGTGGCGAAGCAAGCCGGAACATGGTCCTTAAACAGAGCTCCACCAATATCACTCTCGGTCCGCAGACTGAATCCAGCCTGGCCTCGGGTCAGGCTTTATCACCACTAGCTTGGAAGATCATCTCAGCTCGGATAGCTCGCCCTCGGCTTAGGCCGGTTTAGGCTAAAGCAGCAAACGCTCAGTTGTGGATGTTGGCTTTGGGGTCGTGTATACGACAGCCCCCTGTAGGGCGATCACCGTGGTATGTTGGAATGGGTTATTTCCTCCTTGGGCTATTTCCTGATCCATATACGGAGTAAATAGTACTACATTTTGCTTCACTTTGGCCTGACTAGATAGGTGCGAGGGCAGCTGCACACGTTCGAGGGCAGCTGCACACGTTCGAGGGCAGCCTGTACATGTTCGAGGGCAAGTGCTGTGGAAGCGGCTCGTGATGTTGGAAGACAAAGGTGCGGCTCCGGCGGCTCCGGCCGAATTCAAGCTTGTGGGCGGCAGCCGCGGCAGCTTCAATAAGCACCAGCGCCTTTAGCGTGGACTGCATTTGCCGAGTTCTTAGTCCGTACGCCACCTGCCTTCCGCGTTTGCGGCATTTTAAATATATTACCTTTGCGATATTAATAATTTAATTTTACCTCCACTTTTCCAAACGTGTTGGGTTTCCTCGAATCTCTGGACTGGGTCTGCGTGGAGAAACACGTTAGCGTTGTTTAAGCTCCCGCCACCAGGGCGGATAGTGCGGGATATTCCCCGGCTGCCCGGGCCACCATTGCCCACTCGAGTACACGGACTCTGAGCCAATCGCGCAGCGGCCAACACCCGTACCCGAAACCGATGACGCTTCAACGACAACGACAACGTGGCTGAGGGGCCCAGGCACGATGGCTTGGCTGCCGTACTGCTAGCATCGTGAGCGATCAAGCAGTCGATGGTGTGGAGATGACGTCTGTGCTAGGCCGGGGCGGACGTTTGTCCGACACTTGAGCAGCGAGCCTGCGTATGTGCTACTGCCAACATTTACTGCAAAATTGATTTGACATACGGATACCGTTTATGAATGGTATCAGCAGTGCTTCCCAATTGAGAAGAAGCTTGGACTTTGACTGAGCCGGGGAGATCGGTGGTATAAGGTGTGGATCCACACCTTTACGTGTTTAGCAGGTTCCTACGAAGTACCTTGCTCTTTGTCATTTTGACGAGTCGTAACGAAGCACGTCTTCAAAGGAGAGCGTATCTAGCTCATAGGCTTTTGAATGAGATGACAATGGGACTAGAGTAGGCCTGGCCGGTTCCAATGATWGAACCAACAGCTCTTAGAAACCGTCACGCACATACAACTACACCAGCAAAAGTGGAACGCACTGCGGCAGTTTTATGCAACAGAAACAGGGGACGTCTTCTTAGCGCGTTGAGGGCATTATAGGTGTAGGCCGTGGTGTTTTTCTTTGGTCCTAGGGCTCCATATTTGTCATCCTTAACTACATTCATGGTCACGAACTTGATATGCCTCGAAATCGTGGCCGAGAATACTATTACCCTTCTGCTACAATAATGAATGCACGCCTGGCTGGGCTTAGGACCGAGGCCAAGGCCGTTTCCGGGAGCCGTTGCATACCCGGTCGCATTCGTTCCATTACCCGTTGGTGTTTCCCGGAGAGACCGCCAACAGGTAAGCAAGCAGGTAAAAAGCCGCCTGCACTCATACGTGTTAGGTGATGATCGTGGGGGCTGCCGATCCGTTTCGTGTTTAAGCCACAAGCGTCGAATGCCATTAGACTCGACCGCGGAATCTTATATATTAGATTCCACCTGCGTCTAGACGCCCCGGAGACTTCAGCCCCAGGGAAGGCAACTTCAAATTGCTGGCTTTGGCATGACAAGTTTCTGGCGTTGTATGACAACTTGCTGTCTCTTGCATGAGACAAAGGAAACTGATTCCTCCGTTGCAGCAAGCCTTCAAGGTCACAGCGAAATCAACTACAAACTGTCAGCGAGCGGCCGCGGAATTCTCACAATGACGGATATTCTGGATTCCTATCCAGAGTATGGAATGACTACGAAACTAGACGAGCTGCGCGCCGTCGAATATAGCTACCTCGACGAGCAATGCCACGTGTATATGGACTACACTGGATCTGGGCTCGCTGCCCGTGCGCAATATCGAGCGCACGCCGCCCGCCTGGAGTGCACGACGTTCGGCAACCCACACTCCATAAACCCGACGAGCCAGTCGGCCACGGACCTGGTCGAGCAAACACGAAAACGGGTGCTAGCGCACTTCAACGCATCGCCAGAGGAATACAGCGTCATCTTCACAGCAAACGCAACCGGCGCAGCGCGGCTGGTTGGAGAGGCGTATCCGTTTCGGAGACGCTCCCGGCTGGTCTTGACATCCGACAACCACAACTCGGTCAACGGACTACGCGAATTCGCCCGCCGCGCGAATTGCCGCACCCACTATGTGCCCATCAGGGCTCCGGATATGCGGATCGACACTGCGACCATAGCAAAGGCGCTGCCGGTCTCGAAATGTAGCTTATTCGTGAGGGCATCCGGCAGCCGCGCAGGCCTATTCGCGTACCCGGCTCAGAGTAACTTCAGCGGCGTACAACATCCCCTGGGCTGGGTGAGCCTGGCTCAAAAGCGCGGATACGATGTTTTACTGGATGCGGCGGCTTATTTACCAACGGGTACGCTCGACCTGTCAGCCCTCAAGCCCGAGTTTGTGACCGTTAGCTGGTATAAGCTATTCGGCTTTCCGACTGGAGTAGGTTGCCTCATTGCACGCCGCGATGCGTTGGCTCGTCTCGTCCGCCCCTGGTTTTCCGGTGGAACCATAGTGGCCGCTACAGTCGGGATACCGTGGCACATGATGGTGCCGGACGAGGGCGCCTTTGAGGACGGCACCGTCAACTTCCTGTCGATCCCAGACGTTCACTTTGGACTGGACTGGCTGACGGGCGTCGGCATGGAGCTGGTTAGAACGAGGGTGCGAAGCCTGACAGGATGGTTTATAGACCGCCTGGCAATGCTTCGACACAGCGACGACACCCCCATGGCGGCCATCTATGGCCCAACCAGCCTAAAGTCTCGCGGCGGCACCGTCTCGTTTAACCTCCTCGATGCCGCCGGAAAAGTGGTGGACGAGCGGATCGTGGCGATGGAATCGGCGGCAGCAAGGATCTCACTCCGAACGGGCTGCTTTTGCAACCCAGGCGCCGGCGAAGTCGCCTTTGGCATCGATACAGATGCTCTACCGCCACTTGGTCATCCTTCCTTTGACGAATTTCTTCGCATCATGAACCTTCCATCTGCAGGTGCTGTGCGGGTGTCGTTTGGCGTTGCATCCACAGCCGCCGATGTGGATTATTTCTTCGCGTTTGTCGAAAACACATATCGCGACCGCGTAACAACGTCAGATGGACTTGCACTTCGAACTGGTTGTTAGGGACTGCACATCGAATGGTGACTGCACATCGAATGGCTGTTGGGACTCATCGAATGGTTGTTGGGACTTATCGAATGGTTGTTAGGGACTTGCACGTCGAATGGTTGTTGGTTCGGGCTTTGCCGAACGGTGGCTGGGATGGATTGAGCACCCTCTGAAGCACGGCTGGCCGGGTGTGCCAGGACGTTTCATCTTCCAGAACCTGTCTCCTAAATTGCTAGATCGGGTGCGGTACGGCGGCCGTTTGACGGCGTACAAGGGAAGATCACAAACTGTGGGCTGCCATGTCAAAGGACTAGGTAGTCAGCATAGCAGTCTGCCGTGATAGCAAGCTCTCACCTTCAATACCGCGATATAGGTCCATTGCCCTGTCCGTGACACTACCAGCCTGGCGCGTACGTGTCGGAACCTGCTGTCTACTCCGTACTGTGTGTTCCTCGGCCCACATTTGCTCTGAAATCTTCTACAAGTTGAAGTGTTTCCATGACGACTGCAACTCGATGGAGCCTAGTTGTGCTTGATTGCGGTTGTACTTGATTGCGGTCGTGCTTGCGATTGGTGCTCATACTTATACCGTGAGCTGCTGTTGATCTGCCCTCGTGGACAGCACGTGTTTTGATGAATTCGTCTTTCCTGAACTGCATGGTACGCCTCTGCCGACATCTTAGCGCGAATGGGTGTATGGGCACCGCTGGGTTGGAAGAATCCCCCTAGCGCTCGGTAGAATCTTGTTCCTGCATTGTAGTACGTCGTAACGCAATCGGACATGTAGCATCAGGTTTATACCGCTAGCTCGTTGCTACGCCGTTAACGCGGCATCGGCCTTTGATACAAAACTGATAAAGCCGAGCCTCTCTGCCGTGCGTCTGTTCCCTTCCCTCCAAGGAGCCAGTCGCTCAATCAGCACGCCCGCATCGTCGCAGTTAGATGATGAAACCTGCCAACGCGACAGCGCCGCCAACTAGTCCAACAACGCCGGGGCCCGGGGACGGCGCGACGCCAATATTGGTAGACTTTGAGGTGGCACCGGTCGGGCTTGCCGCAGACGCCGAGCCCGAGGTAGCAGAGGCACCGGGGGTTTGGCCAGCCAGTTCAGCTGCCAGGATGCTCGTTGCGGCGGGCAGATCGGTCGCAGTCGTGCCTTGAACGATCCACACGCCGCAGAAGGAGCCCAGGGCCGTTGTAAAGTCTAGCGGCAGAGTCAGCAAGAGTCCATGAACGATTACTCCAGGGCACAGGCTTGAGAAGCGTCGAAGGAGTTGCAAACGCGAACCAAGGGCTGACATATGCAAGCAAAACAGGCGCGGACAGACCTGCAGAGCACTTAACGTCCACCCCGCGCGCCACCGTGATTGCAATGCTGCCCATATGTTTGCAGATGCAATCAAAGTCGGCCGCGTTGACACTGGTAGTAGCGCAGCCGGCCTCTGACATGGCCTTGGCAAAGGTAGAGTAGGCGCAGCTTGGTACGTCGCCGACGTATCCAGACAGGCCCTCCAAGGCAGTGGCCCCGAGGGCGTTGGCCAAGACGGCGGTGAAGAGAGTAGAGGTCCTCATTTTGGTTAGTTGTCTGGGACACTTGGCGAACGAATGCGTGAGAAGTTTTTGTACGGCAGAGGGGCGACGAGGTCTTGAAAGGAAGGAAAGGCGAACTGCAGGAGCTGTTAGAGGATGGTCAGCTAACACGGAGGATGCGCTGCAGCCGAAGTGACAGGGGCTCGATTCAGCTCAGCCCCTGGTCGCGCCACCAAAGCGCTTGAAGTCTGAACGCGGAAGCCTTCCGTATCTCTGAGCTATTTGAAAATAGCCTTCGTAGTTGGGGTCAATACGCGGTAGCGCAGCCGTAGTCTCAACTACGACTCGGCACTATTCAAACCACGACCCTCTACTGCAGGTACAAATTGTCCTTGCAGATTGAAGTGGAGGCATATGCACACGTATGAACTCGCCCGACAGAATTCTCTGAGCATGTTCCTTAAAGCTATACGATTGGGCCGTTCATGAGTGACGCGGCGTAACTTAGCGAGGGCGTATCAATACCCGAGGCTCAAAAAGCCGTGGCTTCAGCCCAGCGACACTCACTTGGATTAACCATATTACCACGGAACGTTGCCGTGCGCTAACGCATCCGTGCGAGGCGGTGATTGGATGTAAGCAGTTGATGAGGATTGGGGGCGCTAATTGCCGCTGTGGCTGATGGGAAGACCCTCCAACTTCCACAATCGTGAGTGAGCGAGTTAAAAGTTACAGAGCTTTAAACAGCAGTTTCCTTGTATAGATACGAGTAGCCCAAGCTTCCTGAAGCATTGCCCAGTTTCACAGGAAGGCTCTCTTTCGTTGTAAGTAAAACTGCCAGAGCCTTCCATGGCGGCAGCGATTGCCAGCTTACTATTGGATTGAGTGGCCCGTAATGGACAAGGCATGGGAGCATTCGGCGTCAAAAGCTACCATTGCATGAAGGGGTACATGCCTTGCTTCGTGCTAAATTGATGCAGAAACGCCAAGGCCGCTTTCAATGTCGCTGACCCTAAATTGGCCTCGCCATGAATGCATCTATGCGGGCGGAAGGTGGATCCCGACTTTTGCTCCCCGGATGCATGCCGCGTTCATAATGCCGGCATTGGCTCTGGCTCGTTGAGTGKTCCCTACCACACGTAGTTCAAGGGCGGACTGGTTATCGAGGGTTTCGGGCAGAGGATCCCGGTGAGATTGTTGCACAACATGGTCACAAGAACCCGACGCCCTTGTCGGTCCCGAAACGCACATAGCCTATCAGGTATTTCATCAATCAATGCTAGACGGACGAGACCAAAATCAACATCTTTGACATCGTGAGAAGATGGAAGGGGTACTGCTACAAACACTGGATGGGAAGTGGAGGGACGCAGTCGAGAAGAAGCTGTTAATTGGGGCCTTAATCCACCGGTGAGGCTCAACAAGCTGATGGTAAGTTGCTCGTACGTCAAGGTGGACCCTACTGACATGTTAGGTCATCTCGGCTGCCTATGCCCTTCACGGCCTTTGGACCAAATTTGGCACATGATAAATCAATGGAGTGGCTTGAAATGGCCCTGGATAAGGCTAGATTCGAATGCATCAGCGAACATCGAGCTTGGTGTTCCAGTCCGACACGGCAGACTTGGTTTCATGAACATCGCCTGTCTTCCTCATCGGGCAGCCCCCCTTCCAGGCCAAAAATCTCCCTTGAATATCCGTGCGTTGACACATTACAATTATTGATGCCCTCCATGTCCTTTCAGTCCATCCCATCATCCCATTCTCGCAAACCCATAACAGGTGATGTCGCCGGCAAACGTCAACCCTTCCTCGAGCGCTTTCAGTCTAGTTAGACTCGGTCGTTGTGGGACCAAAGTTGAGCAAATCAACTAGCAAGGGAACGCCGGGCAGGAATTGGACCTGCTGGTCACCAGGCTGAACGACATCACACAGGTGGAAGCGGCCACCGGGCATTTTCTTGAAGTCCACGCGATTATACCGCACCCAGCGCAGCTCGTACGCCGATATTCCCACCAAGAGCATGACCCTTAGCCCTGAAATCGCTACAACAGCCGCGTCGAGGTCGTCAACCGGGGCAGCGTGTGGTAAACCGTCACAGAAAGAGCCCTCCCAGCCGTTGATGATCTTGTCAAGAAGCAGCATTTGCTCAACGTCCAGGACCCTTGACAGGTCGTCTCGCAACACGTCAACATGGTCTCTGCGATCGATCGACTGTGGCCACTTGTCCATGATCCTGGAGACGACTTGGAAGATGGGGAGCGCCAGCAGAGGACAGGTGACTCGCGTGGAAGCACGACCCTGCTCCCCCTGCTCGCCAATCGCATCTCTGACGGCCCCGGTGATTGCCAGCACTACAGCGCGGCAAAGACCAGAGTCTATCTCGTCCACTACGGAAAGACCACAAAGAACGGTCTGTACACGCAAGACGGCTTCGGACACGCTGCTGGCTTCGACTCGTCCGTGGCCGAGTCGAAGGAGCAAGTCGGCACACGCCTGCGCGGCACCGCGCGATCGAATTCGATCCACGACCTCGGGTCATGACCCCACGTTACCGACCAGTTCCACTGAGGACTTTGCGAGGCGCCTACTGAGGCAGATATGAAGTGATCGCTTTCTGGACGGGGGCGTGCAGGGACTTCGAGCTCCATTCGGGGTCTGGGAGCTCAATATCGCCAAGAAACGACGCGAACCGTCGCAGCACTTTGATCTCCGCCCCTCGACTCTCGCCTTGAATCCTGAGGTCCCGCACCGCGGCGTCAAAGGCGCTGGCTGCGACCGAGGCTTCACTGCGTTGCTGATCCTGCTGATCCCGGAGGGTCTGGATCTGAAGGCGCTGTTCTTCATTCTGTCGCTGGAAAGTTTGGAGCTGCTGCTCAAGGCCCGTCTTTTCCCTCCGAAGGGATTGGACCAGCTGCTCAAGCTCGTCATTCTCATTCCGAAAGGCTTGGGCATGCTCCTCAAAATCTCTCGCTTCGCGCCGAGAGGCTTCGAGCTTCTGCTCAAGCCCTTCCTTCTCTAGACGACAAGCCTGGAGCTCCTGCGCCTCGTTCTTGGCCTGGCATCGAATGTCTCGGACTTGCTGGTTATGGCCTTCAGCTAACGCTTGAAGGCCCTGGATTTGTTGGCGGAGTTTCTGGATCTCAACATCAGCCTGGGCTCCAGCATCGGATTTCAGGGCAGCAAAGCGCTGGTCGAGCATATCGCTGAGCTGAGGTCCCAACTCTCGGATCATTTGGCTAGAAAGGGTGGGGTCGGCCATCATCATGTGCCAAGCACGCATGGCGACACTCGTGCTGAACGGCGGCTTGGCCCCGGACCCCGTTGGCTGCGTAGGTTGTGGCTGCGCAGGTTGGCACTTGGAGATAGCCTTGTCGGCAACGTCAAGCTTGCTCTAGCGTCTTTGGCTCCTCTAGTCGAATTCCTCGACTCGTGACTGAGTCTCTTCAATCTCCGTTTTGATACTCTGAACGATCTCTTTCAACTCGTCGCTGTATGCCGATGGAAGGACTTCGTCGTAGTGTCGTAGCATCCGCAGACAGCCTTCTGCCAGAGTTTCGACTGCCTTTTCCACCCTCTTCACGTCTTGTGCTGTAGAGGCCATGGTTAAGTGGTGTCTGGCGCGTGGCGCAATGCTGAATTGGTATTCGGGGTTGGTGTTAAGGTTCTGAGGCTCCCACGATGTCGAGATCGCCCAGGCACGAAACGCGTAACTGTGGGTTAGTGAGGTGAAGCAGACGTGAGTGATGTGACGTGAATTAGTGGAGTGACGTGAGCAACTGGCAAAAACACCCTTCTGCCAGCTGCACTCGAAATCACGTGAGGCTGCGGTTTGGGCCACACCGGACGAGGCGTGTCTGACTCGAAACGACATTGCGAGTGTGTCCAGCCACACGGTGACGGCAATGGAAGAGAGAACAACATATATTGGATAAGAACGCATTGCGATTGTAATGGAATGATCTTCTTGGAAGGGTTCTCGCCCCTTAGGTTTTTCTTCAAGTGTTATTCTAGCCATTCGCCTTCACGTCCATTCCTTTCTATCCTCCCACGAGTTGCTGCCCAACTTTACCCAGGGAACGTGCTCACGAGATGAACATCAAACCTCGACTTCAATATGCCATTCGTACACGAGTCCGACACGTCCGCAGATGAAGTATCACGGGAATTTCACATTCCTAAACGCGCCGAGTCACATTCTACGCAGAAAAGGTCACAGGGTGACAAGATGTCTGAACTCCCAGGGCCAAGAGGCAAACGCAAGGATGTCGCGCAGCTCCCAACCACCAAGCTGCCTGTCACGAGAATGCGCCTCCCGTCTCTCCTTTGCTTTCCAGTTCATATCGGGCGCATGTACCAAAGTACATGCGATGGCGGTGTCGCGGGCAGGCGACGCGCGATTCTTCTTCCCTCGACGCAACGCTCCTTCCCCTGCGCAACACATGAAGCAGCCATGTCGACGCCTCGACCCCCTCCTCGTCTTTGCAGACTTATTCAGACTTTTTCGTACCTGGAACTCTTCAAATACTGTCTTCAATCGTCTTCACGCACGCACGCACGCACACACACACACACACGCACACACATACACACCTACACACGGGCGCTCGCGGGGACAGGCGGCGACGATGCACTCCTCCGATGCCCAGAGCATTCTGGCCGCCCTCGAGGCCGTGCGAGCGTGCATTCCCCAGCTCACCAAAAACCGACGAGCGGCCGAGAGAGCATTCAAACTGCTCAATGACACACTTCAAGGGGCAGAGGCCTTCGTCTCTGGCGAGCATGAAACCGCCATAGAGCTCCGGGGCGAATGCAAGACGGCCGACGAACGAGCCGCGCGGGCGGAGCAATAAACCAGGACGGCCGAAGAGCGGGCCACAAAGGCCGATTAATGGGCCAACATGGCCGAAGAGCGAGCCATATAAGCCGAACGGCCGGAGACGAAGGCCAAACAACGGGCCATGGAGGCGGAACAGCAGGCCGGGGCGAAGAGGCAAACGCAAGTATGTCGCGCAGCTCCCAATCACCAAACTGCATGGCTCCCTAACCAACGAACACCTGAAAAGCAATCGAGACAGTCTCTCACTTTCCGCAATGATGACGCGGGTTTTCGTCCCTTAGGTGCCGTGGCGGGACCGTCGTCGCCAAGGTTCATCGCAACAGTCATACCACCTCTGATCCCCGCGTGATCAGAGGCCGCGAACGACGAAAGCCCGCTGCCACTTGCGCGGGCGAGGGGCCGGCGGAGCTGCAGCCGCCGCCGACCGTGACAGTGCTCGACCGCCAGGGGCTAGGGGATCATAGCACGTATCTGCGAAGATTTTAGCTTTTCTTGTCCCGGAGGTTGGCATAAGTTCACCCGTGCTGCGGTGTGAAGGGCGCCGCCGTCGCTTTGTCCACGGCCGACAGCAGGTTAAATATTTCCATGGTGGATTGTCTCGTGGCTCCTATAGCTATCGCTATAGCTGTTATTTGTGACGAAGAAGGTTGCGTGGAACAGGTACAGGGCAATATTTTTACCACCTGGGTTGTTTGGGAAAAGTGCGAAGAGTCAAGACTCGATGAGATGTGCTCAGGCAGTTGCTCAACCACGCACACCTATTCAGAGAGGATTGCGCCATGTAGTCATCAGTCTAAGTCGTGCTCCAGTCTTACCATCTCTCCAAAACATCATGCATTCGCCCTACCGTACCTAACCTCAGCCAGTAACAAGCTCCTCTCCAAATTTAATGCCGCGTTCAAAATCAGGAAGAGACCGTGAGTCGAGGGAGAGTCGGCGGTCAAGAAGAGCTAATAAGATAGAAAAATGGTAGGGGATGTGGCTTGATCGAACTTCGGGCCATTATTGCTTCAACTCTCTATATATATTCTATATCAGTTCCAGCAGCGCCCAGAACATATCAGTTCTCCACCCGATCAGTCCGCGTCCAGCAGCTTAGGTCGACTCCCCACAGAACGTAGTCACACAAAATGAGCTCTGCAAAGTCAAGGTGCTCGGAGCCAGTATCCCAAGCGGCGATCGTGGCAGCTGGCATCACCACAACGTCGCTTGCGAGCAAAAGGCCCTCGCCAAGGTGGCACGACGAGTCTGTTCGTGTCATGGACAGGGACACGGTCCACATTGCGGCAGCTGCTGTTCCTGGAGTGCCAAGCGCTAACTGGGTCACCAGTTTGTCCATCTCCGAGTTGTGGCGAACTGACTCTACCTCCGCTGCCACCATGTCAGTCACTCGGAGCGTGGGTCTGGGCTTGCCCTTCTTTTTGTTCTTCAGCATCCGCACGCACACTGTATGGTGCATCCAGGCCCCGAGCAGCGAGTCGTGAATGCGAGCGCAGGAGTCTTCGTTTAGCTCTAGCTTGCATGGTCGTGGCCATTCGGGATAGTCATCGAGGCCAAGCTTTGACTCCAGCTTGTCGACGATCCGTGCAATGTCCTCGCAGAGGACGAGGTCAACAAGCACCAAGGATCGCCCGTCGGTCACATCCATGACGAATGACGCCTGCTGATCAACGGCATTGATGTAGTTGTTGCACATCATTGCACCTTTCTGCCACGCCGCTAGCGCGACCCAGTGAGTCCCTTGGCGAAGTAGGTGAGGAGGCATGGAATAGGCCGGTTCAAGAGCGGCCGCTACGTCAGCGACGACGTCTTCAACCTTTCTAGCCGTCGCGGTGGCCTCTTCGACTGGTTGGTACTGTTGTACTATGTCGAGACCGACATGAGCAATGGCAGCCAAACGCACCATCGCGCGCTTGGTCGGCGCAGTGATTGTTTCATCAGTGACGCCAGACAGGAACCAGGCCGGCTTGAAGTCGTAGTTGAACTCGGGCAACAGTTCTGTCATGAGCTGTCCTCGTGGTCCCGGGACCAAGTCGAACGGTCGTAGACCGTCCCCGCCCTCCATTCTCTGGATGGACTTGAGAGCAACCAGCTGCGGAATTGTCGCCATGATGACGCATCTATCGGTCAGAAAGCAGGTCATGAGGGCTTCAAGACGGACACTTCGACAGATCTGCATCGTTTGATGGATAAAGGTGAGGATCTGCTCGCCGTCGACCTTTCGAAGAGGGGTATCTCTCTGGCCTGGCCACGCTTGAGGCACCAGCGCGGGCGGCGGGGTGACGACAGTGACCAAGTCAGGCCTGATGTTGGACTGAAAGGCGTATGCCATGGCTTGTTCAATCTCCCACACGGAGTAGCCAATCGCTTTGGTAACAACGTGTCCACGGTCCCATACTGCGGCTTGGCGGCGATTGCTCACGATTACCAAACTCAGCCCTTCAATGGTCATGGAGATTCGGCTTGTTGTTGTCATGAATATGATGGCGGGAACGTGCAACGTTTCACCATCGGCCATCCGGGTGCAGGCCTGGGGAACATCCGCAGCGTGGTCGAGCCGATTTGAGGTGATCATTGCCTGGGTTGTCAGCCCCTGATCTTCAAGGGCCCTGATGACATCGTCCTCCTCATCAGGGTGGCAAAAGAAAAGGACGCTTTTTCGCGCCTTGATCGCATCCCTCAACAGTGGACCAACGTGGTCGACGATGTCCCCATCCCAATGAGTCATTGTTGGTTTCGGGCCAACGGGAAGAGCCTCCCCCGTGCCAACCGTCAACGCGCGGAACAAACCATGGGACGGGAAAACAAGGTTCAAGGCGTGCTGTAGGGCCCGTTCTGGACCCCTCATAGACACACACAAGACGCGAAGGACGGGTGCTGATGCCGACGAGGCATTCGTACTGGCCCATTCCATCAAGCTGAGCATGGAGAGAGCAAAAGGAGCTGAGAAGAACATGTCAACCTCACAGAGGATGATGATGCGGTCCGACTGAATTGCCCAGAGGCCATGAGGACCTTGGTCTCGGAGAAGAACCAAGAGGGAACCGTAATCCAGGATACACACATGGGAAGACGGATCGTAAACAGTGCGAACAGCTACTTCTGCTGGCAGAGTGTCGCCCAGCTCCGTGAGCAAGAGGCCCTTCTCCGTGTTGTCCGGAACAACGTATAAGACGACCGGCTTTGAGTCAGCCGCCGTTGATTCAAGGGCGATTTCGATGAGGTCTCGGGCTCGTTGAGGGAGGTTGATGACAGTCGGAGGGACACGAAAATGACCAAACGCAGCTTGGGGGTTGTTGACCCAAACCAAGTTTGAGCTGGCTTGTGTTTGGCACGATTCGAAGTCGCCATCTTACAGGCTACACGGCTTGACTCGCGGCTAGAAGATTCAGTTGTTGTGTTGGACCGCCTGTTGTCGAAACTTACAAACACTGCTGCGGAAGAAATTTTCGCGTGCAGGTGTGAGGAGAGTGTTTGGTGAGTGTCGCCAGGCGACGCCGACACCTATTCACAATTTGGTCACATGTTTGGCAGCTGTTCAGTGCATGGATCCTCTGCAGCTAAGTAGAACTTGGGTTTTTTTATTAACCCACACATGGTTTGACTTAATTTTGTTCACCCAAGCCACGGCAAGTTCGCAACCCAAGCATCATCGAGACTAAGAACTGCAGCGACAACCACAACAAGACTTCGAACAATAACAAATCTTCTGAAGTACGCGACGATGACGACGACTCCGTTGTCACTCAGCTGGTGGCGACCGATCCGTTCGGCACAATCGCAGGACTGGTTCCTGGGCCGTGGCAACCACGACGTCTGGCCTCTCTGACGCGGTGAGAGATGTCTCTCAGCGCTCACAGGCGGCGCAGGATGAGCGATGGGTATTTTCAATGGTTCGAGAAGCACGACTTTTCAGGTCAGCTCATCGGATAGCCTTCCTGCCCAGGAGAGGCGGCTTGGTGGAGGCTCGCCAGCAGCAGCAGCAGCAGCAACAGCAACAGCACCAGCACCAGCACCAGCACCAGCACCAGCACCAGCAGCCATATCAGACTGGCTTTTTGCCGGCAACTGGGAAGAACGGTTATGCCCAGTCGTGGAACGCATCCACGCAACAGCCGATCCTCAACCAGACCCATCCACCTCCATATGGCTGGCAACCGTCATACTACTGCTGGTCGTACCCTCCTCCGAGCCAAGTTCCCTTTGGCCTGGCTCCTCCGGGCCAAGCTCCCTTTGGCCTGGCCCCCCCTCCCCCTCTATTCCCCTCCCCCCTCCCTCTAGCCTCCATGCCTGCCTCGGGACGAGGCGGGCTGCAGAGGGGCGGCTACAGAGGCAACCGTGCCGGTGGAGGAAGCAAGGGTGGCGTCCAGAAGTCTGGAAGGCCGAACAAGGGGCCGGCGGCAAGGGACCTTGCCAGCCGGATCACCCGGCCCGAACACAAGCTCAAGGTCCGTACTAACGGGCCAGTGAAATGTGGCAACTGCGAGGCAGTAGGACACGTCTTAGCCGACTGTGTCCATCCGAGCATGGACGGCTTCGTCCACGGCTGCCCTTTTTGCAACACAAAGGAGCACGAGGCGGATTCCGACTTGGTCAGGGAGGCCGAAGTGAACGAGGCAATTGCCGGCCCTGAAAGGGGCTTGGAACTGCCCAAGCGATGCCCTTGGACGGCGGGCTTTGCCGTGGAACAGGGCCTCGAGTACGCTCCTGTCTGGTGCTCGTTCGACTACGAAAAGAACGATCCCATGGACCTTCCGTTTGACCTTCACACTGCCAACATGGCTTTTGTGAAGTCGAACTTTGCCAAAATCGTCGAGGACAGTAAGACGGTCCAGGGTGCAGATCCTGGGCTGCCGGACGTGGCCGACGGGGTCAGAATGCCTGAGAAAATCCTGGAGCATAGGGATACAGCTATGGGGGGCGCCGGCGAGGCCGATTCAGACGACCCTCTCAAATGGCCCAATGCTGACGGCAAGGACTCCGACTGGCCCTCTGGTGACGCGTCTCAATAGGGAAGAGCCGTTGACACTTTGGCCGACTGCGATCTCAGTGCCCCCAATACCACTGCCGTGCCTGCTCCTGGCGACAATGGCCCGGTGGTGATGAAGGAGAGGATTTTACGTCCTTTTGATGCATTAGACGGCCCGAGACAACACGCCAAGGTGCAATAATAAAGACCTCAACCGACCGAACCACCGAACCACCGACCGACCGACCAACCGACCGACCGACCAACCGACCGACTCACGCAATGCTGATGCGCTGACGGAAACAGTGGCTAAGCACGAGCGGATACAGGCGGACTGGACTTCATGAAAACGGTTGGTGCAATGTTTAGTGTTTAAGTATGGAGCCGGGATTGGCTGGTAGTGTCTCCTCAAAGACTACGCTTAATGTTAATTGTTAGTTTGACAAAGTACTGTGCCGCGGTGCCGATGCCCTGTATCGTGATTGAAGAACATTATCCTGTAGCTGTGTCTGGTCCGTCACCACGTAACAGCAAGCTTTGCAATTGAACTTTACCCCTTTGAACTCACATTCACCTTGCAAATTGCGAGTCGGCTGTCGTCGCTCTGGTTGCACGTTGTCGAGGCTGTCGGGGCTGTCGAGACTTTCGAGTCTTTCGAGACTGCTCGGGTTGCTAGTCCTGCTGAGCATCGCTTTGCCGGTCTTGCTAGCGCTCATACGCCTCGTGGATGGACTCATTTTGCGCGATGATTGGAGTCTGTGAAGTTGCAACGACTTCAGCACGATGCGGTTTTCATTCAATCAATCGGGCGTCGTTGAGGTGGGAAGGCGTCAGTTCAGAGAAGGTCATGTGACTGGTTCGACTGGCAACTCTTTTGGGATACTTCTGATGGAATCGGCACAGAGGTACTAACAGAACTTTCAGACAATGTAGCCGGTGGTCACTTCATTCGTTAAGCAGTACTTAGTCGGTGCATATCGTGTGAACTTCATTTAACGTTGCTTTACTGAAGTAGACTCAGTCGCACTTATCGTCCACGTCTTGTGGCAATATGGCTCCAAGCAGCGCTTCATACTTTGCTTCTTCAGCGTCCTGTGCCTCCGCCTCCACCAATATCTTCCTTTGCTCCTCAAGCCGGCCTCTAAGAAGGGCCAGTAACTCGTCTTCCGGCATCTGGACTTGCTTCTCCCGAGCCAGCAGCGCCTTGAAGTCACTATACATCTTGTCCATTTTGTTCTGGAGTTGCCGCAAGTTTTTTCTAGTTTCTTGAGCTTTTCGTCAAGCTCCGACCGCATCTTCATGGCTGTATTAATTGCGGCGTGATTCGCCTCTATGTGCGGCCTTTGCGAGAAGACGTGCCTTTTGCCCCTGTCCAGGGCAAGACGATCAGAACCACAGGTTTTGCCGCCGGCCTGGGTAGAATTGAAACCATCTTGAGCAACCATTGAGCTTGCCAGTCCAGCCAGTTCACCTCCGGCTACCTGTCGAAACTCGTGGAAACCCTACCGCAAATTTTGCACTTCCCAACTTTACCTTCATTTCGTGCGCGTCTTTCTCGCACTTCACGCTGCCACCACCAGTTGCAACTAGTTCCCGAGTGCCTGCCCGAGCTGCACCTCGAAGGGCTTCCTCCATTTACTCGTCAGTAACCACATTCTGTTTGCTCTTCTTGTTGTGCCGCCTTTCCCACGCTGAACTCACTGCTGACACTGCCAACTGACAGGAAAGCCCTGCAACGAACCACCACAATGTCCGACCTTCGCGCAAGCATCGAAAACGCGCTCATGCAGCAAAGCCGCGCAATGCCCGAAACCTCAGGAAACAACAACGTCCCCCCCGACACGCAGGAACAACTTCGCGATGCCCGCCAAGTGCTCGCAGAGGCTCCTCGCTGGGAAAAGCTCTTCCGAGTGACTCGTCAGTGGCCACGCGCTGGCCACGATCAGGCTCAGATAACCTCGGGCATCAACTGCGTCGTCCTTCTTCTCAAGATCGCGTACGGTCACCTTAGCCAGCACTACTGGGATCAAATGGCACCTGAAGCTCGTAAGATGGAGGACGGCTGCCCTCTTGCGAGCCATGCCTGGCTCTTTTTTGACAAACCGACCGAGGCTCATGGCAAGGCTCTTGAGGGCCTGGCACAGCGCCTCTGGCAGCGACCGCTTGAGGAGGTTGCTGCTGATGATGCAGCGGCACTTTCATTTGAGCGCCTGGTCAACGATGCTTCCATGAACGTGTGGAAGCTTGAAGAGCTCCAGCCTGCCATGGAGCCACTTTGGGGGTACCGTGAGGAGCCCCAATGGAGAGACATGACCAGCAACAACATCCCACGACCCGTCAAGCGCTTCGGCCAGAAGTGGCTTGCCCCCAGCCCACGAACCATGCGAATCAAGGCCTTCCCTGGCATGGATCTCTCCAAGGAGGTCAACAAGATGTTCGGATCTTTTACAATGGTTGACCTTGTTCTCCTGAACCGGCCGGCGGTACCGCTCTTCTTTTATGCCACCATGGACGTTGTCAATGTTTCCGACGAAGACCGGCTGTCGTTTGACGCGTTTCGTACCTTCGACCTCCGTGTTGGTGAGTTTGCCCCCAACGGCGACGGCAAAGGGGTTTTGACGTGGAACGAGGCCCCCATCGGCTATAACCTCATTGCCATTGTCAAGCAGCGCCGGGGTCCGTCGGAGAGCGACTTCATTCGCCTGTATGACAATACGGGCCAGCTTTTCATGCCACACGGGCGTGAAGCAGAAATACGGGAATACACGTACTGGAGCAGCGAGTGGCGACTGGCAGACCTCCGCAACGACGAGTCGTTTTTCGCCCTCTACGTTCAGAGCAAGATGCCGCCCTCGATGTATCCGCCGCACCCAGAGTTCGCCAATGTCCACGAACCCCAGTCGTATCAGGCGGAGGCTGGAGTGATGATGAAGATGATCAAGGATAGCCAGGCAGCACCACGGGGTCGATAGGTGGTGGCCGAAGGACACGAAAGGGGAGACGGACTTCGCAAGATGGAGTGATACCGCGCAGTAGAGTGGCAGCTTTCAATACTGTCGCGTATAGAAAGAAGCAGTTTGCATCTTCCACTTGCATCTTCCATTGTAGCCGGTTTCTCGTCAAGAATATTACACAAGCGCCTGTGAAGTTCTACCCAACGATTCGCCGCCGTAAACCAAGATTTCATGCTTTTAAATAGCGAAGAGACCGTTCTATACTCTACTCCTATCATTCTGATATACGTTGCCTGTAAGCATCCTGCTATTTTATACTGTACATCTGGGAAAATAACCCGACCACGGGCGGTGGCCAGCTCGATGCTTTCAGTCATCAGTGTGGCGCCATCAGCAGAAGGCGTACGGAGTACACGAAGCCAAAAGCATTTTACGCGGCGTAAAAGATTCCAAAACTCAGAGGCGTGCGCAGCCAATCTCAACTTTCATTCATAGCCCTTTCTTAACCAGCCTTCTTCCTTGCCGGATAGTAGCTCATTTCATCATCCCATATGTTCCAGATATATCAACATGATCCCATGACAAAATATCAACACGATCCCACGACAAATTCCTGACCCAATAATAAAGTCGAAGAGAGACGAAAAGAAAAAAAAAGGAAAAAGAAAGTAGACAATCGCTACGAAGTAGCACGAGGCAAGGTCCTCCGAAACCATAACCCCCGGATATAGTCCGAGTCGTCATCGACTGTGTCGACAATCTTAACCTGGAGACAGCCCCCGTCGCGGTGGTAAGGACAGTAGTCGGGCGCCAATTCTTCAAAGGCGGGCTCGCCCGACCAGGGCTCGCCCCATAAGCCCTCTGCGACGCCGTGCGGCAGACAGTTCCACACTTCCTCGGGGCCAGCTGCGACGAAGCTGACGCAGAGACCCGCAAGGCCAGCGTTTCTGAAGAGCCCAACGAGCTCGGCAAACAACTCGGTCGCTTCCACGTTGAGGGAACCCTGTATGTTGATTCGTTCTAAGGTTCCGAGGAGCGGCTGCAGGTTTGCATCCCAAAAGGACGACAGGTCATCAAGCGAATGCCTGCCGTCGTCATGCGGTATATGCCGCAATTCAGCGGACGGTGGCGCACCGGCCGGCGACAGCTGTCGCCTCTGGTGGGACATTTGCGCCACATCTTGCTTGGTAGCAAGGCCACTTACGGCTACGGCCAAACCGTTGCATGTTTGCGATAGGTCCTGCATGACGGCATGCTGACCTTCGTTGAGAACCACGGCAGCATCKTCAGTATGCTGTATCAACTTGTTTCCAAGCTGTAGACCGGCACTTGCCAACCTCTCGGCAAGGTCGGCAAGTGTCCCCTGCAGCTGCGCGACGCCGCCGTTGATTGCACCGTTGAAGCTTGTTTCAAGCCCCTGGGCGGAGGCGACGGTGTGGTCTACTAGGGCGTCTAGGTCATGCCGCACGTCTTGCTTGCTGGGAAGCCGCTCCATGCCTTGCTGGGCCGCGGCAGCCAGGTCTGCCACGTCTTGCCTGGTTGCCAAGGCCCCGAAATACGTTTGGTCCAAGAGCCTGTCGTTGATCGCCTCCAGTCCGTGAATAAGTTGCTACCTAGAATCAGCCCGAGCAGCTTCGACTCTGTCTTGAAGCTCTCTAAGGCCCTGCTGGGACGCAAGGCCCTGCTGGGACGCGCGGCCGGCCTAGGCCAGCCCTCGCCTCACATCGCTCTTTTTGGCAACGCGGGACATGCCGGAGGACACACGGTCTAGGCGGTATCGGACCAGCGATCCGACGCGATGGAGCTCCTGTTCGAGATGCTCCCGCATGTCTTCGACGTCTTGCTTCGTGGAGAGGCCGACGACGTGGTGTGGGGACATCTAGCTTGCAATGTCACCGGCGTTCACAAGTCTGGGTGCACGTTCACTAGTCGAAACCTCCAGGCGCAGCTCATCCAGACTCTGCTAGTTGGCTTTGCCCTGAAGCTCCGAGAGCAGCGATGTCACCAGAGACTGGATCGCCTCTTCTAAGGCTTGTCGAGTGGCGAGGTTGCAGACGTCTTGCTTCGTCGCAACCTGTTGCACCAACTCTGCCAGACCTTGCTGCCATACCAAGATGCGGTTGGCAGCAGAGCTGGCTTGCCCAGCGCATGTGTCCAAACTTTGTTGGATTGCGGCACTCGCCGTGAGGATTAGCTCTGCCAAGGCTGAGACATCTCGCGTGTTCGCAAGACTCTCAACCAAAGCATTGCGGTCATCACGCAGCTGTTTAGACGTCGCGCGGCCGTCCAAACGCCGCGTGATGTCGCTGAGCTCCTGTCTCAGCCCCACCGAGGCCGAGACATCTTCCTTAGTGGCAAGGGTCTCAATCAAGGTGCTGCGGTCATCCCGCAGCTGTTTAGACGTCACAAGGCCGTCCAAACGCCGCGAGATGGAGCCGAGCTCCTGCTGGAGTTGGGTGTGTTGCGCAGCCATGGCCTGCTGGGCCTGCTCTTCGGCATGTGTAGCCCGTTGTTCGGCCTGCCTGACTTGCTCTTCGGCCGTGTCAGCTCGCTGCTCAGCCTGCGCGGCCCGTTCCTCGGCGATCTTGACTCGTTTCTCAGCTTGCGCAGCCATTTCGAGCGTCTTAGCGCTTGCATCACCGGAGATCAAGGCCCGTGCCGTTTCCAGCGTGTCGTGCATCTACTGGAGCGCGATGTTGGTGGTTTCCTCGCTGCCATTGAGGAAGGGAATGGCCATGCGTAGGTTGTTGATGGCGTCGGCGATGCCTTGGGCATCAGAGGAGTGCATCTTCGCTGTGCGTGTCTGTGCCTGTGCCTGTGCCTGTGCCTGTGCCTGTGGTGTCTGGGTCTGGGTCTGGGTCTGGGTCTGGGTCTGGGTCTCGGACGAAAGGATGATTGAAAACAGTATTTGAAGCATTTCAGGTACGATTACGAAAAGTTCAGCACGGACGGGGAGGCGGTCAAGATATCGATGTGGCTGTCGTGTTGCAGGGAAGGAGCAACGCGCGCCGCTTGCCTACGACATCCCCTAGCCCGCGACACCGCAATAGCATGTACTTTGATACATGCGCCCGGTACAGGGGAATCAGTGGTCCGTGGTTCGTAACGGCGTCAGAAGATTGATCCCTTCGTCGTCCACATCCTCGACGAGCGTTGAGGCTGATACGCACTCACCCACGACTGCAGGTTCACCCTTGGCCAGAAGGCTTCCGGGAAAATTATCCCTGGGCCGCTACAATCCATCTTGAAATATCATTACCCCAAGTTAAAACGCTCCCAATGTAGCATTTCACCAGCATGACGGAAGTCAATACGTACCTATATTGTGCATGCTAATTCATATTCGTCACAGCTCTGGCTAGTAGTAAGGACATGCATATGGTTATCTACTATACGTTGCTAGATATAATAAAAATATATACCATATTACAAAGCTTAGAGCATTTTTCTTTAAAGAAATAATATTATTTGATAATTTAAATACTTATGTAATTATAAATAAACGGAGTTCCTTACTTGCTGTAGTTTATGTAGTGGCTAAGGACATGCATACAATTTATCGCCCCGCATTTAGATAGTAAGAGCTAAACGTCGTCCTCGATATCCTCTACAAGTTTCGCAAAGACGTCCGTAGACAAGAACGGTCGTTCTAAAAAAGTCAAATAAAGCCAGGCTGCATATTGCATTACCTAGGTGATTGGTTCCAGCCGGTCGCGTCTAGACAGGACCCCTGCGGCCCGGCCCGTGGCGTGGCTGTCGCGGCGCCACCCGACAAGGTTATATTATATGCATTGATAGAAGGATCTGGGAGCAAAGAGGTTAATTGAGGTAAGTTCTAAAGGATCCCTTTTGCCTCTCTACCGATTCCATGACGTATATCGGAATTAGGTCCAAAAGAGAGTTGCTAGTCGAACCAGTGACATGGCCTTCTCTCTAAACAGCCGGGGCCAAAATTGCTGGCACTCTTCCTACCTCGACTACACCTTATTAATTAAATGAAAATTACATCGTGCTGAAGTCGTTGTAACTTCATAGACTCCAATCATTACGCAAAATAAGTCTATTAACTCAAAACGAGGCATACGAGCGCCAGCAAGACTAGCAAAGCGATGCTCAGCAGGACCAGCAACCCGATCAGTCTCGAAGACTCGAAAGTCCCGATAGCCCCGACAACCCGAGCAACCAGAGCAACGATAACCGACTCGCAATTCTACTCGCTACGAATGACGACAGAACAACGTAAGATTGTCAAACTATGAGGGCTCTTAGATACTATGGCTACGTAGAACTGCATTTTTTTTGGGTGGATAAGGCATTTTATTCATTGACTCTTATATTCCTTGCTTCAACTGCATTACATCCTCCACCGGCTGCGCCAAAACCTATTAATAAAACACCCGTCCTGCATACCATACGATCCATTACTGCGTCGTCGGCCGCTCGTTCTTATTCATCAGCGCCATAATAGCACTTTCTCGGATAGCAAGTTGACCGCTACTAGGTGCCTGCAGGGCTGGAAGTAACGGGGAACTCGGCCTGGCAGGCCCTTGCTGCATTTTCAAGGCGCTGGGCCACGCGATGCTAGAAGAAGTCGGCAATAGAAATATCTCTGTCTCTAAGTAGCTCTAAGAACTAGGCTACCAAATCCGCCCAGTTCGTCAGGAGGGCCTAGTAGTTAGCAGGCTTATCGTTGCCCTCGGCGAGGGATATTTTGACCTTGAAGACCCCCTCCTCGACTTCGAGGCCCTTAATTAGCACTGGCTGAGAGATAAACGCGCTGAGCCTGGCCGCAGGTTCGACAAAACACTAGTTAAAGTCTCGGAACGAAGGAAATGGGACCTCAAATAGTCTACACTCGGGGCATTCCGCAGAGCGAGGCACCACAGGGTCAACCCCGTCCGGCATAGACGCGCGCAAAACGTCCATTAGGGACATGCCCTATGGCTCCTCATTCGTCACGATAGGGGTAGGGAGGGCGTAGGCGGCGATACTACCTCTGTTCCCCGCATGATTAGAGGAGGCGAATGACGCCGCCTAGGGTGTCGTCGCCTATATAGATGACGAAAGCCCGCTACCACTTGCACTAGCACGGGGCCGTAGCGGCGGAGGTGCAGCCGCCACCGGCTGTAACGGTGCTCGACCGCTAGGGGTCGGGGAGTTAGGGCACGTGCCTACGAGGAGTTTGGTGCGATACTACAAGTACGCTGTAGTATATGCAATGTCTGCGGGTTCCTCTCGCAGGTGCGGTATGGTACTAGCGAAGGGGCCGAAACTCACTCCATAGTGCTCCCACAGGATCTTATCGACCGCCTACTAAATAAACGGCTTACCCATGGCCAAGGTGCGCTTCTTAACGTGGTACGAATACACGTTCTATCGTGCTTCGTCAGCTATCATCTCGATCTCGCCGTTGCGCAGGTCTGGCTTCACGCGCCCGATGGCCTCTTTGATTCGATGACGTCGGTTCTTGTTCTGAAGKTTAGCATCGGTCCACTCCTGTTGCTGTGGAATGGGCACCGCCGTCGTCTTCTCCACGGCCGACTGCGAGTTAAAGATTTCCATGGTGGATTTCGTTTCGTTGCTTCTATTATTGTTGCTATCGTTGTTGTTGCTGTCGTTGTTGTTGCTGTCGTTATTGTTGCTCTTGCTATTTCGTTAGTGTTGGGATGTTGATAAGGTGTATGCAATATGTGCAAAATTTTCACCTCGTGAGTTGCTAGGAAAAGAGCTAAAGACAGAGGTGGTAAGAAGTTGCCAGTTGACACAAGTTACATGACCTTCCTTGAACAGCTGCGAAGCGCTGGCACTCTCCTATTTTTGAACAGCTACGAAGCGCCGGCACTCTCCCATTTTTAAATAGCTACGAAGCGCCGGCACTCTCCCATTTCTCATTTCTTGCCCCTTCGTTATGCTAAAATCACCCAACTCATCACGGAAACTCATCACGCATTAAAATGAATCCATCAACTCAAGACGAGGCGCACGACCATCAGCAAGACTAGCAACCTATGCAGTCTCGAAAGACTCGAAAATCTCGACAGCCCCGACAACCCGAGCAACCCGAGCGACGACAGCCGACTCGCGAGGCCAAGAAGAGAGCTACCGAAGATAGGCAAAAAGGCCGCCGTATCCTACCAGAACCAAAGACCGGCAGTAAGCCAAGCAAAGATGCCTCGTCGCTGGTAGCTAGCAGCAGGACTGGCAACCTACCCTAGGTAGTCGCAAGACCGGAGAGGAGCTAGCTAGCTCGAGGTTTAGAGAGTTTCTTTGATTCCTACCAGGGCCGCATCGATACCATATTGGCGTTTCAGCGAGCCCACCCGGACCCGTTGGAACCTGACGAGGTTTACCCCGCCGTGCCTCGTCGTATCCTTAGGCTAGATTAGACTAAGGAGGACGAGAGGGCGGTGATTTGGGATTGGAAGAAGAAAGGAAAGAAGATGTAGACGGTGCAGAATAGTGCGCTGGGCCATTACAAGACACTATGGAAAGTGTGCCTACGTTTTGCCCAGTATACTCCTTGGGACATCGTCGGCGTGAAGCACAAGCTTGTTTTCGAGCTCGACGCCAGCGCCCCGTCCTACGAGCTGGAAGCCACGAACCATATGTGGTCGCAGACCTTCTGCGAGGCCTTCGCCACACTCGTCACGCACCCGGCGTGGAGTGGCAATTGGCCTAGGGCTCGGACGGCCAAGCTGGCCCTTACGATCTAGTACGCCGTCATCCTCAGGACGAATGACTGGCGGCCATGGGATATGAGCGGCGTCAACGAGGAGTTTCTGCAAAGGTTACAGCAGCTCATAGAATCTAGAGCGCAGCCCATTCCACAGCTACACGCAAGGATAAGGGAGGACTTTGTAGCCAACAAGAAAGACCTTCCGGTCCTATCTAGCGTCTTTAGCTCGCTTGAGAGCGTCATTAAGGGCGCAGACACGCTACCTTTGGACGGGCCGTTGACCTCGGAGGCCTACTATGTCAGGACAGACGATTTGACAAACATCGCCAAAGCCCTTGACGACGCGAGGGACCCAAATACGGGTTTCCCTCTGTTTTCTATGCCGACCAAGATCATCAATCTCACGGTTACGGCAGCCAGGAAGGGAAAGTTTCCCCCGAGTAGCGATGACAGCACTCTATGGTACTACGAGGCCGCGCTTCTTGAAGAGATGCGACGGGAAATCAAGCGCGAGCGGGAACAAAACCCCATCAACGGCGACTCCTCAAGCAGCAGCCCCGTCTAGGAAGAGGGAGAGTTCTCTTTCCCCCTAATGCACCGACAGAGGAGGCATGAATCCATGTTGCCAGACGACCACCAAAGAGAGATGATGTCGTCCGCGCGAGGGAGTGTAGCAGCCTCTGATGACCTTGGCCACATGGACATTTCAGATGGTGAGGGCGACCCGACGGACCCTTACGAGGATCAAGAGTGGGGGCCTGCTGAATCCCATGCCGAGAAGAGCTACGAGCAGCACGATCTAGCTGATGCCTCCGGAAACTGGGCCCAAGGTGACCCACGCCTTCCGGTGCGTAGATCGTTCATCATGGAACGATTGATGAGCCATGGTAAATTATACACCAAAGTGCTCGATATCTCGGACTCGTGGCTCGTAATACCGAGAGACCATTGCAGTCTCGGACTGCCGAAGAGCGGATGAAGGAGGGCGAAGGAGGAGGTCGAACAATGGGCAACGCAAGCTGAACAACGAGCCATGATGGCGGAACAGCAGGCCCGGCGGAACAGCAGGCCCAGCGGGCCATAGTTACGCAGCAGGTCTAATTCTAATAGCAGCTCGACGGCTAATGGCTAAGATCCACGGTGGAGGGTGTTCTGGCATGAATTTGCACACGTGTTGGCAACTTCCGACACTATTCGACATGGCAAGGGGATTGGCCCATCCAGAGGATACGGTTGACGCGGACAATATCTCTGTTGTATGGCAGCCTTTGGTGGAGAAAACCAGCGCAATGTGTGGCACCCAGGTTGAAAAATGGTCGTTTGGCTCAATTCGCAGCGTGCATGTGTGTAAATAACATTAGTCCATAGCGACTCAAGCGGGTAGCTTTCCCTCGTCTTGATTGTGCCAAAGCTCTAACTCTATACCTTGCAATGCGTACCAAGAATACAACGTACAACAAAGAACAAGGGAGATATCGAGAACTACAAGATTGAAGTCTTCATACGCCAGACTAGATGAATGTAGCCTCAGATCACCGCGAGGCACAGTACTTTGTAAACCAGCATTCAACATTCCCATTAAGTAATCTTCGAGAAGTTCGAGCTAATCCCAGCTCGTCTTTAACCATTGCACCAACATTACACCGTCCGTTTTCATGAGGTCCAGTCCGCCCGTATCTGGCCGTGGCTCAGCCGCTGGTGAAATGTGGAAGTTTTCGGTCTCGTGCTTCGTTTTTTATGAGTAAAGAGCCGTCTTCATCAAAGCCATTCAGGGAACTTTATTGTCGCACCTTGGAGTGTTGTCTCGAGTTACTTAGGGTTACTTGGGCCACCGACCCAGGTCATGCCTGAGTTGCTCCCAAGTCGTTGACGGGTGAATCGGCCCGTCAAGTCAAGCACAGATACAGGAAGGAAACAGCATGAAGTCAAAACAAAGTAGGAAACGCCACACGAAGCAGAATCATCAGCTTGCAGGTACCAACATCACTGGTACTTGCATCACATGGATGTCAAATCCTCTCCCTCATCCATCACCGCTGGGCCAGTGTCGCCAGACGCAGGTGCAGCAGTGGTATTGGCGCCGGAATCGCGGTCGGCCAAAGTACCAACGGCTATTCTCTACCGATATGCATCGCCAGAGGGCCAGTCGGAGTTCTTGCCGTCGGCATTAAGATCCTTTTGTCAAGGCCTGCGTTGAGTGCTGTGAGGTGCCGGCACGACGACGCAGCCTCATACGGGCGTAACACACCACCGGAGCACCTCATTTGCAGGGTAAGTTGAAAAAGTACCTTCTACATCTTAGACCACATACGACATGGATTTGAGTGCATTGCTTTACTGGACGCGCATGTAGGATAGTAGGGGATTTGAAGACAAAACCAACTGCCCGACGCATCCGACGCATCCGACGCATCGCAGGATGGCAAAAAGATATTTTTCTGCTCGCTGCGACACGACGAGAGAACAGCGTGAGATTTTCAAACTACGAGGGCTCTTAGATGCCATTGCTACGTGGAACTGCATTTTGTGGACAAGCAATTTATTCATAAACCCTTAGTTAGTTACGTTCCCTACTTCAACTGCATCGCATCCCCCAACGGCTGCGCCAAAACCCATTTGTAAAACACCCGTCCTGCACACCATGCCGGCCTCTTGTAGGAATGTAGGTGTCTCGTTTGTCCTCGCCTGTTGGCCTTGACAAGTCTTCTTTGTTTGTTGGCTAGGGAGATTTCTGCGACACTGTCCAGCAATTGGAAAGCATGAGCCATAGGCGAGAGGCTCCAAGCTCAATGGTTGCTCAGGGTGGTTTCAATTCTACCCAGGCCGGCGGCAAAACCTGTGGTTCCGACCGTCTGGCCCTGGATAGGGGCAAAAGGCACGTCTTCTCGCAAAGGCCGCACATAGAGGCGAATCTCGCCGCAATTAATATAGCCATGAAGATGCGGTCGGAGCTTAACGAAAAGCTCAAGGAACTAGACAAAACTTGCGGAAAATCTAGAACAAAACGGATAAGATATACAGTAACTTCAAGGCGCTGCTAGCTCGGGAGAAGCAAGTCCAGATGCCCTAAGACAAGTTACTGGCCCTTCTCAGAGGCCGGATTGAGGAGCAAAGGAAGATATTGGCGGAGACAAAGGCACATGACGCTGAAGAAGAAAAGTATGAAGCGCTGCTTGGAGCCATGTTGCCCCAAGACGTGGATGATAAGTGCGACTGAGTCTGCTTAAGTAAAGCAACGTTAAAAGAAGGCCACGGCTGTTAGCAAGCTTTACTTATTTTAGACACGGCCTATTTATGACATCAACGCCCTCTCTTCGACCTCGAGGCCCTCAATTAGCACTGGCCGAGAGACAAACACGCCGAGCTCAGCCACAGGTTCGACAAAACACTTGTCAAAGTCTCCGAACGAAGGAAATAGACCCTCAAACGGCCCGCACTCGACGAGCATTTCGCAGACCAAGGCACGACAGGCTCAACCCCTTCTGGCATGTGCGCGCCAGACGTCCATCCCTATGGCTCCTCCTTCTCCTCGACGGGCAGCGTAGCTAGCCCTCTCGTTGAAACTCAGAGAGACTCCGCCGACGCGCGTTCCTCGGGTGGCGCGATGGCTGGACCCGAAGGGAAACACTGCATTGGGATGCAGTCCAACCCAGCCGTGGCGGCAGCCCGTCTCACCGCAAAGTGACGTCTCCCGACAGAAGCAGCGTCTGAGCAAGGGCCACTTGTAGGTCTGTGGGCCTGTAATTAATAGCTTCAATCTGACGCCTCGCCCAACCCCTCTCCTCTTCTTTCAACCTCCAAAGCTGGCAGCCCATCCAATTCGATTCGACTTTACTGATCACTACCCGAACCTGCAACGAAAATTGGCCCCGACAATAGTAGAGAAACAGATCGAAACCTGGAAAAACCACGAACGAGAGTTCCGCATCTATCCTACCAGATTTTACAAGAGAAGCCTTCGCCCCAGCGAATACCAGTTAGACTTCCGAGGCGAACCATACGTCCCGCCCTTGGGTTATAAGCGAATTCAAACGAGGCTGCGTGCCTAAGGTTCATCCGGGCGGAGACCGATATTCCGGTTCCAGAAGTTCTCGAATCATACGACGATAACGGTTCTTTTGTGCTCATAACGCAGCGGCTTTTCGGTGTCAATATCAACGAGCTGCCCTCGGATGGTCAGGCAGTTGCGATGAAAGAAGTGGAACGCCATCTCGAAACTCTACGAACTCTTCGGTCAAATCGCATAGGAGGTCCTTCTGGGATCGTCTGCCCTCCGCCAAGGGCGACCCAAGATTTTCCTTGCGGTACTATTTGGGCAGCGGCCTATGTGCCAGGCTTCAATTTGGTATTCTGTCACTGCGATTTATCACAATACAATATCATCGTTGATCCTGTAACTCTGAAGATTGAGGGTATAATCGACTAGAAATATGGAGACTATTGGCCGGATTTCTTTGAGAGCCAGTACTTCCGCGATCCGCGACCTTCTGGCGCACAGTTTAGAAATGACGCGGAAAATGCCCGGCTTGTGGATTTCCTTCGCACTCAAACATGTCAAGTAGATGCGAGCACATGAGACAATTTTTCAAAACTACGTCAAAACGTGCTTTCTTACCTTCACCATCGCGCTTAGAACGTTCCACTCAGTACTCAACCGCCTCCCAGCTTCTCCTGCCACAGCCTGGGCCGTCCACACCCAAGTCTGGCTTTTGCCCTCTTTCAAAGTAAGCCGTGCAGCAACGGCTTTGCCTAAGGAACGTGCTCGCGAGATGAACACCGAACCTCAACTCCAATATGCCATTCTCACAGGAGTCCGATTCGTCCGCGAGAGTCGCCATCGAGCCATTGCTTGAGGGTGTCAAATTGTACGACGAGGTCGGCCGGCAATGAGCAGCCTCCGCACTGAAGGTCTGGAGACATATTCTGTCAACCAGGGCTCCTTGCAAGCATATGTTGGCTCATGCCAAATCGCTAGAGTTGGATTAAGTCTTCCTTTTTGCGTCTTACCTGTGATCGCTTTCACGTCGGCGACGTTCGCGCGACGTCGGTGCACTCGTGCTTGGCTGTTAGGACCGCGAACAAGTAGCGGCTCAAGGCCGGTCGTCCATTGACTGTTGATGCATAGTGTAGAAGGATCTGGGAGGCAAACGAAGCCCACTGATATACCGCGTGACAATTAGGGGCCGTCTCCCTGTATAGCACAAGAGGACGTCATGTCGCGGACATGTAAAACACGTCCATATGCGAGAGACTAGTTGCAGCATGCTTTGCGGACGAATTACCTGCTACACCGCGAATCTCGTAGTCTAGATTGACAATATCGCATCCAAGGCCTCTTTCTTACTCCCCACGGTGCCGACGGGCCCGGTGTGAGCTGCGCCGTGGACATCAACGCCACCGTCTTCACCTCATGTGGACCGCGCTCCAGCCCGGGTTGTTACAGTACCAAACAATCGTGTTGCGTCTTCCCCGAGGCTATTGGAACTGCCGCCTTTCGAGACCGGCGTGAAATGCGTCCCAATCAGTGCGCCGGTGCTGAGTAAACAGGTTCTCAAAGGGATCCAGCTCTCGGCCCAATGATAAGTGTAGACATTCAGGTATAGGTCGCGAGACGCTGTCTCGAACCTCGACGCAGTGGTCTTTGTAGTGTTGACGCTCATCAAGACACTGCCATCATATCTTAGTCGACACGGCTACGGTATTCTACGGGTAGACGAACGGCTAGACAGGGTACTCAGGAGGCCACCAGGTTGAATCTGGTGATATGTTCGAGGCCCGCTTAGTACTTGTCCTGCTGGATATTGAACAGCATCCTGAGTTCGATTAAGCTTAGCGAGTGTCTTGCGAGCTATCCAGATTGAGAGGTAGATCAGTAGGTAAATCTCTATGAATGTTTTCAAACGACTCGCGTGCGGTAATATCATACTCTTTCTCGAGCGACGGCGTGGGGTTGCCCATGTGCACGGAAGGCCCGCCGTAGTGTTCAACTCCAGCGTTTCGAAGCGTACAGCCTGCACGTCCTTGAGTAGCACATTGTATTGCAAGATGACCGCAGAGAATCAGGCCCCGGCTCCGCCTTGAACACTTGAGCTGCAAAGCTCAGCAGGTTCCGTGGGCTGGCCGGTCTTCAAGATGGTCAGTGTGTCAAGGTCCAGAGGGATGACGCAGCTCATCAGGAAACAATGCGCGGGATCGATAATTCGGAGACATGCAACCCTAAGAGGGCCACTCCTCCAGCCGCTAGGACAGAGCATAGACCTGGCATGAACAATGGCGGTGTGACTCCGTCTTGCCTCTTCCCTCGACGGGGCATGCAGTGTTACGAACAGAGGAATGAGTCCCGCTCGTGCGTTAGCATAAGGGAATGGAGACGTCACGACGGGGCGTTATTTGTTGGCTGTTGAAGACGGGGCAAGTCGTCCTAACTCACGGCGAGTGGTGTAGTGGAATGCCGCGCGTACAACGGCGCAACGCAAACGACGCGAGAGTACGCCACGATATCTCCAAGTGCTTGGAACACCGTGACCTCGCACCAACGCTACAACCGATACCGGAGCCACGTCCGGTGCGAAAGTCAGATGGTGCTATTCTAACGCACACCTACTGTACTCAACCGGCATGAAGCAGGTTCTTGGCTCGTGCATACGCGTGCGATCCTGGCAAGGGCGCGGACCCAAGCTCCCTGCCATCCAGGCCTAGTGGAAGCCTTGTGCCATCTAGTGGACACCTCTTTTCCCGCAACACCTAGGTGAGAGAATGCCAGGCAAAGTCCAGCCTTGTCGCGCTCCCTCTTTGCTGCTCAAATGCAGACTTCAAGTCCAGAAGGGACCCGTAGCATCAGGCAACGGCTCGTGTAGGCAGAACTTGATGGAAGTAGTCTGACGACGGCAAACGCACGCAACGAGATGCCTGCCCCGGCTGCAGGCAGACGGGTGGGGGTTAGTCGGGCAGGGCACGACAAGCAGGGAGGCAACTAGGCAGGTCATTTAGAGAGAAAAGAAGAGGAAGAAGAAAGCCATTCTCGCTAACTAGGCAGGAAGTGTGGTCCCTTGCAGGTGGCTACCACACAGTCTGCTCCGCGGGGTGTTGTCTTTCCCGGCCAAATTAGCTTATAGTGCAGGTTGCCACGGGCTTTATTTGGCCGTTTTGGCTTACCTCAATACGACGCGGCCTCTGTGCAAGTGAGTGTGGTTGTTATTATCGTGAGACAGGGGACTGCGCGGCCGTTGGTGGGTCTAGCGTACAAAGTACGTACGGCAGTACGTATGGGCGGCTATAAATAGTCCCACGGTTTCAAACTAGCTATTCTGGAAATAGCATTGTTGCCTATTACGAGTACCACGTCGCGGAGTCAACGCTGTGATCTCGGTGCCCTCCGGGCAATGTATCAGACCGATGGCTGGTAGACACCAAACGGGAATGCCCGACAAGGTTACAGTTCTAATCAGAATGGCCAAGGCCCGCGATTCAACATGCCAGAACGACCTCTTCCAAGAACATATCTTTTCAATTGCGAGCATACTAACATGTAGGACGACTCAGTGATTGGCTGCAGCCCCGAGGCATGGACGCGTCATGGGGTGGGCGAGGATGGCTGCCTGAGCGGAGCTGACAATCCGCGTCCGGCAGGGTGTCGGCACGGAGTACGAGATTCAAGCAACCACTTGAAGTGATCTTAATGGGCTATTTAATGGTGCCTTTCTCTGGCAAGGTCGGCATCAACAAGTTCTTGCTAGACCCGGGGCACACCTTGCATACAGTGCCAAAGGACGTTGGGATAGGGAATACAGCCGAATAAAGGAAACGCTTCGGCATTTGCCACTTGCTCCTACAGATCATGCGATTCTCAACTCTGCCGCTGCTCGCCTCTCTCACACCCTCGGTGCTTGGAGACTTGGGCCAATGCGCCGTCCCTGGAAAGCACAAATGCAGCAGCACACACGACATTGGCGATGCTATCTTCGTCTGTGATGCCCAAAAAAAGTGGCAGCTCACAGCCATATGCGGCGCGTTTCGATCTGGCTGCTGCAGTCACATGGACGAGCCTCGGTGTGTCTGCCCAAACATGGTTGTGCCATGAACGGATCTTAGTGTAAGTGAGCGCTTCTCTATCTACCACTGAGTTCTAACGAAAGCGAGTTGCAAACGGACCGGCCAGTTATCGCCGCCAGTCGATTCACATGAGAGCATGGCGGAAGGGCTACGGATTGAGATGCAGAATGAACGCTACCGGGATGGCCACGAGTCACGGTTGCACAGATTGAAGCTAAATTAGGGGCACCGTGCGTGATCATAAGGAATATCAAAGCTTATAATTAGTACCAAAGTACATAATGCCGTGATCATACGAAAGTAACGCTCGTGTATAAGAAACTCTGCTTCTGACTTACACGTAGGCAGTCCCTCCTTGTGTCAGGGGACTATCGACCCTGATTTGGTTATATAGATACTGCGCGCCTGCGCCTCCTTTGCTCTTCAAGTTCATCCTCCTGCACAACGGCACCGACAAGTCACGGGACTCGGCGGTGTTGAACTCATGTCGCCCGACCAGGAATTCCAATCCAGCCAGGACCTTCGACACCCAGCCCCAATTCACGTTTCCAAGAGATCCTACTAGCCTACTGGAAAGGCCTACTGGAAAAGGTGTCCCAGTCAGAACGCACGGTGCACAGTCAAGAGGCTTTAGAGAAACCAGAAAATAGTAAGGTATCGACCCTCATATTTCCATAATAGGCAAGCTCAAGATATCCGAGGGCACATCGTCCCAGGCGGCCCATCCGTCCTCTCCTAAATCAGACCCAATTTCATTACCCTTTAGTTTAACAACAAACGCATCCCCAGCAAAGGCTCGCTTCCTTCCATATATGGCCTTAGGAAAGTTACTATTCTCGGGCAATGACTCAAGATCATAGGAGGAGAAGACAACATATAGACCATTGCAGTTTCTCAGCGGCTGGTTTTCGAGCCTGAAGGTATCGATATCTCGCCACAGCCATGCTCTTTGCGTCTTCCAAAAGCCTCGTAAATCGGGTACATGCCCCCAACAACTATCAGGGCCATCGCTTACCCCGTGAGTTGTCGTCGTAAGAGATAGCATGTGTGGTTCGGACCCATTTGCAGGAAATCTAATGCCTGTGATCGTCACCGGCGAAGGGAGCGGCGACGGGAGCGGCGGCCGTTGCCAAACGAGGGAGCGAAGATAGTGCCACATGGCAGTATTCCTCAGCGAACTCTGAAATGGCCCGTCAGCACATCCGCTATTGGAGAAAGGAACAGGCCGCTTACGCCTTGATCAGCGCTCTCGTTTGTTAAATGTTTGCTTCGATGTTGTGTTGGCACGTCGTGCGGGGTCAGTGCCAGCCGTAACATTGTCAGGTGACCGTCACGTGGTGTACGGTCCCTTCCCTCTCTTTCCAGACAGATTCTTCTCGTTGGGGGTACGCTGCGAAATGACGAAATACTGCAAGTCCTCGCTGAAAAGACCTTTGGGCAACAGCCGAGTCGACGGCGTCACAAACTTGCGAACTCAGGCGTGCCGATGTACTGCTCATGGGCTCGTAACCATGGATCCTGACTGTTTCACGTGCACTGATCGGGAGAGACATGTAAGCGTGGGCGGGTTGCTGTTTCTTCATCTAGGGTTTGTCGTTAGAAGAGAGCTCCGGAGTCATACGCTGCAAGATCGCTGAGGTGTTGATTTGAGGCTCCGCTTTGGCTGACGTGGCCGGGGATTATAACGTGAGGCTGATCGGTGCCCAGGGCACGCAAACATGGCCGGACTAGGTGGTATTTACATTGCGGTCCTGCTCCTACCAAGAGTCCCAGCATCTCTAGATTAGATCTGCTACTTATCTATATACTAGCTTCTTGTCCTAGCAAAGTGAACGATTGCCAACGCTCTTGGATCACGTCTTCTGCGGCTCTTAGACAGGCCGGGTCGTTGGCTAGACGAAACATCTCCACGGCTTATCAAATTCTGACTAACATTCCATGGTGTGTCTCCAGACAACTGCAGGTGGAAGACTTGGAGCCCCCTTATTAGAACGGTTAGGCAGGCCTAGACGACGACATTAATAGGCATGTCTTTGGTTACAACCATACACGCTGCTGCTCGGACTTTGGACTCAAATCCATCGGAGAGTCGTCAAGGCAACGCCCCTTAGTTCAAACAAAGACTCCTGCCTCGATATGACACGCGCAGGTGCCGTCGGCTGAACGAACCATAGAGAAATCTATTCAAGCCGGCTGTTACCTATAGATGGCGGATTGCCGACTAGAGCGTGCGTTATTTGTGCATGATTACTTGCGCAGTACGAGACATTGTACCTGACGCCGCAACACTCACCCTGTGGAAAGTCTGGATGTCGGCACTCAGTTACATCCAAGCATCACATCTGTATCCGCCATGAGCGTTACTCGGGAGGTGGGGCCTGTTGCATCAACGGATTTACTGCCGACCCAAGATGTCCATACACGGCCGAAAGTCGTCGCTCTCATGTAGCCTAAGGCCCGAGGGCTACAGTTCATTCACAGCCAATACTCGGTTATGAATAGACAGTAGCACGCATCTGACGGTTTCTCACAATGGACTCGCACGCTCGCCGGCACGATGAAACTTATGCTAGCACATCTCTACTCTGATGGTATCCAACAGAAGTTGTGCTTCGTCTTTCTGCTTGGACTTTAATTTAATTAACACTGATACGGGTAGGCCGGGGTATTAATGGCCAATGTGCTGGCGAGAAGCTTATCCAGCCCCGGCGAAACACTTCGGCCCGAGCGAAAATGGTGCCATTGCTGCATGAAGCAAGTCCACCCCGTGGGGTTTCCCGATGTCGAGCGATAGGGTTAGTTCTCGCGCGTTAGAAGTGCCGTTACGGTTACGGTGAGATTAACAAGAAGGCGAATTGTATGCTTATGGCCGGCTTCAGGATGCTACACTAAATTCGCAGTACGTAATGACTACTACCGGCTCTCGAGCATGATCAATGTCGCTAGTCAACGTAGTCAAGTGCCGAGGCTCTCAACTTGTCCGTCTCCAGTGCAAAGCTCACGAACAACGTACACTTTTGGACACCACGCAACTCCATCATGAAGACGGCGCAGGTTCTTTCTTGGATGCTCGCCGCAATTGCCACCGCATCGGCAAAACATCCCAAATACAACGAGAGCATCGTCGTCAATGTGGCTCCCGACTTCCTACGGCCGTACGTGCTGCCCAAATACAGAGGACGCGCGATAAGTTGACGCCGTCGCAAAACATTCGCTTCTCCAGCACCGCAAACTCGTCTGACGGCACCTTCTCCCTTGTCCAGCACAATGGAAAGGACTCGGGCTGGACATCGGCGCGTCCTCACACGCACCGCCTGACCCACGAGCACTTCTACTGTGCCCGGGGCCGCGTTGAACTCTGGGGTCAAAAGAACGCCACGAATGCGACAGACGAAGCACGGGTGGGAACGCTCGGCACTTCCCGCCCGGCACCATCCACACTTTCCAGCTGACTGATCCCGACACCCAGCTGACGCACATCTTCCACCCCGGCGGCTTCGAGTACCTGTTCGATGTGTTCAGCCTGGGCGAGTTCGAAACCAGCGCCATCAGTTCGCCATACATTGTCATTCCCGCAGACGCGCAGCCGTCTGGTCCGCTGACGCCGGAGCTGGACGTCTTGTTCGCCGGGTTGGACCTCTACGCTGCTCCCGAGGAGGCGTACGTGCCACGCAGGGACTTTGTGAACTGAACGGCCGGCGACAAGAGCCTGAAGTGGCACAACGGAGCCAATACGCTGCCAAACGACCCGACCGAGCCGTACTTTGTCGCCAAGGACTACGGGCCCAAGTATCTCAACTCCGACAACGGCTACAAGGTAATCCGGCCCCTGGCCACCCCGGAGCAGGCAACAGGAGGCACTATCATCATGTCACCGAAGCTGCCCAACCAATCTTCGTCGAATGCCACCTTGCCGCATCACTTTGCCTTGCAGATGGAAGACGGACAGCTCGTTCTTTCCGTAAATGGTTACGATTCCGTGTCGCTACTCCAGGGCGACGTGACTTTTATCCCGTCCGGGATTCCATTCACGTACCATTCCACTGTCCCTTTTACCAAGTTCATGTACATGAACGCAAGGGCGGAGGGTCTGGACAATCAGTTGCTGAAGAAGAGTGTGAATTGGGACTTTCCCGCGTATCCAAACGCATGAGACATGTTTTTCTGCTAGCCTTGGGGAGACGGTCGACTAAACAATGCATCACTGTCACAAGTCCGGTGCCAATTCCCATGGCTTCCCTGTGCTCAAGATGCGCAACGCGGTTTGAGACCAAAAGGCACGGCATAGTAGACAGCGTGTCGTTGGCATCGTACCTTGAAGCAAATTGACAATGCACCAGATATGTAGTTACTCGGGTATCAGTGTATACCGACCCTCCACTGTTTCCTGCTCGTACGGTAGTGACTTGTGAGCAGTAACCCACAACTTCCACGGAGTAGTTGACCGACCATTCTCCATCGGAACCGATGTCGGCGACAAGCATGGTTGATCTCGACGAAGCCTCGCTTCTGGCTCGGCGGCTCGCCTGTCCACTGCGGATTCACATAAACTGGTCAGAAGATGGAAACACCCTAGATGAATGGCTCGCTGTCGGGACTGGTGTCGTCTGCGGGCATGTATATCGATGGCTCCCGGGTGGATGAATCTAGCGAAACCAATTGCTTGCAACTCGAGAGCGTCGATCTATTTCCGGCAGATGAATGCAACAGAACAGTCCCAATGACGCGGTAACTATAGTTATCAAGGGATGGCTTCCAAAGTCAAGGATGAGCTACAGCGCGTGATTGAAAGCCTCGAAAACATCTTCGCGAGCATGACGCTTGGGCTCACCGTCCGTTATTCGGAGCATACCACGCAAAGCAGACCTCTCCATAGAGTTTTGGGATGCACAAAGAACGTAGAACCGGGTTCAGCTCTGGAATGGAGAAGGCTACCAAATCTACAAAGCAGTGGTTAGCCTAGCCTCGAGGTGTAGCCAGGGGATGTGTAGTCTGTCTTGCTAACTGCAACTTCGAGCGTCCTATGACATTCCTTCTCGCCCGTAATGACTGACGCAATTAGTGACGTAGTTTCAGGAATTATTTTTAGGATTAACCGGTAAAATAAGCAAATGGTCGGCATGTGTCATCACAAGGACTCACCCACTGGCCTATTCACAAGAATGTCAGGCTTGCACACAGAATCGTAGTACAAACCAAGCGTCACTGTCGTCCTTGCGGCGCACAATCATAGACCTAAGACTTGTCCAGAGCGTCGGCACACTAGAATTCTAGCATTGTGTGCATAGAAGTCCCGTTTTTCTACCAGGACATCCCCTCATCATTTCTTCCCAGCCTTGCGCGCATTTTGCGAAGCCTCGGCGGACGGGTTCAGTAAACTCATGTTCGGATGATTGGCAATCTGCTAAGAGAGCAGCTGCCCACCGCCTGCTCCTCGAACTTGCTGGGCTAGATTCCCCGACGACTGCGCCAGCCGCTCAGCGTGCTCCCGTTCCTGGAGGGCATCGCTCCTAGCGAAAGGTCAGGGTCGACTTCCAGAGCCATTCGGGACATCATACCAATCCTGATACCAGAAGCTTGCAGGCAGGTCTTGTCTACTTGTGGACAAAGTGTAGTAGACTTGACCGTCTTTTGTCTCTCCGCGAGCATGGTTTCCATTGATGATGACTTCGTTAATCTCCCACAGTTATTTGTGTTCCATTTGTGGCTCCTGAGCAGAGATGCGATTTTTCTGACCCTTTTTTTTCTTGTCGCCTTCCCCCATGATGTTGAAGTTCAAACTGCTTGTTCTTGGGGCTGTCGAGAGAGTCCGTAGCGGGTGGGAAATCGGGGTCAGAGTTTCCCGAAGCAGGTAAGCTGCCTTTAAGGCACCAGCGGCTGCCACTCAGGTTGGCAACAGCCCCTCAGCTCCACACACATTCTGACGACCAAAAACTCCTCTAACATGTGGTCGGTGTTTATTGGTACGCCGCCATGCAGTCCGACCCTTAAGATAAGCAGACCAAAAAACTGGTTTTGGAACACTTGTGAAGGCGAGTCGATGCGTTGCATTAATATGTCTTTACGCCTCGGCATCGGGAGTGACTTCTTCTTCAAACACGCACAAATGTATCTACCCAGGTACTCACTCTGGCAGGTTAGTGGAAGGTTTATTTCCATGCCCGTTGGGGAAGATCAAACAACCAAGCATCAAATCCACTACGCCCAGCGCTATAATCAGCCCTACAAGCTAGTCATAGGTGCTGTAGCTTACACGTGGGTACCTATGCTCAAACCAGAGACCTCTCAAGGCTAGAGAAATATATATATCTAAATACCAGAGACTTCGAAAAATATTCTAAGCTGGTTGTCTAGTCTAGATTTATTCGTCAACCGTTGCGGCCTTTTCGGCAACGGTAGGTGGGGCCCGCGTCCCGATCCGTGTCCTACTCCGAATACGGCTAGTGCTTAGGCGAGGTCCGAGCGCCTCGTCACGTTCGTCACGCTCGTCACGCTCTTCAACTCGACAGCAAACTCGTCTTTTTCTCTCAACATTGCCACGCAATCAACGGATTTTCAAGTTCTTATCCGCAGCATGCCACACTCAGCGGCCCGCCAATCCGAATCCAGCCAGTCTGAATCTGGCCAGTCCGTATCTGAATCTCTAAAAAATGCCCTTGCCGATGACAACAATGTCTTGGTTCCAATGCGCTACCCGGCCCTGCGAGAGGATCTCTGGAGGTCGATCGAAGCCAACAAAGCCGACATCGAGGAAATGGTTCGGCTTCAACTCGGCGTTCGATCGTGTCGCCTAAGTGTCAGGGAGGTCTGGAGGTCCGGGAGCTTCAACGTCGCGATTCCCATTCGCCTGCCCAAGATGCGGACTGTCTTTCTCCGCCTTCCTATCGCGTATCGCATTGGCGAAAATGAGTGCCCGGGAAACGCCGAAGAAAAGCTCCGTACGGAGATCGCTGCCTATCTATGGCTCCAGGAACATTGCCCTGACGTCCCAATCCCTGTTTTACATGCCTTTGGGTTGCCCGACGGATCAACAGTAAGTGTTCGCAAGATCGGCGTCCCTAGTAGTCCTAGATTAACAGACTCAGTTCACACACCCATCCAACACCCCTTTCTGGGAAAGAACTTGGTGGGCTATCAGGCGCCTGGTTTTCTCCCTTCTTGGACGTCCCGTACCCGTTCGTCATATTCGGCGAAGTATTCGTCACTCACTGGGCCCTGGTTTTCTGCTCATCAGCGAGGCACGCGGCAAGAGACTCTCTATGTCCTGGCTGGAGCACTGCCATGATAAGGCCTATCGAGAGAGGCTATTCCATGGTCTCGCACGCATCTCGCTATCGCTTAATGCGACTCCCTTGCCGCGGATCGGGTCCTTGCTATTGCGCCCAGACGGGTCGATCGCCTTAGGTAACCGGCCACTAAACCTTCACTTCCAGATGCTCGAGAACGAGGGAATCCCATCAGGTATTCCACGGCATCGCATGTATACCGAGGTGGAATCGTATCTCTCGGATCTTCTCTCTCTCCAGGATAGCAAGATCCGAAACCAACCCAACGCGGTGCATAGCCAGGAAGACGGCCAAATGCAGCTCGCTGCTCTCACTGCGCTGCGGGCCACGATGCACCACTTTATCCGCCCGGAATTCCGCGACGGCCCCTTTTTCTACACTTTGACCGATCTGCATCAGCAGAACATCTTCGTCGACGAAGACTGGAACATCCAGACCGTTATCGATCTAGAGTGGGCACATACCATGCCCATCGAGATGCAGCTGCCGCCCTACTGGCTTACGTCGAGGCCGGTCGACGGCTTCGAGGACCGCGACGCTATTGCCGAGTACGAGGCTGTGCTAGAAGAATACCTCGCCATCTACGAGGCCGAGGAGAAGCGGCGTAACGGCTCGGTGGTCCAGGCATCTATCAAGCGCGAAGTGTGGCAAAGGGGGAGCTTTTGGTACTTCCACGCCGTTTCGGTACCAAAGGGCATGTACACTCTATATAACAGGCATATCCAACCGCGTTTCAACCGGGACCATCCTAGTCTAAAAGTTTTTGACGACGTCTTTTATTGGTACTGGGGATTCGGGGCGCAGGACTTGATAGACAAGAAGCTCAGGGACAAGGAAGACTATGTCGCAAGGGTGAGAGAGGCTTTCGAATGAGTGTATCTGCTGCTGTTGGCTCTTTCCAAAATGAAGTCTGAGCCCGTTCTCTATTGACTTGCATTTCCGATTATTCTGATCTTTCTGAAAATTAGTCCTCCAATCCCCTGGCGCGGATCAGTGGCCCGCCTCTCCGGCCAGCCCTCACTTGACAAGCCCACATCTCACACATACATACCTGGAAACCATGGGAAACGCCACGTATAAAGGGATGGCTGCCTGCTATTGCTCTCCAATGCAAATCGTCGGACGAGGCATTACGGCAGTGGAGGTCGAGCTACTGATGTGCCAGTGTCCGAGACTCCCACTAATGTGCCTTCAACGCTAACTGGCAGCACTCGGCGACGTCATGGCACCTACAGGATGGACGGGAAACAAGGGTGAAGGTCGCTACTCTAACCAATTAATCGCGGAGAAGACTCGCTAGCCGAATGCCCTCGCCTAGCGTTGTGCAGCTGGGTCGTTGGTTGGACAGGCTCTACACGTCTCGCCCATCCAGGCCCGCCAAGTGTCCGTCGCCCTGCCGAACCATGACCGTCTTCTGCAGCGCGGCACGCGGCGGGAACTTGGCATCAAACACGGCGTCCATCTCCTCTAGCGTCCTGCCTCGCGTCTCCACGCCAAAGACGAACCAAACGCCGCTGTATACCATGTTGAGGCCGACAAAGATGAGGTAGTAGCGCCAATCGATGGCGCCGAGGGCGATGGCCGTCACGTACGTGTTGTAGAGGTTCGTGCAGTTGGACAGGATAACGTGCTGCGCAAGGGTCAGCCGTGTCGGCATGCTGAGAGAACGGGGCCGCTACTTACCACGCCCATTCCCTTAGCTCGAGTCGGGTTAGCCAACACCTCGGCACAGTACGTTGCCGTTAGTGGCGTGTAAACGAACGAGTACGCGCATCCGAAGAGGAAGATCTAACGGTGGTCATATACGTCAGCGAGTGCGGCCTCGGGGACAGGGAGCCGACTCACGAATGCTACGCCGGCGTTGGACAGGCTGGTGCTCGCATGATTCTTCTTGTCGCCCTCGAACTGGCTCGAGACGCCCGTCACAGCGCCAAATAGCCCGGCGAGGACGATGCTACCGACCCATAGCTTGGTGCGTCGGCCGATGCGGTCGTTGGTGGCCGAGCCCGCGACGGCACCGGCACAGGACACGATGGAGTTCATAAAGGTCAGCAGCAGGCGGCGCTCAGTCGACTGGATGCCGAGCAGCTTGTACATGGACGGCAGGTAGTATGTCAGGACCGAGTTTCCAGACAGCTGCGCGAAGACGGACATGAAGGCCATCATGGTAAAGCGCCACCGGGCATTGTGCGTGTTGACGAGCGCCCAGTAGTTCCAGATGCTGGATGACTTTTGCAGCTCGATGCTGCTCTCGAATTCCTGCAGCTCGAGCTGCACCACGGGGTGGTTGCGGTCGCCGCCTCCGTGGTACTTGGCCAGGATTTCCGCGGCCTTCTCCTTCTTCCCCCACATGGTGAGCCAGCGAGGGGACTCGGGTATGAAGAAGGCCCCTGTCATGATGAACAGGGGAGGGACGATTTGGAGCGAGAGCGGAAGCCGGAACGCAAGCTCGCCCTGCGCCTTGCTGCTGGCGTAGGCCACGCCGGTGGCGAGGATGGAGCCGGTGTAGAAGACTACAGCCGCCCACCTGGTAAGAAGATGCATGGGATCAAGGGGGGGGGGGCGTACAGGTGTTGTAGTAGCCGACGACTCGGGCTCGCCACTGCGGCGGCGCGAGCTCGAGGGCGTACGTGGGCGCCGAGGATGTGCCAATGGAGACGCCGAAGCCGAGGACGAAACGGCCGCCCAAGAGGTACCCATCGTTCTGGGCGGCCGTCTGGACTGCGGCTCCGATCATGATGAGGACCGAGCCGGTCATCATGCCAACACGGCGACCGAAGCGGTCGCAGATGGGGCCAGTGAACAACGACCCAATCATGTTGCCGATGGTGTAGATCATGAAGATGCTGCGGGGAGGTGAGCACAGGCGTGCCAGACGGGCGCGAGATGGCGGACGGCGGACGGCGGMCTTACATGCCGGTGGTGGAACCAAGCTCCGTGTGGTGAAAGTACGTCTGGTACTGGCTCATGGCGTTGATGGAGCTGAAGATGGACTGCGAAGCTCGTCAGCAGGCGTCGGGGCGGCGGGGTGGTGCAACGTCTGGCCACGCACGCCGTCGAATCCCGAGGCCGTGGCATTGAGCGCGGCCACCAGCAGGATGAGGTAGAGCTGGAGACTGGCCCTGGACCACGGGTCCAGCGGCACGGCGGTGACGGTCTCGTGGAAGTTTGCGCTGCCCTGCACCTCGGTGATGGTGCCGCGGATCAGCTTGTCGAGCGCCGGGTCGGCATCGACGTGGCCGGCGCCATGGTCGACGGTCGGCTGCGGCTCGCCCTTCTCTGGGAGTTGCGGCGACATGCTGGCGGTTGTGGGCTGCTTCGTCGGCTGTCTGTGCAGAGGGAGCTGGAGCTGGAGCTGGGCCGGGCCTCGACGGCGCAGCGACACGGCCGTTTATCTACTCGCCGGCCACGATGACTCGTGACCGCGGCCTTGGCCATGGCTGCCCCGTCCGAGGCCAGCCCCCCATCCTTGACCCCCAAGCCAGCCCAAGCCAGCCCCAGCCAGCCCGCAGCCACGCGACGCATCGGGACCTGCTGTGGGCTAATGCGGGCTGCTGCACCTGTTCCGAGTATGGACGACGGACCGCCTGGCATTGGCTGGCGCCGGTTGGGAGCCGCGTGGGTGACCCCCACGATGCAACTGCTGCGCAGTCGCCTGTCAAGATGCAAACTCGCGTGCGGTGCGCACCCAGCCTAGCCTCCTTCCGGCTCCGTCCAGCACCGGCAGGTTACAGTCGAACCCCACGGACCGTTTTACAGGGCGCCTCCGCAGTGGGCTTCCCCAGACGGAGGCCCCATCCAACTGCAAGCGTACCCCCACGGATGCACGGATCTCGAGCCAGGCCTTATCCAGGGCACCCCGGATGCGCGGAGCTGAAGGAGCATCCCCCATCTCCCCCACACAAACAGGCTTTGGAGATAGCCACTCTGGATCCGCCGCCTCGGGTTCCTATCAAACTAGCAATAAATGGCTTGTCTCTGCGTCCATCTTTCATTCCTCCCAGCTCTTTGCGGTTGATTCGCTCACGTCCCTCCAGCGCCGTTATCCGACCCGTCTGTCCTCCGCTCGCCTCTTACACGGACACGGAATTCCCCCACCAACATTACGTGTCCGCCCTCGAGTGCTGCCAGTCCTCCATTCGCCCGTCTGCGCCAGAAGATGATAACGACGTTGGCATGTAGCATCCGACTCCGCAAAGGTCAATGGATGAGCGCGCTTGCCGAGCCATGTTGATGAATGGCCCGGTGTTGTGGACTAGCGATTGTTGGGTTGGCCGGCACAGCAGTTCCAAAGTCTGGAGACGGCGTGGAAGTGACTCGAAGCACCTCGGCTCCATGGCTCTTGGGTGATTTGCTGCGATTCTCGTAAACAGCTGCAGGCGCCGAATCGAGATGCCCGATCTTGATGGCCTCGTGCCAGAGGGTGGTCAGCACCTAGCCATCGCCCAATTCCGTGCCTCCTTCCGCGGCTTGTTGTTTATTACACCTGGTGCAGCTCATTGGCGGAAGTCGACGCCGGGCATTCAGTCACACGAAGTAGCCTAGTGTGACCTCACTTGGGCGCGGGGCGCAGCCTTGGGCCATGTGCTTCGTGCTCCGTAAAGTTTCCAGTCTCCATGTCCCATGAGTGCCTACCACAGCGACGAGCTCCTTGATCCATCCGGTCCAAGTTGCTGGCAGTGCGAACAATGCCCAACTTGGATGCATGGCAGCCGAGATATGGCAAGCGCCTATTCACTTACACCGCACGCGTACAAGCTCTCGGCCGCCGGACGATCGCATCTGACGACGGAGTGCTTGGTTCTGATGGGAGCCCCACGGTGGACTTTACACTTTGAACTCGCCTTGGTCCTGGCCTCTTATTGGAGTGAGGTGCTGCATTCCGTGTCACCTGGGATACCAACAGTATCGGCAAACGCAGTGTTGATCTTCCGAAACAGTATCGGATGCATCACTAGTGCAACTTAATAATACCGCTTAATGGAATGATGACGCGGAGATGTGGACGAAACATGCCAAGTATGTGTATATAAGAGCTGAAGAAGCACAGTTGGCGAGCCCAAGCTCCAACAATCGATCCAAGTTTGTTTGACCGTTGGGCAAATGAAGACCGCCGCCCTTATCGCCCTGCTGGCCCCAGCCACGTGCTGGGGGCTCGTCGGCATCACCTGGAAATTCGAAAACGAGCCGACCAGGGGTCTCAAGGACGTCACGTTCCCCTTCAACATGACCAACGCGCCCCACGAGAGCGGCTTCTACTTTGCGCAGCAGTTCAACTTCAAGGGGGTCCCCGACGTCGGCTACACCGGTCTCCAGCCGAGAAAGGACAACTCGGGCGGCAGCGTGGTCCACGGCGTCTTTTCGTCCTTCCAGAAAGGCACCACATCCTCTCACCGCAATTGCCATGGCGGTGCCGACGGCAAGCCCGGCGTGAGCTGCGCCGTGGACATCAACGCCAGCTACAGCCCCACCTACAACCTCGTCGTCGAAAACACCTCCGGAACGAGCTGGAGGGGCACGCTCATCGATGCTTCCTCGGGGAAAAAGACAATCATTGGGGAGTGGACTCTGCCTTCCGGCGCGCTAGGGATCAAGTCGTCCCAGGTCGGGTTCGTCGAGTTCTATCCTTGGAACGCGGGACCACACAAGTGCAAGAATCTGCCCAAGACCCAAGTGACGTTTGGGAAGCCCACGTCGGAGACTGGCGGGACCGGACCTGGCTTTGTGGGCGATGCGTACGAGTACGGGGACTGCAAGGGGAAGGTTGGCTTCAAGATGACTACAACAGGCGAAGGAGTCAGGGTCGACGTGGGATTCTGAGGCTGGAAGTCTTAGTCCTAGATGCTCAATAAATACGGAGCCAAGAATGCCGGTATTCTTCAAGCCAGTGCAAAGTAGTCATGTCATCAAACGAGTGCTTTATAACTTGCGAGACTGGAATCAAAGAACAAGTCCCTGCACCGTAAAGCAATGTTTTCGGCAGAGGGAGCGGCGATTTAGGTTCATCTTGATCTGTAGAAACGTGGCGGCCCGGCGCGGGTCGGCCCTCTTAGTGGGTGGCTCGTGACGCGCCGCCACCTGGAGCAGCCGAGTTCATCCACCAACAGCACGGCTCAAACGCGTCTCTGGCACGAAATCGCCGCATCAACAAGACTGCCAAGGATGACTCGAAAGCCCGCACAGCTGCCGTCGGCCACGCCATCGAGCGACGGCGTGGCCCAAAAGAGGCCAAGACGCAGCCTACGCTCGGCGCCGGCACGCGACACGGCGGATGGCCCCCCAAGCCCAAAGAGACGCAAAGTTGCGTCTTCTCTCTTGACAGCCGCGGCGACGACACGCGGAGCATGCGCGCCGCCTGCCCGCCGGCACTCCCTGGAGTACCACCAGCCGCTGCTTCTGGCCGACCATGATGGCCCCGAGAATCGCCGGTCGCTTCTGTCGTGGTTTGACTCGGTCAGCGCGACGCGTGCCATGCCGTGGCGGAAGCCGTGGATCAACCCCAGGCGCATCACGGACCCGTCGTCGCTTCGCCAGGCCCTGGAGCGCCGGGCATACGAGGTCTGGATCAGCGAAATCATGCTGCAGCAGACCSGCGTGGCCGTCGTCATCGAGTACTGGAACCGCTGGATGGGCCGGTGGCCGACGATTCACGACCTGGCCCGCGCCGAACCCGAGGACGTCCTGGCCGCCTGGCGCGGGCTTGGATACTACAGCCGGGCAACCCGCATCCACGAGGCGGCCAAGCTCGTGGTGCAGGACGCCGAGATGCAGGGCCTCCTCCCCGCCGCCGCCGCCGACCTCGAGGCTCGCGTTCCGGGCGTCGGCCGCTACACGGCCGGGGCCATATCGTCCATCGTCTTTGGGCGAGCCGAGCCGATGGTCGACGGCAACGTGCTCCGGGTGCTGAGCCGGCAGCTGGGCATATACGGCAACACCAAGACGAACAAGTCGGTCATCAACACGGTCTGGGCAGCCGCCGACGCCCTCGTCAAGGCAGTGGCGGCGGATGACGAGGAGCCCGCCGGACAGGGCCTCACAAGCGACAGGCCAGGGCGGTGGGGGCAGGCCCTGATGGAGCTCGGCAGCACCGTCTGCGCGCCAAAGCCAAACTGTTCGCTGTGCCCAGTCACTGCCACCTGTCGCGTCTACAGCGAGGGGGTCGCGTTGTTGGCCGAAGAGAAGACGGACGACGGCCCGGACGTCGACATGGAAGACCTCTGCGGCCTCTGCGAGCCGTTTGAAGCCGCAGAGGGGGACGGCACGGAAACGGCAGCCCGGCCAGCCACGGCCAGGAAGCAAGGCCCGAAACAGCTGTCCCTGGCAGACTTTGCCTTCAGGGTCGAAGGCGGCCGCAAAGCATCGGCCACCCCGACGCGTGGTCCGCCCATGGAGGCCATCGCGGACCACGCGCGCAAGTTCCCCCTGAAGACGGCCAAAAAGGCGGTCGGGGAGGAGGAGACGCTCGTTTGCGCGATCCAGCGCCCGGACGGCTCGTTTCTGATCCACCGGCGCCCGCAAAGGGGGCTACTGGCCGGCCTGTGGGAGCTCCCCAGCTCTGCCGTCGGCGGCCCGGGCGAGACGACGGCCGAGCAGCGGGTGCAGATGGCCGAGTCGTACGCGTCGACGCTGCTGGTGGCCAAGGGCGGCGAGCCACCGGGCCTCGATCACGTCGGCGCGCTCGGCAGCGTGCCCTGGCTCTTCTCGCACCTCAAGCTGACCATGSATGTCCACCTCTTCCGCGCCCGGGACGGCGCGTGTGACGCGGCGGGGAGCAAGTCGCAGCCGAGTCGGTGGAGCGACGATGTCGAGGCGGAGTCGATGGGCACGGGCATGCGCAAGTGCTGGGCGCTCGTGAGGGATGCGGCGCACATGGTGCCGTGACAGGCTGACGGGCTTCCTCGTCATGATGATAGTCCGCCCGACCTCTCGAGGCGCCGCCCTGCTGCAGTGGGCAGTTCTCCACGTTCGTGGACTCTTGACCGACGCGGCGTCCCTCTTCCATCGATTGGCGTGTGTCTGGCCTTTGGAGTTCGGGGTCCTCTGGAAACCACGGTGAGAGCAATGGCATTGATGCTGCAAGCAAACCGGAGCTCAGGCCTGAGCGGGCCCGGAGGGACAGGATGTGTGTTTGGGTATCCGTCGGTGTCGCCAGAACGAGCCGCATAGTCCACTTGTTGATTAGAGGACCTGCAGTCTCGTAGCATTTCTTCCTCCTGTGCTGCTCCGACAGCTGCAACAAAGCCATCGACGTTGGTCACGCCAGAGCCGTCCATGTGCCGTTTCGTTTGACATGATGTGTGGGCGCCGAAGTAAGTAACCTGCCGGGTATCAATCTACGGCTTACCCGACGCCTCGGTTTCATGCGACAAACACAAGCCAACGCTCTCGGCTCTGTGGTCAATTGAACGGCGGCAACCGCATTGCAAACCGCCTCTTTTGGCCCCTTGGACACTTGCGCCAGAACATGGAAGCAGCATGCTCGTTCACAGCACGAGCTCGGCCTGGTGCATGGCGGCCTCGATTGCAGCTCGGCCAGATCAATTTCGGGAACAAGGATATGGAGACGCCCCGCAAGTTGCAGTGCAGCAAGTTGAAGCTCACCTGCGACATGAGGCGGGCCAATCGACCGTTTCAGCAGCGGTTTGCCTCGTCATTAGTTGCCAGGAGTTGCGGCATTTGGCCTCCATTTACTCCGTAGTCCGTACTCCGTACTCCGTATCCGTATCCGTACTTGGTACAGCATCAGGTCATGATGCATCGATTCCCAGCCGGCGCATCTCCACGGCCAATTTCGCTTCTCGGTGCGGACTCCACCTCCCACGCATCAACTCGCGTCGTTCGTGCCATCTGTGTTTCCTTCTTCTCTTGCCCCGTGCCTTGTCTGATCAGCAATTCGAGAGCCAGCCCACACTACCGGCCACCAGCCCTCGACCGTTCTCCCGTCCGTCCAACACACCAACCCCTGCAACCACCGCGCAGCCCCGATGAGCGGCCTGGACGCGCCCGAGATCTCGGCCGCGTACGAGGCGGTGCGCTGCGACAAGGACCCGACGAGCTGGCTGCTCATCTCGTACGCGGCGGCGACGGGCAGCGAGCTCGCGCTGACGCAGACGGGCGCGGGCGGCATCGCGGAGCTGGCGGCGGCGCTCGACGACGCGCAGGTGCAGTACGGCTACGTGCGCGTCGAGTACGCCAACGACGCCGAGAGCACGCGCGTCAAGTTCGTGCTCGTCGTCTGGATCGGCGAGCAGACCAGGGTGATGCGCAAGGCGCGCGTGAGCGTCGAGAGCGGCGACGTCAAGCGCGCGCTGGCGCACCACAGCATCGCCGTGACGGCCAGCGACCGCGCGGAGCTGGACCAGCGGGACGTGGTGGCGAGGCTGCGGAGGGCGGGCGGCGCCGACTACAACGGGGGACGGGGATGAGGGCGAGCGAGTCAGTCTGGTGCGGCGCGGTTCGCCGAGCGTGGTGGTGTTAGTCGGGGGGCATGGATGCCGAGGGCCTATCCCTGCCAAGGCCTCTGAATGATCAATTCGCTCGTATCCCTGTTGTCCGTAACACTTGCCTCGACCGAGGAACAAGCTGCGTGTGGCTGCATCGAGAGCAGGCCTCGGGAGCGGAGAGCCACGTCCGGAACGGGGTCTTTGCCCGGCCTCACCAGAGCCGGGGCCGCAGAACGGCACTGTCAAGCATGCACCTGGCACCCCTCGACGGCTCGCGTCGTTCACTTACACGCTGAGCGCAACCAAGCACCTGATGCCTTGAAACAGGCAAGCCGTTCTCGATGGACCAACCGTTCTGAGCCTTGCCGGCCGGGTTCGGGCTGGCCGCTCCTCGGCGTGGCCGCGCTCCAACGTTCTCGAACCGACGCATGCGGTGCAGCGCCGTTCCTCCAGCAGGCCGCCATTGGTGCAGCCGCAGCGTGAGTCGTCCGGTCGCTGGCCCCAGTCCTCCATTCATGCGGGCATCCCCCACCGCCCCTCCCGCCGTCGACGCCTCCAAGCCTCCTCCGTCGATGTCGACGGGGCCTGATACTCAATCCGTACAAGGCGGCACCCTCTGGCGATGCGCGTCAAACTTTTCCGCTGTCGAACCGCATGGGCTGGCGGCTGCTCCGTCCTGGTCGCCCGCCGTGGAATTATCTATTCGGGTCCGCCCGCATCGTCGCCTGCTCGCCAAGCCTCGCTCCTCCATATCACCATACCAGACAGACACCACCACGTCGTCCTCCTCGCCGCACGGCATCCGCATGAACTCGGCCGCACGTGCGCAGGTAGCATTTGATCGCCGTCCCGCGTCGCCCTCTTCGGCATCTGGGTTACACGGCCTCACGTGTCCCTCGTCGGCGTCCAAGGCCTCACGTGTCCCGCCTCCTTTATCTCTGTCCCGCCTCCGCTGCCCCCGGCTGCTCCGTCAACACGGCACCCTCCCCCCGCGAGTCCTCCCGGCCCTTCGACAGCTGCGGCTACCTGCCTCTCCGCCAACTGCCCGGCCTCGCCCCGCCGTCGCCCGACACCATGGCCCGCGCCGACGTCAAGCACGACGCCATCGACGCCAGCAACATGGATCCCAAGCTGGAGCAGGCCCCGCGCGTGTCCAGCGGCGAGCCCGAGTCCGCGGACCAGCTGCTCGAGAACCTCGGCTACAAGCCCGAGCTGGCGCGGACCCGGTCGACGATGCAGGTGGCCTTCATGTCCTGTGTGCTGGCCTCGATCCCGTACGGCCTGGCCACGACGCTCAACTACCCGCTCGTCGGCGGCGGCCCCGTCGACATCATCTGGGGCTGGGTGCTTGTGTCCGCCATCATCGTGTGTGTTGCTGCGTCCCTGGGCGAAATCACGAGTGTCTATCCCACAGCCGGAGGTACGTACCCGCCGTCCCGCCGCGCCATTGTGCCCTCTTCCTTCGAGTGCACACGATTGATCGCTCTGTCTCGCAGGTGTCTATTACCAGGCCTTCATGCTCGCCCCAGCCCGCTGGCGGCGCGTGGCGAGCTGGATCTGTGGCTGGCTCTTCGTCGTCGGCAACATCTCCATCACGCTGGCTGTCAACTTTGGCACCACGCTGTTCTTCGTCGCCTGCATCAACGTCTTTGAGTCGGAGCCCGGTGTCGGTGTCTTTGAGGGCACCAACTACCAGGTCTTCCTAATCTTCCTCGGCATCACCTTTTTGTGCAACGCCGTGTCTGCCCTGGGCAACCGCTGGCTGCCATGGCTGGATGTGAGCCCGTCGCCCTCCCCCCCCCTCTGCTGCGTGTCGCTGACCTTGACGAGACCGCCGCCATCTTCTGGACCTTTGCCGGCGTCATCGCCATCATGGTCTCCATCCTCGCCATCGCCAAGAACGGTCGTCACGATGCCAAATACGTCTTCACCGACTTCGAATCGAGCTCCGGTTGGCCCGACGGCTGGTCCTTCATGGTTGGCCTTCTCCACGCAGGCTACGCCACGTCGTCCACGGGCATGATCATCTCGTGAGTGCTCCGTTCGTAGACCGGGGTCCGTCCGATCCGCTAACAACCCGCGCAGCATGTGTGAGGAGGTGCAGAAGCCTTCGATTCAGGTTCCCAAGGCCATGGTCGCCACCATCTTCATCAACACCCTTGCCGGCCTTCTCTTCCTGATTCCTCTCGTCTTTGTCCTCCCCAACATCCAGGACCTCATCAGCCTTCCCTCGGGCCAGCCGGTGCCGACCATCATCAAGTCGGCCGTCGGCTCCTCTGGGGGCGCCTTTGGTCTTCTCGTTCCCCTCATGGTCCTCGCCATTCTCTGCGGCATCGGGTGCACCACGGCCGCGTCGCGCTGCACGTGGGCGTTTGCCCGAGGCGGCGCCATCCCGGGCTCCAAGTGGTGGACCAAGGTCAACCACAAGCTCGACGTGCCCGTCAACGCCATGATGCTGAGCATGGTGGTCCAAATCATCCTCGGCCTCATCAACTTTGGGTCGTCGGCCGCCTTCAACGCCTTTTCCGGTGTCGGCGTCATTTGCCTGACGGCCTCGTATGCGACGCCCATCGCCATCAGCCTCTTCAGCGGCCGGAAGCAGGTCAGGACCGGCAGCTTCTACCTCGGCCCCATTGGCGTCTTCTGCAACGTCGTTGCCATCGGTACGTGCTCTCCCGTCCGGGTGCCCGCCGCCCCTGCTAACCAACCTGCGCAGCGTGGTCCATGCTGGCCATGCCCCTGTTTTGCATGCCGTCCATGATTCCGGTTACGGCGGCGACGGTCAACTACGCGCCGGCCGTCTTCGTGGCCGCCACCGTCATCTCTGGGCTCTGGTACTGGGCCTGGGGACACAAGAACTACGCCGGCCCTCCTGTGCAGGGAGAGCACGTGCACAGCACTTAGCAAGGTGCGCTGGGGTAGACTTACATAGCATTCAATTTGCGTACGATTCAAGCTCCATGTCTTCTTGAGACCTCGTTACGCCCGGCTGTCACATGTTCGGCTGACCTGTGTTTGAGCCATGGTTGACCGCACACACAGTTGGCAACTCCAAAGGCTTCATCCATGTTTCTGCTGAGCAGCACCGGCTCAGACGTCCGTTGGCCGACACCACCGGGCTACCCTATAGGAAGGCCGCGAGCAATGTAGTGTTGCCTTGGCCATGTGGTGCTTTACGCTTGGAATGCATTGATGTGGTCGTCAGACGACGACTTGCTCACGTCACATGGAACCCTCTAATCCTGAGTGGGTATCTCGATTGACGTCGAGAACCGCTGACAATGCCCAAGCCAGTTGCCCCCCGTTGCCTTGACTTGTTACACAGGGACCTCCCTCACCACGGCGTGGCCACGGAGTCGACGATTCCACAAGCTTGGGCCCCAGCACTCGGGAGCCGTCGGAGCCGTCGCACAGGCTCTCGCCCGCGTCCACGACTGACCCTGGCTCGAAGTCCCTCGTGTTGGCATGACGAGGGGAAACGAGTGGATGGCAACACACGGCGGCGATGAGTGAGGCTCACAATGCTGGCGCCTGGCAATCTGCAACGCGCCTGCATATCGGTGAGCTCGAGACGCGGTCGTCGTGCAGCACAACGTGCCATCCGCAGGACAGCTTGCATAAGTGGTAATTGCGTGCGCACCATCCGAGGCCGGTGCTTGGACGGGCGGCCGGCCTCGAGGCAATCGGACAGGACGCAGTGAATCGGCCCGCGAGTCCTCCGTCGGCGCAGAAGATTAATCAGATGTCGCGACTATGAAGAGTTTGGGAGCCGAGGAGGTCCCGCCCTCCAGCGTCGGACACCTGAGACTTTGCGGGCCCAGGGCGTGGGCCGTCTCATGTCGTACGACGTCGTGGAAGCCATTCCGATGCCTGCAACACCGCGATCGAGGCCTGTGGGTGCAGGTCCACGGCTTGCAGCCACAGGCTCGAGGGCGCTGCGGCCGGAACGCTGTGGCTGTATCCGCGTCGTCCTATCAGACGGCGTTGCTGCTCGTAGTGGGTGTGCGGACGCGACAGCGCGCGGCTGGTGGCGGATGGAGCTGCGGGAAGGCGGAAGCCGTAGAGGTTCCCGAGTCCCGACGACAAGCCATGGCAATTCCACTTCCCCAGGCCCCGGTCAGGCCCCGGTGGTCGGTTTAGCATGAGCCTACCGCGCTGCTGTTGGTGCACATGCCGTTATCTTGGCTGCCGCCGATCGTCGGTGCTCGTATCTCTGGCCCCAAGAGGCGAGAGAGCACTGCCGGCCTCGATCCTGGGGATCAGCGCGGACGGCATGGCCGGCGTTCTGGAGCGCTAGCGCGTCTGCTTTCCTGTGACTAACACGAACACGCATGGAATCGAGGATGCATTGACATTGCTATGCCGTGTCATCACGCGGCGCCGGCTCTCCCTCCCCCGCATTTGTACTATGGGTTGACCGACATACCCGCGACTGTGAATGGCTAGGCGCCAGCAGTTGATTGTCGATGGCATCAACGGCTTGTAATAGGAGGCGTCTCTTACCGCTTATCCTCACCGGTTCCTGAACCTCTTCGTGTTGACGGAGCCTAGCTTTCCCCCATCGCAGCTCCGGTGGGTTGACTATTGAAATGGCTGCAGTCTCCCGGGTTGGAGAGCACGGAAAGGCGCGTCATCAGCTGAAAGAGGGGTTTGATCTTTGTAGATTACTTGGTACCAAGTTCGCTCGTGCCATGCCTTGCCAAACCAGCCTTCCGAGGTCTTACAGGCGGAGCGGACGCACGTGCAACAAGTCCGGCTCCGCAGCCGGGCACAGGCAAAAGTCTCCGGCTCTGTGTCCAGTCCTCTTGCAGTTTTGGAACTCGGTACGACGCCGTTCATCAACCCGGGACGTGGTGTGCACCGAGGTGTTAACCCCTATTCTTCACACGCACCGTCAACATCCAATGGAGACCAACAGTCGGCATAGGTACAAAAGCCCGTGGAAGGAACTCCCACAGGGATCATGTTGAACCCGCGGTCTCGACTTGGCATCAGACCGTATGGCCGAAGCGCCGCCGCCAGTATGCGTCGCGCAGCCACTTCGAGTCGGCATGGGGCCCGGCGTTTCAACACGTCTGCCGTCGGTGTGAGCCCCGTCGACAACGTCGACCTTCAGAGCGCACCCTCCATTCTCCTGGTGAATCTGCAATATCGGTCAAGCCACGGTTTGCCACTAGTACCTGCGACCCCGGAATCCCGGGTTCGAGACTCTCTGGATGGTGCGCCACTGCGCCTGACAGTGAACGCGGCAGCCGGTGGGAATGCGCAAAGGGTCCAGGGTAGGCAAGGATGTCGAGGCGCCTGAGTTGCACAACAGACGTCGGCAGCACGATGGAGCGATCGCGGTGCCGTTGATAAGGGCCTCCTGGGTGAAAACGTGCTTCCAAGGGCGACTGTAGCACGTCGCTCACTGACGTTGGGAACTGGCTGTAGGATCCTCTAGCCCATTTTGAAGCCGCATTTATAAGTGCTTGCCCCTCTAGCGTGCTAAAACACGTAGGTATACAAAGTACTAGATATAATCGTAGCACTTTCGAACGTGCTAGCGCAGGTTATTACTAGGCCTGCCTGCGTCCCGCAAGGCTCACTTTGACAAGCCGACATTGAGCAGTTTCCTGATGCGAGTCACACGGGTACAGAAGCTCGGACGGAGACGGCCGACATCAGTTCCACACGGCGGTGAGGCCATACGATACGTACGCATCTGCCCTCCCCTCAGTCATGTACGCCACTAGATGCGGGCTTGGGCGCCCAATGCAACTTGAGCGCGCGCGTACGGACAGGGGCTAGGTCCGGGGCACCTGGGAGCCCTCCCCTCAGTTCCGCGTGAACCTCGAGTTCGTCCGCTGGGAAAGGTATGTACGAAGCACATGCGACGTCCATCTCGAGCCGCCAAGGATGCATGCAGGACGCAATTGGCGGGAGCTGGGGCCAGTTATTTTAGATCGGGACGATGCGGCGACAGCATCGTGAGGTGGGGCCGCTGCCGGCACGGCGATGGGCACGGCAAAGCCCAGTAGTCTGGCTTGCCAGGCAGCCGAACGGAGACAGAGATAGGCGCGAGTGCCCACCTCGTGCCCCCCTCGCTGCGCTTGAAGTTATACGAGTATCGCAGCCTAGTGCAATGCAAATCAACGCTACTGTTGAGGTGGCTACCTACCCCGTCCAACACCAAGCCGCCAGTGGCGAGACCGTGTCGGGCCCGGCGATGGCGCACCGATCAGAGACACGGCTGGGTCTACCGTCTTACTCGGCGTCGGCGGATTGAAGCTTGAGCTGACCGGCAGATGCCGTTGGAACTAATTTACACAGCTTCCCCCACGTATTTGTTTGAAGCCAGAGCTGATGAAAATTGCCCCGTTGGCCAGGTTCTGGCCAAGGTACGGGGCTGTTCCATCCATAAGAGGAAGGAAAAGGTGCGCAGGTGGGCCTGCGCGCGGGCCCCCTCTACGACCCCCTTTAATAGAGACTTTTAGCTACTTCGTACCGAGTATATATTTTACTATTATAAAGACTCTTTATATAGACATAATTAAGCGTGAGGGGATAGTCACTGAGTACCTCCGGTCGGGTATTAAATATGAAGGAGTGCAATGGCTTAGATTCAGTTCTGTCTATCCTCTGAATCTTATAGAGGGAAAAATCCCTCTGCATAGTCGAGACGTGGCGTCCCCACGGAATGGTTAGTGACACCCGGATGACGAATGGTGCCCAGAACTGCAGTCCTCTTGCAGCTTGTACCGAACTTGAGGTACTCGGTGACTATTTTTTATAGTACCAAGTACTACTTTATTTATATCTTACACTTAACATAGAGTTCGGCAAACGTCGCATATTAATAATAGGTCAAATTGCAGGCACCTCGTAGGCCTGTAGAGCAGGTTGCTATAAAAGTGTAGTACATATTACAAAACTAAGTCCGTGTTTTATAAAGTACCGTGATAAGAAATATTAGCATGGTTATTATGCTCCGTGCTCCGGTTCAGGCTAACCCGCTATATTAAATTCGTATTATTAGTTCTAATAATTAAATGAGCCCTGCTTAATAGATTAAATCTATTATAAAACTACGGTACGAAGTTTTTATATGTAAGGGATAGATACTAAGTACCTCCGGTTAGGTATCAAAGACGGGAGTATAATTGCTTGGCATTCAGTGCTRTCTATCCTCTCGTTAGGTAGACTAAATCTTGGGAAAATCCCTCTATATADTCGAGAGGGGTTTCCCCTCTCGACTACGTGGCGATTCCCCGCTAATACGTCAGCGACTCCGTCGCTAACTAATAGTACTAGTATATGCTAGCTAGTACCTCCCAGCCACGCATCTCACATTATATAAAATACTTAATAGCCCCACTCATATACTCGTAACTATTATGCCTAACTTAGCGTGTAACACTTAGTTAGTTTCCCTCAGGGACCTACTAACGGGTATATGTAACGGGCCAGCACTGTGTGCGCAGGTGCTGGTCGTATTAGTGGAATAACGAGCTACGAGGAGAGAAAGGAAAAAAGGCAGCGCGCTTCCCTGTGTGGGCCAGCGCACATGTAGCTGCGCCGGTCGCCTGTGTGCAAGCGGGGCTAGGCGCGGCAGCATTTAATCCGGGGCTCGGATCCATAGCTGCAGGCACAGCCTCTTACAGTATACACCCTTCTAGGATCGTAAATCCCTAACCTGGTACCACCCCCCATAGTATCTGTACTTTTAAACGAGTGTAAATTTAAGAATAAAATAGGTACCTATACTCCCTAGTAATCGGCCTTCTGGCTACTGCGGTTGATACATTGCAGCGGCCTCCTGGCATGCCCATTATACGAAGTAAGTTAAAGCAATAGGTCTTCAAGGACCTTATTCCAAGCATGCAAAATTGTTTTCTTCGTCGCAGGCAAATTCAATGACCCCGTTACATTATTCTCATTAATCCAAGTTTTTAAATAGCCCCAGACAATTATTAAGACTAGGGCTATTCAACCCCTAGCTAGCGGGTAGTTTGGGAGAGGAGAACGCACACACCGAAAGGACCTGCGCGGGTAAGCACGCACTTGCACTCAAG
>LFRF01000043.1:3199-29125 GCA_001189435.1 Tolypocladium ophioglossoides CBS 100239 | reverse complement strand
CCGTTGTGCTAGTGAAAAGTAGTTCGTCCGCGTCGTCCTGTTGCAGCCGCCAACGGTCCGCCATCGCCAGAGGCAAAACTGAGCGCTCCCCGCCCCATCCGCAGCGGCTTCGTTTTCCTTCTCGCCTCCCTCGCACGCTCTCCCGCAGCGCCCAGACGCACCATCTGCTTGCGAATCGACGCCGAGGCCCTGTCGAGACGCCGCCTTGGAGCACCCACGGCCCAGACAGACTCCTTCGACGACGGCCGCTTCGACGAAAGGGAGTGTCCAACCACGAGCCAGCCCGGTGACGTCGTGTGTTTCCTGCCGACTTTCACCTCACCTTGACCTTGTCCTCTTCTCCTTCTGCTTCTGCTTCTGCTTCTGCTTCTGCTTCTTGTACTTCTTCTTCTCCTCCTTTTCCCCTACTCCTCCTCCTGGCCTAATCAGTCGAGCCCGCTGCGTCCTGCCTCGCCCGCCAACCGGCCCTGCCTGCTCTCGTGCTGCTCGGTTGCTGGAATATTGCCCGAGCCGCGTTCGTGACGCCGCATCCGGACGTCCGCCACCCTCCTGCCCCCTCGACGTAAGTTGCTTGCTCCATCTCGCCACAATTATCGTGGCACAAGGGAGAAACGCGGCCTGTCATTTCAAGATGCTCAATGGTCTTGGTCTGACCAACAATGCCATGGTGCACCACCCGGCCTGCTCACCTCCCATCCTCCGTCCACCCGCCCCCGTCCCGAGGTGAGCTTTCATACATGGCATGCTTTGCTGACACTTGGCCTATGCAGACATTTTCACCCGCCCTCCACCTAGCACCTCCTCTCGCCTTCTCGCGCCCTAAACCCCTATGAATTGATTGCACGCGGTCCAGCCTCGGACTCGTCGTCCCAGTCGCCCTGTTCCCTCGCCTTGTCCCGTGCACGCCCGTCTTCTTCTTCATCTCGCCGCAACCTCGACACTTCGGGCGTGTCCTTGTTTGGGATGCCTTACACGCCGCCCTCGCACCGATCGCCTGCTTCTTCAGCCTCCGCGTCGCCTGATGCGAGCCGCCGCTCGTCCTTTCAGTCCGGGCCGCGGCCGTCACTGCCTCGCTCCGCCTCGTACCTCAACAAGCACCGCCGAACCCCCTCCGTCACCACCATCAATGGCGCGCTGTCCGACCCCCCCTCGGCCGTCGACGGCTCCGAGGGCCTGAAGAGCGCCGTGGCCGGCCTGGGGGCCAGCGTGCGGCAGTCACCTCCTCCGCCCCTGGATCAGCGCGAGCTCATCCCCAAGGGCGCCATCGTCTCCCCCCCGCCGTCGGCCTCGTCGGGGAGCGAMGACGACGAGCCCCCGGAGATGCGCGGACGCAAGCTGAACGCGCTCAGGGACCTGAGAGACGCCGTCAGCCTGATGCCCCTGCCCAGGACGCCTTCGCCCCGCAGCTCCGATGGCGCGGAGCGAGACCAAGGCCCCCGAGGCATGCGTGCCTGCTTCAGCACCAGCACCCTCTCTGAACTCCCCCGGAGCGGGCGCAAGGCTGGCCACGTCCGGTCCGCCACCGAGCCGAGTGTGGCCGTCCCCAAGTCGGCTGACCACTCCTTGACGGGCTCCGACTCGGATGAGGACGAGGACCTCAAGTACAAGCCGCAGATGGTGCGCAAAAAGTCGGGTGAGCTCGTCCGCCCTGCCCTCCGCGCCTCTCACCGGCGGCCCTCGAGCATGCCCGGCACCCCCATCTTCTCCAAGGCGGTCCACTTCGACTCTCACCTGGAGCACGTCCGACACTTCCTCCAGGTGGATCGCCCCCTCGCCGTCAGCGCCGGCTCCTCCCCGGTGGAGAACTACGAGAGCGACGGCGAGTATCCCTTCCCCGGCGGCGCCAAGTCCAATGCGCGGACCCCCCCCTTTGAGTGGGAGCTGGTCACCACCAACTTCCCCCACGACAGCCACGCCCGCAAGACGTTGCCCGTCCGGCTGGAAAAGGTCTGGCTCTCCACCGACCAAAGGTCGTTGCTCGGGTCCATCGCCGTGGCCAACGTCGCTTTCCACAAGCACGTCACCTGCCGCTTCACTCTCGACTACTGGAAGACCGTGTCGGAGATCAGCGCCGAGTACAGCCACGAGATCCGCCCGCGGGACACGCCGCTGGCGTATGACCGCTTCGCCTTCACCATCAAGCTCTCCGACATGGCGCACCTCGAGTCCAAGACGCTCTTCTTCTGCATCCGCTACTCGGTCGACGGCCATGAGTTCTGGGACAACAATAACTCGGCCAACTTCCAGGTCGACTTCATGAAGAAGCACCTGCCGCAGAATGGCAAGGACAATTTCCAGGGCGCCGCGTCGCGGTCCATCAACGGTGGCCTGCCTCGCAGCAACCGCAGGCAACACTCGGGCGGCGCCCTTCGCCCGGTGTCGATGCCCGCGTCCCTGGATGCGTTCGGCAAGGACCCCGACAAGTTCAACTTTGACCAGCCCATCCACGAGTACCTCGGCGAGTCGGGCCCGACCGGCCTGCGCCTCAAGACCAAGTCGACGACCAACATGGCCAGCGACAACATGGCCCGAGACCTCGCGTCGCCGAGCGGCGCCGCCTTCTCCAACCGCTACGACTTTGGCGCCTCGCTCAGCGCCGCCATGCAGGCCGCCAAGGACTCCATAAGCAAGGACAAGGACGCCCTGTATATGAGGCGGAACGTCCGCGGCTTCGAGCCGGCGCGGGGCGAGCCGGCGCGGGGCGTGCCGGCCACGGCGTCGCCGGGCTCCAGCGCCGGGCACTCCCCCAACGGATAGCGCTCGCCCAACCCCAACCCGGGCCTCCCCAGCGCTTCATACGAGGAGCTCGTCAACAAGTATTGCTTTGTACGTACCCCGGGCTTGAACCCTGCGCCCTGACCTCGACGACTCCGCGGGACGGAGGAGCAGCCTTGCTAACAGAGCTTCGTCGTCTAGTTTGGCTCAAAGCAATCGAGTCCCACGATGAAGGATGGCACCTTGAAAGGCGGAGCCTTTGACGGAGCTCCCGGTGGAAACGTGCTGGGCGCTGCTCAGGGGGGCGCCGCGCGCTCTGGAAACCATACAACGGCGGTACACCACTCGATTCGCCTTCACGATGCGAGCCCCTACTTCCCGTCGTTCGTGGCAGCAAGCCCCCCCGTGGCCTCGACGACCCAGGGCCCCAACGGAAATAGCCAGCTGTCGAGCCCCATTTCCAAGAGCCTCGCGAGATCGACACCTCCCACGCTGGCTTCGGGCGCCGGCACGCCGTCGAGCGACGTGTCGTACCACAGCCAGCCGGTCTCCGAGAGGTTCCCCTGGACCACGGAGACCCAGGCGGCCACGGCCATCCGAGGCTAGAAGCCGAAGGAGGGTGAAGGGGCCGACTCGGGCTCCGACAGACGTATCCCCTAACTGCCTCGGGCACTGCGGACACGTGCGGTCGATGCACCGCTCTGTGCTTTACCTCCCACAGCGGGGGGAGGCATTGCGTTTCCCATGGATTTTGCAAGCATTGGTGGGTGGACAGGTTGCTCGGCGTTACGGGAATTTGGGAGGTGAGCTCTTTGCATCCGCAGGGCAAAAGGCGGCATTGCTTTTCTCTGCATTGTGCTTGTCACGGCTAGAGCCATGATGACCAGGAGAAGAGGTTCGGCGAAAAATTTAATGATGTTTTGGGAACGGAACCGCCAGCTGGCGAGGAAAGGTCAAGGACGGTCACGATTGCGGCACACGGGATGGCTTTGCGGGACAAGGATGGGATACATTGAGTTTTCAAGCGTTTTGGCAGATGGGGCAAACCGACGGATAGCAGGCTAATGGACATTCCCTATTCTAGGGTCTATCCTTAAAATATTTTATCTGCATACAGCCTTCTTGAAATTATCGCTATAATTACGTGGCTTACCATATTTTGTGCACTATTTTAATAATTAGTATTGCTTTGTTAGGGACGCAGCAAAGGGGTTATAGTTTTTAATAGGTACCCGGTGAGATACATCACGCCACAACGCTAACAGAATAAACCGAAGCACAACCAACTGCATGCTTTCAACTGTGATGATGGGTAGCAATGCTCAACCTAGCTTATCCATCAGCTGAAATATCCTTACATTCGCCACGGAGCAGGTGCTTGTCCCAGTGCAGCCCAGAATAGTGCGGGCTCTTGCAACGTCAGCCTGACTATAAAGTTGGACCAGAATCGCCGCCGCCGCATCGCATGACGTCTCTAGGGCATCAGTGCGGCCTAAGGGTGGTGCAGGCGGGTCCTGCGGGCAGAAGCAGTCCGATACAGGCGGAAGCATGTATGCTGAGGGGGAATATGAGGCACCCATGTCGCGACCCTCGGGCCTCGTTGCGCAGTGTCCGCCCGTTCGTGACCCGTCCGCGTCATTATCACGCTCTTCCTCATCGGTTGAATCGCGTGGTGTAACCTGAGGCAGCGGTGTCGGGGCGGTCGTGGCTGCGTCTAGAGGCGTCTCGATTTGGGACCTCGGCTCTGCAGCAGCCGAACGGCAGGTGGGCAGAGCTAGCGAGGAGCCCGAGACTGACGGCAGACGAAGGGCCCCAGTGCCTGTCAGCTCTGATGATACAGGTTCCCTTCGATGTGGTGGTTGTAGATGTTGCTGTTGATGTGTTGGTTGGCGACGCCGGTTCTCCGACGACTCCCGACTGTCTCCTACCCGGTTTGAGTCTTTTGAAGATTTAAAACCGCTCCTTCCACCTCCAGGGCCCCCAATGAAATCGATATTGGTAGGAGGTGTATGCGAAGCCAGGAACTGGTCAACCTGCTCACGAGAAACACCGTACAGTGCGAGCAGTTCTCGCAGCTGCCTATTCTCGGCATTCACTGCCCGGGCCGCCGCCTGCATCTCGCGGGTCGCTGCAGCGCCCCTACGCTCATATTCGCTTAATCGTCTTTTCAGGTTGTCGACTAGCTCTTGGCGTCGGGCTCGCGACAGTCTCTGGCTTTCACGGTTCTTTGCCGTCGACGTTGGGGTCTTAAACTGTAGGTCATATGTCAGCACAGTGCTGTTCGTATTCACATCGCCGCCTAACCTTTCGAGGCATTGCTAGTATTCAGAAATGATTTCTTCTCTACCGCTCTGGGGAGTGGCGGGGTGCCTTTGATGTATCGAGAGCGTTGAGGCGGTTCACCCAAGGCGGGAGTATACGCCTGTACAGCTCGACGGGCTCGACTGTGTGTCAAGGAATGGGGGACGAAAGCGGCACCAGAGTCATGTATCGGATATTATTAATACTCCGTATTCCCCATTCATTAGGAGGCTGTTAGTGGAGCCTAGGGCTGGCGTTAGTCGGCGGCGTTGGTCATCGAGGCTTGTGTCACAGCCCTTCGTTGATTGGCCCCGATACACCGAACCGTCAGCCACCCACTTGACATTGTGCTAGCTGACGAAGGGTCGACGTGCGAGCTAGATAGAGAGTACAAACGATCGCCCATGCCGTTTTGCAGCCTCATACACGATGACTCTTGTGATGGATTTGTGTCTAAGGTATCACTCGCGTTGGGGCTGCACACTTGCGCGTGGCCGGCCGACTCTCGTCCAGTACACACTCGCGTAGATTTCGTATCCGAAAGAATCTTAACAGAGTACGTTTGCGTCTTGCAAAAGAAAAACGAGCCTGCGTCTCTTTCCTCACAGGCGCGACTGCGTCTCGTGTAGAGTGCAACGGTGGGCGATTGTCTGGCGACAAAGTGGCTGCATTTAGTCCTACAAGCCTGCCCGCCATCATCCCTCCGGTCTGATTTGTTCATTTCATTTCGCTCGGGCGTATACGAGGGCCTCATTCCGTCCTTCTCCATTGGGACCCAACCTCCCATTTCATTGCGGGTGTTTACGGACTGACACTCCGGATCTACCAGGTACGTGGTTGCATGGGGCGCCAACCAAACATGAAACCGCCTCATGCAAGGATGCCGGAGTTGGCATGTTGGCGCTGTCAACTCGCTCGCGTCCACTCAACGCTCACTCCCTAATGTCTGTTCGGCCTACGACCTCACTCCTCGGGTATAAAATAGAATTTCATTTACTTTACACTGTCCAAGTGTTCCCTCGCTTKGTCCATGGTCCATCGCTCTTTGTACGACGCCTTCCCCCGACGAGACACTGTGTATTCTGGTGATACGTGATATCCGAGGCAGTCGCAGTGGTGTCTCGGGCGCGGAGAGGTTTTAGACGCGAGCGTAAAAGTTTTGGCAACTCAACCAAGAACCGGCAAGCGCCAATCCCATTTGCATTGGCATGGCTGTCCTAAGGGGGGATGCTTGGGTGAACAAGGAGCTGCCACAACTTATGGTGAGGATCAGACGAATTGGGTTAGACGTTGCTCATACTTGACTTCTCGTTTCGCTCAGGCGCTCTCAACCGTGTCTTGGTGGAGCAAGGGACCTTCTATTCCACAGATTCTATGACTCCCTTGGCGTCCTTAGTCCCTCCAAGATCAGTTCAGCCGGCACCGGGAGGTGGATCGCGACATCGGTAATCTCACCGAGGTACTTCAATGCCATGTCAGACCCACCAGATGATTGGCTGGGGCAGTGAAAGCACTCAGTCACAGACCTGACCCAATTAAGGAGCCATACTCCGCATCTGTAGTCCTAGACGTAGTAGGTGGCCCGTTCGTGATTGATTGCTGGTGCGGACCTGTCTTCTTGTTGCAGGACCGCAATGTTCCGGTTCAAGGACTGACTGCGTACAAGCACCGCTAAAATTGCCATTTTCTCGCAGAACACAGCTCGGAAAGAGAGCTTAACATGGCAGCTTTGAAAGCATTGATCGCTTTAGACCATTAAACTTCGTGCTATCTTGTCCTGCCTATTTTCGTTGGTCTACTTAGCGTTTGATGCCGCTAGACTTGCTCGAGATGATAGCCATCAGAGCGTTCAACTAATCCACGATAGTAAGCTATTAAAATCTCTGGGTGTGGTACAATCTGCCAATCCAAATAACACACAAACGAACGCACAAGACGTCGCAGTTCGGCAACTTCCACGCCCCCAATGCGAGCATATGAAACTATTCGAAGAAAAGAGTCTGATATTCCTCTGCATGCTACAGTTGCTGCTGTAATTAAAAATCTGAGCGCGGTGAAAGAGTTCATCAGGAAAGCAGGGTACAAGCTGCTCAGCCGATCGATGTAATACATCATAGATAGCAATATTGCCGGTGATAACGTCAAGCCTTGAGTGATTCGGAGAAGATAGTCTCCTACACCTATAGATGGCCTTAACCTAATGAAATTTTAAAGTTCGGCCCCAGCACATCTTCAGTCGCGATTACTTACAGAGAATGAAACGGCGTGAGGGCCTAAGATAGGGTCGGCAGGCTTTTCTCGTCGTTCTCGCTTATGGCCTCTTCAATTGCTCTGGAGGCCAAAATAACGATGTCTTCAGGGTCGCAATGATGGTAGAACCGTGGTAATATCTTCGTAGTAACTGTGTTGCCCAGTTCGGATCCAGCGTGGACTAAAGTCCTTCCATTACCAGCATAGATGTCGTGTAACTCGACCGGAGAAGAGGCAAAAAGAACAGGCGTCATCGGTATCGCAAAATCCGAGGACTCTTGACTTGCAGAGTCTACTGTTGACATTCGTGCAGCCTCGCAGAAATGACAAGTGTTTGATATGCCTGGCGGAATTAGAGCCAAAATGCCTGATCCGCCGCTGTGGTGGCGATCAGAATGTTGTCAATGAAGCTAGAGCAGTCGTCAGCCGAGAACACGGGGCGGTTCTAGACTCTTCTGTATGTGAAATGCAGGCTCTCCGACCTCGCCCCGTTTGCTTGCCTCCTGGGCGTGCACGGCACGGCAGGCCCGGGCAATGGTGATTGGCTAGTCGCAGCATTGATGTGTGTGTCATATCTGGACCATCATTGGCCAAAGAAGATGCATTGCTAGGAGATTTACAGCCACCTTCGTCCACAGATTGTGAGGTGGAACAGGCGGCTGACGCAGGACTGCGGCGGTCAGTTTCTTGGGTCGAACGAAACGACTTGGAGTGCTGCAGGCTGCGTCCTTTGTATGGTGACTGAGCTTATTGACTGGTGCTCGGCGGAAGTTCCCGCGGTGATGCTGACAGAGCGGCAAGGGGGACGGTTCATGCTTAAGGGGACGCGTTTGGAGTTATCCCGGCTCGTAGATTGCTCCTAAACCACGCCTGCCGTTGTCCTTCGGTCCGAGGCAGGCTCTCAAGTCGCTCTCTAACAGAACTTAAAGGATGTACTGATTTAATACACCCTGTCATGCCGAATGGTGAAGATTGAAGCGCAAAATCCAACTAGGTTTTGCGAAACTGACCGCACAAAGCCACCGAACTTGCACAGCAGCAATATCTATTTCATAATTTATTTACCGGGAGGAAGTTGGGCGTTAGGCTTAATTCAGTCGACTTGTGTCGCGAGCAATGCAGTGCTCTAGATATGACTGATACAGCATGCCCATGCGCCACTCACTGTGCGCTACCATGGAATTCTTCGGCAAGTTCCTCCAAAGATCGACGCTTTGTTTCAGGCACCAGAAGAGTCGTAACGACACCACAAATCATGAAAGCTGCGAAAATTTCCATGACATGATCCAGCCAAGCCCCTCGTCCACCTTGATTCTGCAACGGGCCGACAAGAGCTTGAGCGATCATGGCACCGACCTTTTCAGTACCTGTTAAGATCCCGTGGGCGGTTGATCGAAAGCGTGTTGTAAACACTTCTCCTGGCACTAAACAGATTGTAAGCTGCATGTTAAGGGGAAAGGAGTAGGGCGAATGAGGACCTTCGCTTCATGGCTGGCCTCCATTGTTCCACCTCGCTTGCCGCTTAGATACGCATCGACGTCGAATTTCCCTTTCTCAACGTCAAACGAGATATCCATGGTATATCGCAGCGTTTCGGAAATTGTCAGGCGAAAGTAGAGCGCAAATACAGCAGGTAGAGCGCCAAACGCGACAATGGTTCGCCACATTTTGTCTGCAGCGACTTGGCAGTCACCAGTACATTTTGAAGGCTTGTTGGCGCCGATGAAGGAGTCCTTAAGGAAACAACGCATATAAAGGAAACCAAAGCCGCAGCAAAATTCCCAAATCCTTGCCTGAAATCGCGAGGTTAGCATTTCTGATGACAGATGGGAGGAAGAGAGCCTGCGCCTACACGGCGAATACAGAATTCATCAAAGCTCCACGCCAGTTCACAGTAGCAAACTCTGAGGTGATGATGGAAGACAAGGGGTAACCACCCACCCCGACTCCCATGACCACTCTCCAGAATATCAAGCCCAGACCCCGACCAGCAATGGATTGTCCGAAGGTACCGACCAGGATGATGATCAGCTCGAGACCGTACATCTTTTTCGCCCCAACTTGTCTGCGAGCCAACCAAACAAGACCTGGCCAATAACAGCTCCAGCCGTTGTTGACAACTTGGTGGCTGTGTCAACCTGGGTTGTGATGCTATGAGACGAATACACGGCGAGTCCGATCATGGTCGTGATGAAGTTTGCACTGAAGAGGTCGTAGGTGTCGGTGAAAAAGCCGGACCCGGCAACCACAACAGCTCGTATATGTGGGAGTCCGATACGCGCGTTAACTTCTGCTAAAGCGCGTTTGCGAGCAGCCAAGTGGCTGGATTCCGTGACTAGTTCCGTCTTGGCATCGATGCCAGCCGGAGCCTCCATAATGGCGGACTGAACTGTGGTCATTGAAGCGGGTGTTGATTAGAAGAAGCCGTATTTGTTACACCGTCGATGGGAGAGTGAACAACGTTGGAATATGCCAAATATATATAGTAGGATGGCTCCCTACCAGCACGAAGCCCCTGCTCATCAGTTGTCAGCTGTCACGAGCATGTGGGCCGTAGACATTCTTTGATTCGATTGAAGTGCATTAATCTCATTCAGACGCAATATTCACGCAGCACTATCGTTCGCATGAGACATATCTCATGATATATCCCAGGGGTTTTTGTCGTCTCTTTTAGCCAACTTCACGTTTCGCACTCGACGATTGGGAGGACTTGGGCGCCGAGCAGTTTTGCAGTGTCAGATCCGAAATGCTCTGGCCTTGCTGTGGCCTCTCCGATTATTTTGACTTGTAGCAGGCCCGCGTCTCGGCATGCAGCATGTTCCAACAGCAATCTCGCTGCTCGTGTGCTATGATGAGGGGTCCAGCTCAAAGGAGGGGACAGTTCTGTCCAATTGCAGTAGCGGCACGACAGGCCCCCGAGTAACAACACGGGCATTCCGGCTTTGGCACTCTGCGACAACCCTGATTGGGCACTAAACCATGCTAACCTGCCCCGGACTACTGGCCAGCTCCCCGCTGTGGAGATTTGCACGGATGCCGAGGGAGTGACATAGCTGCGTCCATTTATTGGTTGACACATCCAAAGTAACACAGTCCCACGAATGGTAGTCACAGCTGTGACGCATGACCCCATTTAACTACGCGTTTCCTGACACTCGCCACCCCAGGAAATGCACAAAGCAAACATTTTCACGATGCCGGGCAACCAAGCAACTCATCGAGAGGTCGAGATAAAAATCGATGTCTTTGATTGCGCCGCTTGTCGAGCCGATCCGCGAATTCCGGGAACACTACGGCCTGGAGACTCACTAGAAGGCCGAGTACTTCTGACTTCAAAGTCCAACATAAGCGTCAAGAACGCTAAGATTCGACTCCAGGGTAAGTGTCTACATAGAGCCTTCTACACGATTTTCACTAACATTCATACTAGGTTTACAGTTGACAACAATCTTCATGTGTACCCCTGAGGACCGAAATGGTGTGGATGTTCGGTCCAAAGAGATGGTCGTTTTCGCCTGTCTGATCATTTAATCACTTTGTACTGACAAAACACAGTTCTTAGATGTGCCGTATCACCCCGCCATCCGGTCTGGAGGCTCTAGTCCTCAACGTACTTTCTCCTTTCCCTTCGGGTTTATCATACCCGAAGCGTGCGCAAATGAGAACGAACATCAACCGATGATGTGCCAACTACTTCCTCCGTCCTTCAATGCCAGAAATTCCTATTCCGGGAAATGGTCTCCAAATCCGCCGCCAGCAGCTTCCGTAATATACACATTACATTGTGCGATTACCTTGAACACGGTCAACAGCACCGATGGGGTACCTATCGAGGCGGAGAAGGAGATCAACTTCCTTCCATACACGGAACCCCAGCCGCCGACATTCGTGTCAAGCTTCCCAGGAGAATATGTCCTTGAGCTTGAAAGACCAGTATGGAAGCGCTTCTTGGGTCGCCGCCTTGGTCTACTAAGAGTTGTAACCGCGGAACCCGAACCTCTTGTTTATACGTCAGCACCGCTCTGCCCGTCAACTGACTGCACCGTACGCATAAATTTAAGTGGACCATCCATTGATGCTCAGTATTTGCGCAACATATCTCTTAGAGTCACGTCCGCACTACTATCCAAGACGTTCTACGCTACAAGGAACATGCCATGCATCCCCAAACATGCCCTCCTCACAGACAATGGGTTCTTGAGGCTCTACGGTGACGTCACGAAAGCTGGCGACTCGAAGTTTCGGCAGCTCGAATGGATATATTCGCCAACGCCCGACGCGCAGGACGAGAACGGTTGCGCAGACAAAACACACTCCGACCAGGACGCCGTTAACAGCCTCACTATCTCATCGAATTTGAGCCAGAGCCGGGACTTTTCAAAGACGCCTAGGTCATCACACGATGCAAGCAACGCGATTAGAGGTGGAACGTGGACCACATCCATTCGCTTCCCTGTCAGCCCTGGGCATAGGCTACAACCCACCTTCTGCGCCAAACTTGTCGCCCGGTCCTATTCTTTGTTAGTACAGATCCGCATCAGCGGTGCATACGTCGAAATGGTAGATTGTGAGGTTCCATTGCAAGTTGTCTATCCACGCACGACGATCCAGGATCCCAGCCCTTTGGCGCACGAAGCCCCGTCTCCCTGCCTTGGAAGGGAGGCACTCCGCAGGCAGGATACGGTACGTAAATACGTAGAAAATAATGCTCTTGAAGCTGATAAAAAACAATAGGACCTGCCAGACTATAGCGATATCTGACTCTCTGGAATCGTTTGGCGCGTTTTGGGCAGTACTGTTGTGATCTCCCTAGTCGGGGTCCTCCTAAGCCAGGATGGACTAGCCAATTGAAGCACCATTCATCCAAAGTCTAAGTGTTCCGACTTGCAAATTACTAGCGCCAGTTCCGCCGTGAAGTGCTTGACCTGAACGGTGGCATGATCATCGATATGTTCAAAGCCGCCGAGTCCTGAAGTTACCGTGACCTCCCAAGACCAGCAGAGTGATCATTTTACCAACGTCTATAGGACGAAGCCCTACGTAAATATGTAAGAGAACAATGGCACAACAACCAAAGTACCCGCGCAACCTGTCTCTGCAAAATGATAGACAGACGCCAAGAAAATGCATCGCCTTGTCCCGAAACATGAACGAGAAATAGAGGCAAAACGTAAAGCTCGTGTTGCGAGTGAGGATCTATGCAGCAAAACGCCTCGAAGCTCCTAGCTCTTTGCCCAATAGACATGGCAACATCATCGTGCATGTGGCTAGCTATTGCCAGAACTTTTCGCCCATTCACGGCAAAAGAAATTCAATGCTAAAAATGCTGATATTTTTTCAATGACCTATTGCGCTTTGCTTCCAAACATCCTAATTAATAACAATATTTCGTACCGATAGTTTCAGTTTGACTACGACAGAGCCGTTACCTCAAGCTTTCCAGTTCCATCTCTTCCGTATCAATCGCATAAGGTATACCAGGCCGAGGACAGGAACCTCAATAAGCGGTCCTATAGTAGACGCAAGGGCCTGATCGCTATCTGGTCCAAAGGTGGCAACAGCAACGGCGATGGCTAGCTCAAAGTTATTACTAGAGGCAGTGAAACTCTTTGTTACGGCAAGGGGATACTTAAAACAAAGGCGATAGGTAATGAAGAGCGTGATACAGAAGATCGAGGCAAAATAGACAACAAGCGGCGCAGCAACGCGGATCACAGAAACCAACTGGTGAGCCACCTGGCACCCCTGAGACGCAAAGAGGACTATAATAGTGTATAGCAAGCCGATCAAAGACCAAGGCGCTACAAATCGAAGGAACACACGTTCGTACCAGGCTGGCCCGGCCGTTATGCGCAACGTAAAGCGCATGATGATGGCGGCCGCTAGAGGAATTCCCACGCTTATAGTAACAACCTCGTATGAGATATCGCTAATACCCGTCTCACCGCTAATGACGCGGATGAAGAAGACGGCGAGCGGGGCGAAGAGGACTATCTGGAGGATCGAGTTGATTGCCACAAGGATAGCGCAGTATTCGTTGTCACCACCGGCTAGGCCGTTCTAGATGATGACCTAAGTTGCGTGACTATTAGTTTCCGCGTTAGATATCATGGTCTAACCGTGCCACTTGGGGCGTTAACGAACCATGGCAATGCATCTTCCAAGACCAACGAGGATCAGGCCGACACGCAAATCGCTCTTGCCAGGAAGGAAAGCCCATGCAAGACCAAGCTAAGGGCAGAGTAGCGTCAGCAAACATAAACTAGTAACACGCCTACTAGTGAGATGAAAGTTGTGAGGGGAGCGAGGCAGGCCGAGTTACCATGAGAAACGGGGCTATCACCCAGTTTACGACGAGACTGAAGAGTATCTGCTTCCACATAGAGCGCTAGGCCAGAAGCTCGTGGAGTGACTCGTATCGGACCTTGCATATGAACATCTCTTCAGGATCCACGTGCGACCGTTCATGCCTTGGCAAAGCAGCCTGTAGATGGCAACACATTTTGCGATGGTTTGGCTTTTCTTGTGCTACACTAACTCCGCGTTTTAGGGCGGCACAATTCGCTGTTCGGTAAATCTTCCGGCACAAAGCCTGTAACCAACCATTCCGACTTTTTACAATGTGCTGAGGGCGGCCGGCGTGCGCAAGGTCATCTGGTACTGCAACACGCCCCCGCCCACACACCAACGCATACCACGAAAGGCACGAGAATCAATTTGAAGCTATTTACATAATTAATATCCCATAATTTACCCTCGGCTTCTAATACAGCCTTAGACCGATCCAGCATTGAGTCAATCCAGCCGTTGATTGTTTCCTAGTCTAGCTAATCCTCGCGAGCGGGAGTGTTTTGGAGTCCCGTTTGCGCGGCATTCCAAGACCCACAAACCCACTACGAGTACAGAACTCCGTACGTACGGAGGAGCCTACGGGCTAATGCCAATTGGGCAATTTTTCGATGTGTCACTGACCTTTTCTTCTCCAGCTTTAGAAGGCGATTTCTAGTAATAAAATAGCCCACGCAGAACCATGCTAGGAAGATGTGCAGCAGACATGCCAAAGACACCATTATCAAACTGTATTATCTCAGGAAACAAAGGCGCAGTGATGGAAACTTTCAAGAATTATCTTTGCTTAAAACTTCCCGTGCTGAAGAGTAGAAGCCACGGAGGAGGCGCCTCCAGCGACGCCGCCCACGCGCCACCTCCCGATGGAGGGTACGGTTGGGTCATTGTAGGCTCATGTTTTACCCTCAATGCGTTTACTTGGGGTGTGACCTCGGTATGTTACTCATTTCTCGATGAATCAGCCTGCTAAGAGAAAACCATGACAGTCTTTTGGGGTGTATTTATCTGAGTACACAACATCCAACAAGTTCCCGGATTCAAGGCCGCTAGAATTTGGAGTTGTCGGTGGCCTCAATCTCAGCTGCGCTATGCTCATTGCTGCTTCGGCAACCTACCTGACACGTATGCTGGGACTGCATGCTGTTATGCTTCTGGGCTGTGCCATGCAGTGTGTCGGCTATGTTGCAGCTTCCTTCGCCTCTCGTACCTGGCATCTGTACTTGACTCAGGGCGCGATGGTCGGTGGGGGAATTGGCTTCATCATAGTACCAAGCACGGCGGTCCTTTCTCAGTGGTTCTCAAATCGGCGCAGCATCGCCAACGGCATCAGCTCTGCCGGATCCGGCATTGGAGGCGCCATGTTTGCATGGGGCACAGCTGCAATGATCCAAGGCTTGGGCCTACCGTGGGCACTCCGTACGACTGGACTGGTCGCCCTCGCAGCGAACTCCTTAGCGACTGTCCTATTGAGAGACAGGAATCGCCATATCAACCCAACTCAACTTGCCTTCGACTTGGCACTGCTTCGTCGCAAGGAAGTTATCCTGCTTCTTCTATGGGCCTTTACTAGCATGTTTGGCTATATCACGCTGCTTTTCTCGCTCTCAGATTTTGCCCTTGCGATTGGTCTTTCCCGCCGACAGGCTACCGATGTTGTCGGGTTCCTGAATCTAGGCACTGCTATTGGCAGGCCCATCATCGGAGTCACGAGCGACCGAACCTCCAGAGTCGTCATGGCTGGATTTCTCACGTTCATATGCGGCCTCATTTGTCTTGCCTTATGGATTCCTGCTACATCCTTTGGGTTAATACTGGTATTCTCCATATTGTGCGGGGCAATCCTTGGTGTCTTCTGGATGGTCAGTTATCCTAGCCCGCTATTTCTTCCACGTCCGAAGCTTACGATAGACTCATTATAGACCATCGGCCCACTATGTACTGAAGTGGTGGAGCTTCGGCATACTCAATCTCTTCTTTCTCTGGCTTGGACTACAGTCGTAATCCCCACAGCGTGTGAGTTATTGCGACTGCTTGAACAGAAAGAGATGGCTAAATTAACTAAACGCACTCATAGGCGGCGAGGTAATTGCTTTGAGACTACGCGAAATATCTAGTCCCAGGGCCTATCTCTTACCCCAGATATTTGCAGCCCTCTCGTATCTTATTGCTAGCGGTTTCATGGTGGCTCTATGGAGGGCTTCGCGTGAAAGACAAACTGCCCTTTGAAACTTTGCAGCTTCAAGGGTGCCTGATGCGGTGCCCGGGGCTTGAGAATAGTCAGTTTGTCTGCGATACCTGTCACCTCAACACACCACAAGGGCTGCATGAGGATCCGTGTCTATGAGGCAGCTCCAGGACTCCTAATGAAGCTCTTCCCCTGCTTTTCACCGATTTCCGAAACCCTTCCCCACTCATGGTTCTGACGGGAGGCGCCTGGATGAGTATACGATAGCTACCGTAGCAGCGGTGGCAGGAGAATATGAAAGAGTGGTCCCTCGAGGAGAGCGGCTAAAAGTGGTGAATGCTCAATCAGCAGCGAATAACGCAGAAGCAGTTTCGTAACGATAAAGGGGGCATAGCACGATCTTCCACTAGTAATCGGGACATGTCGACGATGTGTTATTATATGGACCCAGTCGCAGTCTAGCATCGTTGAGTCGAGGTGGCTAGGTAGTGCGACGTTGGACGGGAGTCTCGCCTTTGCAGCGCCTCCTCTCCTCGCCCTCCATCGATCAGTTGATGCCAATAGTCCTCCGTACCTTGCTACTGCCCAAGCCATTTCTTTACAAATTGAGGTGTTGCCTCCCAGCTCTCATTCTCGTGTGGCCCCATAGAACCAACCAACTTCGCTCTGGTGTAGCAGTATCATAATAACCGCCCAGCCCCGTCATATGTGTCTGGATTGTGCCGTTGGTTAACCTTTTTGGCCGCTGCGGGGCGTCCCATGTCCGCCTGGCTACACCCGTTGTTGCCAAGGTGTGGAAAAAGCCCATGTAAAGGCGTCACGAAAGTCGCGTCTGTGTGTGCGTGACATACAAGGAACAGCCTCTTTTATCTATGCCGCCCGGTATGTTACGCGTTCGGATTGCATCGGATTGGTCACGAGACTTTGTCCGCTGATCATGGCTACTGCCGTCGATCCAGCGCCCAACGGCACAGTCTGCGCCATTCTTGGCTGGCGATATGCTGACCCTCATGCGCTGGCGGACGACGACTCGAGACCTAATCCCAGGTCGTCCTTTTGTGAATGTACTGCGCGTATACAGTATATGTCTGGTACTCAAGTTCATCGACCACCTACCGACATTAATCAGCGGCTATTGAGAACAAGGTAGTCGATAGGATTGCTCCTACATAATGGAGAGTCGTGCTAGTGGCCTGTTCGTGAATGTATACGCGACTCCATTCTGTGTCCGTAGCTAGAGGTACATAGTCGATGAGTCGGCTACCGGAGAGCCCACTTACGGTATTTCAGAAAATACACTGTATCGATACACATAATGCTTTGTTGCATGTAACCAGCAGGCACAGGAGGTGGGTTCATGGCTGCACGGGTCTTCCGCGAGGCATGGTCGACACGCGACGGACAGGCTAATGGATATCCCCTATTCTAGGGTATATCCTTGAAAGGATATTTTAACTACATACAGCCCTATCGAAATTATCGCTATAATTACAGTCGTTGACCGCTTTCGTGCACTATATTTTTCATAGTCAGTATACCTAGTGCTTTATTAGGGACGCAGGAAAGATTATAGTTTTTAATAGGTACTTACTGGGCGAGGTGGGTCAGTATCACAGGAGTGGGTACGTGTTGAATATTTATATATCTGCTTCCTGCCTGTCTTAGTCTCATAATGTCCATTTGTTCGTATATGTGTATAGGTACAGATATTCGTAAGGCTGGAGCATGTCTTTATCATAATTAGTACTTTTAATAATAAAATAGAGGTGCGCTAGTATTTTATAAAGGGATAAGAACATAGTTAGGAGTAAGTTATATATTTACTTCCGCCGAAGAAGATAGTTGCTATCGTAGTAGTAACAAAAGTAAAAAATAACATAATAAGTCTTTACTTCATTTAAAAGAGATAGAAATATTATTAAGAAGTAGGCATAATAGTTCTAAAGAGTATTATAAGTATTATAAAGCTTTAGGTATAAGAGAGAACTTACTCTATGATATCAGCTAGGCGTGTATATACATAGAGAAGAAGAAAATAGAGAGGACTAGCTAGAGGTTTATATAAATGCGCAGCTAGAGGCCGCTATAAAAGCAACTGAAGAGGGAATTATTAGTCCGTACCGGGATTGATTTAAACAGAGCGATTAATTTGCAGAGGGAATTTACAGAGGGACTAATCCACAGAGGCATTGGTTTAGACAGGGACTAATTTACAGAGGGATTCATTTAGATAGAGCCTGGTGGGAAGAGGCACTCGTCTCGTCGCCCTCAGACCCCTATAGTGCCTCAATGTCCCGCTGCCCACGACTCCCGCGGCCCGTCACTTCCAAGCACCTCCGCGGACGCAGAGCCTTGTCCTCTTTGCGGTCACGATTTTGCTTCCAGCCATGCCGTGTGAATGCCGCCACCGACTCCCCCGCACCGGAGGCATGCCGGGCCAGCCACATGGCCAGATAACAAGCCCTGGCGGTGAACAAGTGCGCCAAATACAGAACACAATTGTGCTGGTAGTGCGAGGGTTCATTGTTGGCTGGTGACTAACGCTTAGAGAGCGCCACGGCTTGTTCGATACTGGCTGAAGTCGGCTGAACTCGTTGACTATTTGGGGGGAGTGGCGTCTTGCTTGCGAGGCGCTAGCGTGCTAGCCGTATAGCGGTGAGTGTTCCCCTCGTCCATAGAACAGCTACGGAGAGTAGCACAAGAGCCGCCAATTCGGACGCACGAGTCGTGGTGACCTGCCTGCCGGCTGTTGCGGCCACTGGCAACTCGCAACCAGGCAAGCTGCGCCTGGCCTAGGGAGTCTAGGCCTAGAGCCGACAGCCCGTGCGACATTCCCGAGGCTAGCCACGGGACGAGCCTGGGACTGTGCAAGACGTACTGTTTGTGCCAAAAGTGGGCGCGGGAAGCTCTCTACGCGGAAGAGTAAGCGCTTGCCTCTGACGCCATGAACGCCATGGATGCTTGCTCGATATGCGAAAATAGGTACGTCGAGGGCGCCAAGCTGCAGTTTCAAGCCGATGGTGTCACGCACATCAACGGATAGGCGTCGAGAACAATGCCATCGACATGGGCGCCACGGTGCCCCAGCCTCTGCTTCGAGCGCCCCGAGAGCCTCTCCGGGCATCATCGGCGCATCCAAGACTGATGCAGATTGATGTTGCAGCTGGTAGTACATGTACGGAAGCGTTGATCTCACGGTTGAAGGAGCCACGACGTGAACAGGGCGTGCTGCTTTGTGGTGTTTGTACGCGCAGGCAGGCAGCAGGCTTACGACGAGCCTCGAGACTCAACTGCGATTCAGGGGCCCTAGAAGTGGCACAGGAGTTGGTGACGGGATTCAAGGCGCATTATGTGAAGGGAGCGGATTCTTGACTATAGCTAGACGGTAAACATAAACGACACATTCCGTGGCCTGTACAAAGCGCCGAAACAACAACTGCACATCTTCGTGCCAAACAAAAAGACCTCAGGGAGCGACTTCAATCGTCAGGGTTTCTGTTTGCGGAAACATGGCTTCCATCAACTGGGGCTTGAACAGCAACGTTGCCATCCCAAACATGAGCATCCATCCAACTGCAAACACGACGTAGTAGAAAGCCTCCACCGGCCGGGCCAAGGGCGGCCATGATGGGGGGGCCTGACCACTGTCCTCCTTGCCCGTCAGCTTGCCCAGCTGCGGAACGCACTTGAAGTCCAGCTTCGACCCGCCGGCCAGGCCCGACCTGCGCACAACGGCGTCCCGGACGGCCTCAACAAAGCAGTGCCCGACGACGCGGGACGCGGGCGTACCTCCAGCTCGTGGAGCATGCTCTCCATGGCGGCCTTGGCCGGGCGCTCGCAAAGTACTCGTGCGGCGTGGCGAGAATGCGGCCGACGAGCGCCACGGGGCGACGTAGTCTGCCTGCTCCGGGCCGTCGGGTGCACGCCCATTGGGGCAGCTGGAGCCAGATCCGGTTGCAGCAAAAGGTGGCGATGGCGTGGATCGAGTCGAGCGTGTTGATGGCACGCCGAACCGGTCCATGTCGAAGTCGCCGGGCCGCGCCTCGATGAGCTTCCTGGTCACGCGCACCGTCCTGCCCGCCGGGCTAGATCGACTCCAGCGACTAGGTGACTTGGAGGAGCGAGCACAGGTCCTGCGAGCCGTGGCCGGGAGGCTGCCCGCCGTCTCCCTTCAGCTCGCGAGGTCCTGGAGCTCTGCGACGGCCAGGCCGCCCAGCTCGCGTACCGCCAGCGCAAGGGATCCGTCTGCGCTCTGGAGAGGTGCAGGCTTATCGGAAGCTGTGGTTGACGACTCTGTGAAAAGCCATGTCGGCATCTGCCGCCGTCGTTTTTCTGCCAAGGCGTATTAGAGGCCCTGCTCGCGAAGACAATGGGCGAGGGAGCATGCCGACCTGTTTGGGGACGTCTGGTTCCCGGCGCGCCGGGTTAAGTAGCATACTGTACAGACGAAGCTGCATCTCGTGTTAGTCTCTCCAGGTGGCCGAGGTCGTCGCGGACGGATATAATGCAAAGGGTCGGTGATAATAACATCAACGCAGCTGACAAAAAGTTAAAAAAAAAGCGGCAGATTTACGCGGTTACCCATATCCAACTGCGCCTCTGGGCCCATGTTTCGGCAAAGGCGATGATGATCGGCATCGGGAACATATTGTCGGCAGTTAACACAGCCCGAAGCATCAGTGTCTCAGAAGAGCCCGAAGCATCACTGTCTCAGAAGGAGGTGAATACGGAGTACATTCACAGGAAAGACCGCAGCGGCCCGTACAATATATACTTGGCTCCAACGACTAGTTACGTCGTGTGAAGAACAATAAGAAGCGGCGCCTTTCAAGCCACGATTAATAGCCACATGTCTCATGTGTTGATTGTGGCGGGGACGTAAAAACGGCACCTGGGCATTGCAATTACGATTCATGGCTGTGAGGCGTGCTGTTGGTTGGTCAACATCTTCTCCAGCCTCTAGCTCGGCACCGTTTGCGACAGATCGGCAGCTCGGCCAGTCGATTCGGCACTTGGATAAGCCTCCCCATTAACAGTGACGAATGCGTCTTTTCGCCGATTTAATCGTCTGCTCCTGTAAGTGATTCGTAGCCATGACTATCTGCAGTCCTACGCGCCATACCACAGCGCTGGGAGCAGGCTACGGGCGCTCTGGCATCTTGGATTCTAACGTCGCTTATAAGTCGAATTGCCTCACCACTCTAGCACATACGACCATAGCCACCAGGCAACTCAGGATCCCGTCAAGGTCTTCTCTGAAGTTCAATGTCTGCACCTTTTTGCGCCGTGTGCCTCCGCATCTAGAGTCGTGGAACTCCATTTTTGGAGGATAACGAACCACGCGCCAGGGCACCCCACCACCGTTTAGTGACCTAACTAACCGCCGAAACGGAATTCCTCTACCGTTTTGCACCGCCGATTTCTCAGGCCCATTTAACACCGACATCGGTAGCTGCCTAGTAGGACTTACTGCAAGCTCACTAGACTCACCCCTCGCGCACCAACCACCACTAATTCGAGCTCGATGCGTGCGTGCATTTCAACCAATGGAACGACGACTGGACGCGACACGGACAGTAGCTTGATGCAGGAGCACTATTCACGAAATCAAGTGCCTAGGTATGTCAGCCGTCCTTCGAGCGTTGCTCCCACCATGCCAGAAGCGAAGGCTACTCGTGCATCCGCGGTGGTTGTGCTCCGAGACATCGAAGTTACGTGAACTTAGTAGAGCGAGACGTAGCCCATCTTCACGGCCGGCCCCTTTGCCGTAGAGGCACTCGACCACCAAGATAGCGACTTTGATCCTTCCAAACGGCAATCCTATTGCATACGAGTCGGCAGCAGGGAAAGACCTCGACGTTATCAAACGAGTTACACATGCCGCAGCAACTAAGAATCTCCGCAATGTCTTGCAACAACACGAGAAGGACATTATTGCAACCACGAAGCATCACCTCCGCCTAGGCCCTCTGGATAGCTGCCAGGTCCAACCGGAATGGATAACTAGTGGATTCAATGTCTGTATACCCATCCAGGTAGCCGGGAGTTTTAACGGCAGACTCCTCTTGAGATATCCTCTGCCCTATATGCAGGCAGAACCATATTATCCTGGCACGGTTGACGAGAATATGCGCGGGGAGATCGGAGCGTATGCATGGATGTAGGAAAACTGCTCTGACATCCGCATCCCTCGCCTATACGGATTTGGTTTCTCTAATAATACTAATGTATGCACTTCTTATTGAATGTTGAGCCCGATCGCTCTGACTATTGGAACAACCAGTTTACATATGAATCCCGCGTTGCTATCTATATTCGACTTTGGCGAAGAATCCGCCGCGCTCTCCATCGAATCCTCCGATACCCCACGTTAGCGCACTTCGTACCGAATCCCTTGAGGCATGGCCTGCCGACTGCGTATATGATTATGGAGTTCGTAGGCTCGGATATCTGGCAAAAGCTATCCGATACCTGGGAGTAGCAGCGATAGGATCCAACACGCCTAGAGACACTCTATCGAGGCCTGGCACGCATCATGCTTGCTTTATCCCGCGTACCCTAGCCCAAAAGCGGCTCCTTCCGCTTCAACGATAACGGCACTATAACGCTTACGAACCGACCGCTTACGTGCTCGACTATGATACTCGAGAGTAAAGGCACGCCAAGGACAATAAGGACAAACGAGACTTATAGGTGCATAGATCCATTTGTAGCGGATATAATAAGCCTTTACGACAATCGTCTGCTTAGCAACCCCAGCGCGACCGACGAGGAGGGGGACTACCGCAGCCAAATAGCTATCCGGGTGTTGCTACGGACAATAACCCACCATTTTATGCAGAGAGAGCGCCGCAACGGACCTTTCGGCGTTCAACTCACGGATATTTATCCCAGTAATCTTCTTGTCGATAAAGACTAGAACGTCACATATATCTTTAACCTCGGAGAGATGTATGCTCTGCCACTAGAGATGCTAGCAGTGCCTTATTGGCTTACTAGGCGTGCTCTTTCCCAACTACGCGGGGAACATCTACAGGAGTTTGATCGTATTCGACGGGAATTCATGCAGATCCTCGAGGAGGAGGAGAACTAGGTAGCAATAAGACACACGCTATCCGAGACCATGCATAAGATGTGGGAGTCGCAAGGTGTCTGGTTTTGGCACTCGCTTAGCTCCGTGGACGCAGCTTTCTGGCTTATTGCTGACCACCTTTGCCCGAAGTTCCAGGCTCATCTAGAACCAAAACTTTAAAAGCCATTCTCATACTTTTAGTGCGAGAGTAGCGACGAGGCCGTGAGAGCAAAGGTAGATAGCTATAAGAGATACAAGAACGAACTTAAGCAGTTGTTCGATAGATGAATGCAATCGAGCGCGCTATCCCGGCTTTATTTGTCCTTTGCCTCCCTCGCCTCCCTCTCCCGTCTTGCCSTCCTGTCTTCTCTGTCCTTTTGGGCACTATTGCCTAATAAAATCGGCTGTTCCCGCTGCTCTCTCTCKCTCTGCTGTTGCTCCTCTATAGCCCGTCTCGCCTTTCTATCTTCTCTATCCTTCTTAGCACTATTGCCGGACGAGATCACAGCCGCTAAAGACCTGGGCACAACAACAGCCGCCTCTTCCACAACCCCGCTATATTCGCCCGAGGAATGGTCACCACTTTGGTTTGCCATAGAGGTAGCGAGGGATCTATTGGTGTTAGCTTTGAGACTCGCAATCGGGTTAGAAACGTACCATCACTCTTTATAGATGCAGTACTTTAGCTAGAAGACTTATGTGACAATATAGAGGGCGTCAGCGCGACGTTTTATACTTGTTCTGCGGTCATGAAACTGCAGCCCAAGTGAGGGGGCAGCTGGACGCCCCGCACGTTGCTAACATTAGGGATATCAGTTCATTACCAGTGGTACAAATCATACAGCTCCTAAACGGCGAGGGGCCTTATATATGCGTTCCAAGCTATTAGGCGAATAGGTAATTAGCGAAAAGAGGCGATTGCCTGCCCTGACCCTCTATTCAGGGAAGAACATATGCCATAACGTGTGCCATAAAGTACTATCATAGCTCTTCTAGGGCTGGCCACTTCCACCTATAAACCGTATGTACTAGCACCATTGACGCCAGCAGAAGTGGAATCATCTAGCCAGCAGTCCCGAGTTCATACATCCCCTCGAGATGGTTCTAATTTATCGTTAACTTAGTAGCAATCACACACCCAACGCAAATCACGACGTCCTTTTCTATATATAATAGTTAGCGTCTATATTTGCGATAGAGGACAAGTCCTCACCTCTGTCTGTCATTATCCTCCTCCTCTTCAAGGCCGACGACGACTAGTTGCTCTAATGGGAGGCCGACAACCAGTTCCTGTGCTAGGGGGCAGACAACCCATCCCTATACTAGGTAGTAGACAACCTGTTCCTGTGCTAGGTGGTAGACAACCCGTTCCTGTACTGGGCCAGAGTATCCAGCTCTCCCAGTCGTAAAGGCAGCAGCCCGAGGTTGGTGGCTAGGTAGGGCTGCCGGCATCGGACGCGGGAGCATTCCCAAGTAGAGAGCTCTCGCCAGTGGTTGGATTGGGGAGGTAATAGCCTAAGGTTGGTAACTGGTTAGGACTGCCGGCATCAGCCATAGAAGCATCGTCGTCACTGCCCCAAAATACGTCGTTAAGTACGGCACCGGAGAGGTAAGGGGTTGTTGCCATATTGCTATCAAGTTGCAGTGGTATCGAGAAAGAAAACGGAGATAAAAGGATGAAGGAGAAGGGACGTAGTGAGAGGGGAGACGGCCCCCTATATATACATATCGAGTCTGCCTAGCCGCTTGGACGGCCATGACGTCCCGTGACAGCACTAGACAAGATGGGTTGCGAGACGTAGTCATTACGAGTACAAGGCAAGGCATATTATGTAGTGACTGCGACACGGTTATCCGTGAAAAGAGGGGGCAGTAGGAATAAGGAAGTATAAGATGACCTCGACACGGGGAAGTGTCGTAAGCCGCAGCATCGCGACCTGTATTAGTGGGCAATAAGTGGTGGAACAGATTAAGCGACTTCCTAGGAAGTCGCACTGCGGGTAGTCCATAATACATAAGCCCGAGGTAAGCCGAAGGCCCAGGGTCCGCCACACCTCACAACGGACGGTCTCTAATGCTGTCCTCTTAGTAGCAGTTAGTATCGTACCAGCTCTCACCCGATGATCGTCCACGGGTAACATCGGACGTGTTGGCTGACGTTCTAAAGGCCCGCCAAGGTACGGTCTGTGTAGATAGTGCAAGCGAAAGCGAGGCTTCGTCTCCTTTCAAGAGAGGAAGCGAGAAGGTGAGTCGACATAGGAGGTGGTCGAAAAACCGCGACTCGAAGAGGGGGGGGAGCACGACTTCTAACCTAAAGCGGCACATTGCGCTCATTGACGTGAGCTACATGCATCAGCCGCAAGCAATCGATATCGTCCCAGGTACCAGGACCAACGCCCTCCTCGCGTTAATGAACCCTAGGAAAGCCCAAGTATTAGGCTCTCAGTCAGTTAATTCCAGCTCTCCCACTAACGATCGTCCTCGCACCTAGATCCTAATCTCTCCCCTGCCGCATATTGGCCGAGGCGGTATATAACCGTATGCGTGGCCCGCTATTGAGTATATAATCGCCAGATGCCCCCGGCAATCCCATCTCTCCATATCCAACTTCTTCTTTCATAGTTCGTCTTAGAGAAGCAGGGATGCCTATACCACAAACTACCGCTATGGCAAAGCAGACGATGATCCATATAGGCCACGATTCCCACAATAACTTGGAAGCCATAGCTATCTCCTTCTTCAACCAATAACCGCCTTTCAAATCGATACCTCGGCCGAAAGGGAGATAGACGAGGGTATAAAATCTACCCCTTTCCCTCCTATCCCTTCGCCATCGTCCTCTTCCCATAATCCCGSCGGCCCCTATTCACCACCKTCATCCTCACAGTTACTCATCTATTTCTTCTTCCACCTTTCGAATAAATAGCAAAAACTAAGCGAACGGCAAGGCAGTCGACTGGCGCCAAACCTCCTAGGGGATCAGGCGTGCAGAAATCGACTCGCCACAAAGCTCCTAAGAAACCGAAGATATCGAAAAGCGGCAAAGCTCCCA
>LFRF01000042.1:198856-212633 GCA_001189435.1 Tolypocladium ophioglossoides CBS 100239 | reverse complement strand
GACATTGACTTCTAGTCTTTCGAACTTCCCCGAGGTTATGCCGCCCATCCGGCTAACAGGTGGGGCCTCCGTTTCCCGTCCGGCCTTCCGTTTCCACCGGCCCTCCGATAGTGCGTAGACCGCACACCATTACATGCCTGTCTTTAACCCCGGTTGCCCTTTCTCGCAACTCAACATGGCGGCGTACGCCCCCTCCATCTTGCTCTTTTCCAGCCAACGGTAGCCTCGCTCTCCCTCTGCCCCTCCTGCTACTACTGCTACAACTGCGGCCTTACGGCAAGCGCCGAGTCGCCCCTGTCCCGCCAGCCGCCTCTTTTTCGTCGGCTTGTAGTTGTTCTATTCATAAACACTTATCCCCCAATCTCCATTACCCTCCTTCCCTCCCCGACCGTCATCTTCTGCCACGACCGTTATGAGCGTACCTGAATTCTACGTTCTATTTAGTCCAGACTCCTTGCCCTCCCGCCCTACGTCATCATGACCGCCAAGAAGTCCTTGGCTCGATTTAATGGCCAGACAGATCTGGTTTCCTTCCGCAAGCCTCATAAACGCACCTTTGACCCAAAGGATTCTCTAGCTACGCTAGAGAAATACTCACGGGATTAACTGAACGACAAGACCTTCCTCGATCCAAGAACCTCGACGCGCCGGGACGGGATTTGTGCGAACTGGATAGAATAAGTCGTACAAATGGCTATCTGATCGGTTATCATAGTGCGGATGCTAAGGCAGTTGTATAGGTTCGCTAAGTCTATCGAGGCCGATGCCGAAGAAACCTGGATCCAGTTTTGTATCGTTTAAGAAAGGCCTAGGCGATTTTCTGGGCATTTCTTTGTTAGTACGTCGTATCTTCGACCACATTGCGGCCGTGCTTGGGGCTAGAAGAATATATAGAGGTGCGAACCATCGAAGCGCTACCACGGTCGAGGATATCTGGTGCATGCTTGTCAATGAAGCCGACTATAGAGTCATGACGCCCAAGCGATTGGAGGATCGACAGAGGTTTTGTCGCTCAAGTATGCGTCCAATAAGCAAGGGAAGGGCTGTGGTCCGGCTTACGAGATCGGTCGGGTGAGTATTTATAGGTGTGGTGCGTTTGGCGTATTACTTTGCTAACGGCGAGGGAACTGTCGAATACAACAGCCGTAGGAAACGGATTATGGAAGAGCGATTCCGGGTGATTGGAGATATGTAGCTCTATCGATACGGTTCCCGTATTCATGTATAATGTACCATGATCCCGAATATCCATGCTCATCAACTCGTCTATGGATGTAGCCCGCGCAACACTCCCTCTCAGCCCGTACCTCATCCACCTGGGCATCCGATATAATATACAACCCAGCTTTCCGTGTTCTCTCAGAATAACGTTCATGATCAACTCCGCCCCGGCCGGCGCACCGGATGCGCTTCCGTGTTAAGCACCCACTCGTCCAGGTTAATCACGCCCTCGTCGTCAAAGATGAGGTAAAAGTACTTGACCGTCTCCGACAGCCAGAACGTCTACCACAAGTCAGCATTTCACGCACATTCCTGAACCCTCGGGGGTTGGTATAAAGGGTGGTTGAGGAATGAACGTACCTCCATCGAGTCGGCCTTCTTGCTCGAGTGCACCCGCACGTCCTCGACCGACGCAAACGCCAGCTCCGTCTCCGTCTCGCTCACGATACCCTCCCACATCCGCCATGCCGCGTCGCGCCACACCTGGTCGCCCGTGACGCGCCACATGTAGAAGACGCTCTCGACGGCCTCGGGCCGCAGCAAGTAGCGCGCATCGCGCACGCGCACGAACCCGCCGGGTAGGCTGCCGAGGCCGCCCGCGGGGAAGGCCTGTTCGGCGTAGGCGCAGGGCCCGTCGCGCGCCTCGCAGGCCACCAGCTCGCTAATCTCGGGCATGATGTTGGTCGCGAACGAGTCGTACGCCCACACGCAGCCGGCGGCGAGGCGCGAGCCCAGATCCACGTAGTCGTTGCGCGCGAGCAGCCGGCCCGCGAGGGCGTACGTGCCGCCGACGAAGCACGTCAGGTGCTGCATCTCGGGCATCAGCGTGACGTTGCTTCCGACCGCCCAGTCGGCGTTGCCCGCCATGAGGATGTTGTCGTCCTCGGGCGTCATCGGGCGGAACAGCAGGTTGTCGCGCGCGGCGTCGAGCGCCTTGACGGCCATGTCCGAGTACTGCGGGTCGAGGCCGCCGAGCAAGGCGTGCATCTTGGGCAGGTACTCGTACAGCGAGTCTGCGCCGGCGCCCATCGTGAAGACGTCGCCGTCCATGGTCTCATCGCGGTAGTTGATGACCTTGGGCCAGAGGCCCGGGATCTTGGTCTTGTCCTGGGAGCGGCGGAAGAACTGCTTGATGCGCTCCGTGGCGTCGTAGTACTTGGCGTCGCCCGAGATCTGGCTGAGGCGGGTGAACTCGAGGCACAGCGAGCCGCCGGCGGCGCCCGGCATGCTCAGGTCGGCCGTCTGCGCGCCCGTCTTGGCCTTTTCGTAGTCGAGCCAGTGCGGCGGCAGGCGGTTGGGCGTGTCGAAGCCGGCGTAGAGGGCGTCGCCCAACTCGACGGCCTTGGCCAGCAGGACGGCTTCGTGCGAGAGGTCGTAGGCGGCGAGCAGGCCGCCGAGGTAGCGGATCGTCACCTCGAACAGGTTGACCATCTTTCCGTCGCTGGTCTTGGACCAGTCGATGACGGCCACCTCCTTGACGGCCAGGCGGAAGTCGTCCTTGAGGCCCATGATCCACAGCGTGTCGAGCGCATCCACGAGCTGCGCCGACCACCCGGAGAGGGTCTGCTTGCCCTTGCCCGACAGCGGCATCAGCTCGTCCTTGGTCCACGCATGCCGCTTGTACGCCTCCCAGCTCTTGACAAAGGCCTTCTTGACGGCCGCCTTCCTAGCCGCGGTGATGTCGTCCTGGCGCTCCGCCTTGGCCCGCGCCTGGACCTTGGGGAAGGCCTTGGGTTTGCCCGCGGGTAGCGATTTCTGGTCGGCAACGGGGTGGAACGGCGTGGCCTTGCTCCAGTCGTAGCGGCTCGGGACGTAGCGCACGTTGCCAACGGTCGTCGCGGCTTTGGTGCCCGATCGGCCGCCGAAGCCGCGCCAGAGGACGACGGCGAGGACGACGAAGACAAGCAGCGCGACGTAGCGACGGCCGACTCGGCCCTGTATCTGGTTCACCATGACGGGCGGCGCATTGTCTGGAGGGCGCGCAACCAGCAGGAGGAGGGAGGAGGAGGGGAGAAGCAAGGAAGGGGCAAGATTCAAGAGCAAGGTACGTCGTCGGGTTCAATCAAGAACATGCAATCCGTGACAAGGCGAGAAGAGAAAAGGACTGCGGACTTTCAGCCCTGTGCCTCCTCCTCGCCTCCTTCCATCATGGCCCCTGGCGCCAGCCCGTGTCATGGGCCTTGACACAAAGATCAGAGCGAGGGTGCGGTTGGTTAGTTACAGCGGGGACCGCCTTGAAGATGGACGCATCTGTAGGTGGATAAAATCTCACTTCAGCGGCACGGCGCAACCGTTGAGGTACTGGTCTCGTACAGTACCTTACACTTCGTGGTAGGGTCGCACTTGGATGCCGCCACGCTCAGTTCTGCTACGATTACGAAGCACGCACAAAGCAACGAATTTTAACMTTGAGACATGTCTTGTAGCTTAAAGTATCCAACAATAGTCCTTCAACCACGGAACGCAATGCGTGCTTGTGTGCAGGAATCAGCCATCGGCGTCCACACATGAAGATGTTGTACAGTGGGTGGGTCAGCACTAATTCTGTACCTTCCGGGGATACCCCTGCACTCGAAGTAGGCCGCCAGGTATAAGTGGTTGACGGTGGCATGGAATCCGTCGGCTGAATCTTTGGGGGGGTGTTGAGGAGCCCGGGCCTGAAGGCGCCTCAAACCTTAGTATCTCCTTTGCTCACAGGGCACGCGACATGCCGCTTACACCGTTGGGTACAAAATATCAAGGTGATGCTCATACTCTGTCTTAAATGAATGACTGTGGTCAGTGGTGTTTTTGTGTTTTCTACCTACTGCAAAGGAGTGACTTGGGGTCAGTCGAAATCAATCTGCACATGGGCTGCTCCAGCGTAAAGCCAGCTCTAGCACCACCCAGCATGGCATGCTTGCGTTGGCTAGCAAGGCCCCTGATGGTGCTGTCAAAGGTCTGCCTCGTGCCTAGCATCATGCATGCCTCCGAGGGCAACATTGGCCATCTTTGATAGCCGTCAGTCCCCTTCCGTTTTGCCTCGCTCCGTCCAGCCTCTCAAAAGGCACCGTGTGCTTGCTGCGACGTCCAAAATTGCTGTCATTATCAAGGGCCACTTTGTCCCGGGCGGGCCGCGCATCGGACCATTCGCCTCGTCCAGGGAAGAGCAAGCTCAGTTCCCACCGGCCATGGGTCTTGATCGTGACATTCCTCCTCGTGAAGTCGTGCAGAACTGGCCACGACCGCGGGTCGGTGCGCCAGACGACTGCTCTTCCTCCGTCGCCGTCTCTACTCACGCGCTCGCCCGGCAAACAGCCGCTGAAACAGCCGCTATGGCCTTCGCGTCAGCGTCGTTCCGCGGGAGTTATAGTTGCTTTAGCCAAGCTCGCGAGATGGCAAAGTTTTCTCGTCGTCTGCTCATGCATTCTGTTCAGCTCGTCTATGTGCTCAGTCGTAGCCACCGCCAATCTGGCTGTGGAAAGCCGTGCTGACGCTCTTCTCGTCGTCGTCGTAGCGCCGGCCGTATCCGCTGGTGTGCGCCATCCGGCCGTTGCTCTCGACATACTGCTTCAGCCGGTCGCTCTCCGTGTACGTCACCGGTCGCATTCCCGTCACGGCATCGTGGAGTCCGGCACCCAGGCTGACGCCGCCCTGGCCGACACCCTTGCCGCCAATGACGCTCGTCGTCGTGTCCGTCAGCTCTGAGTTGGCGACGCTTTCGCCTGCGACGCTCTCGGTTGCCCGACCGCGGTTCCTGTTGCCACGCCCAGGGGCAGGGACTCCGGGGAGGCCTGGCCATTGCTCCGGCGTGAAGCTGGAGAACATCGGAGGGAACGCCGAGTTGAGCGCCGCGCCGCCAAAGGCGGAGCCCTGGATTGACGACACGTCGTCTGGGATATAGGACATCATGGAGCCGGCGTCGAAGTCGCGGCCCGGCGGTCCCCCATTGTGTCGCCCATTCGGATAGCCGCCAGCCACGTACTGCGCCTGGTTGTTGTTCTTCTGACGATAGCTCACCTTGGGTCGGCTGAACTGGAGCAGGCACTCCTGAAGGTTGGTCAGCGGGCCTTCGACAAAGCACTTGCGGTCCTTAAAGTGCACAAGAAGGTTGTGCCAAAGCTCATGCTTGGAAAGCACCTTGGGGTTTCCCAGGATGACCAGGCCGTACTTGGCTCGGGTCAACGCGACGTTGAGACGGCGTGGATCCGACAAGAAACCAATGCCCTGGTTCTCGTTGGAACGAACGCACGACAAGACGATGAAGTCCTTCTCTCGGCCCTGGAAGGCATCGACGGACGCAACCTCGACCTCCTTGTAGAGCTCTTTCTTGTACTGGCCCGAGTTTTGCATCGTCGTCACAATGTAGCTTCGCTGGCCCTCGTACGGCGTGATGACGCCGATCTCGCTGGGCTTCACGCCGGCCCTGAAGAAGCGGGTCACGGTCTTCTCGACGTTGGATGCTTCCGTTCGGTTCAGGTACGACGTTCCCGAGGTAGAGATTTCCTCATGTCCGAGGTTGGACCAGAACATCATGGGCATCTCGGCCACGGGCCACGGGAAGTCGACGTCCTTTCTGACACGCTGCTCGTGCGTAATGCCGTTCTGCAAGGCTCCGTCGTAGAACATGTTGGATGGGAATTCCGACAGGCATGGGTGCATTCGGTACTGCGTAGTCAGTCGGATCGGCGACAGCTTGAGGTTGACTAGGCGCTCAAACAACGACTGGTTCAGCCCGGCCTTGGCTGCCTTCTTGTTCATGATGACCGGGCCAAGCTGTTTGTGGTCGCCTACGAGCACGACCTGCTTGCATCCCAGCACGAGGGGAATCATACACTCAGGCTCGGCCGACTGGGTGGACTCGTCAATCAAGACGTTGCGGAACTTCATCTTGGACAGGCGAGGGTCGCCGGCGCCAACGCAGGTGCAGCACACGACGTCGGCATTCTGGAGAATTTCTCGTTCGGCAAGCTTGGTGAGTTGCTTGAACTTCTTCTCATCCTGGCTCGAGAGTTCGCCGACGTCATTCTTCAGCTGCGACAGCTTCACCAACTCGGTGTTGTGCTCAGCCATGCGGACCTGCTCATGCAGGGCCAGGAAGCTGACCGTGGACTCGACATCTTCGCGCGACTTCGCGGTGAGACGAACAACCTTCAGGCCAGTCCGGTGCACGCGCTCACACAGCTGATCCACAGCGACGTTCGACGGCGCACAAACAAGGACTTGGTTGCCGCTCGTCTTGGCCAGATGGTAGATGATGGTCGCAGAAGTCACAGTCTTGCCCGTGCCGGGAGGTCCCTGTATGAGGCTGATGGGCTTCTGCAGCACCGACTTGATCGCGTCGACTTGGCTCTGGTTTAGATCTGGCAGGCCAGGGGCAGACCACTTCTTGGGCTGGGTTGCCTTCATGGGCTGCAGTTGGACCTCGTGGCCAAGCAGAACGTGAAAGATGTATCCCGAGACACTCATGTCGTCGACGGCAAAAGTCTTCATGGCCAGCTGCATGCGGTCATACGACGTGGCCTTCCAGACGTAATCTGCAGAGAAATTATGCGACAGATCCGTAGGGAGCGACTTGTCGTTGCCGGTCTTGCGCAGTTCCAAGCACACCTCGTCTGACTGGCTGTTGGGGATCTTGATGACATATCCTACACCTTCCCAGGGATCCCGCAGCTCGCCGTTGTAGCGGAGCCGCATCTCGTCGCCTACGGCGAGCTTGACATCGCCCGACTCGATCTTGTGCAAGTTAAAGCCCACAAGATGTTTGTTGTTGAGCCCATAATCCCACCGCACTACGAGCCCATCCTCGGACTGCGCTTCCTTGAGCTTCTTGTCATAGTCCGATTCCATCTTGACGAGGGGCCCAAAGATGTTCTGATAGTGGTAAGGGTCGTCGTAGTGGAGAAGCACCGGGTCGGGATCGTCGTCGATGTTGGATGCCTTCTCGAGGTCCACCACCGTGGCGCTTGGCTCCACCTTCCACATCTCTTCCAACTTGGCATTCGTGTTTGGCGACAAATGGCGGGCTCGCACCTGCTCGGCGTCGGAGGGTGGGCTGACGAGCCAACCAAGGAACGCCCGTTCCTGGATGAGTGGCTCCCATCGCGAAATGTCCCAGTTCATGTCCTTGTTCGAGGTGCTCGCGGCGCACGGTTGACGGCACAGCAGAACAACCACAGTGTCCGACTTGGCGGGGATGAAGCCGAGGAGGAATGCATTCTTCGTGCCGCAGTTGTAGCACTCCAACACAGTGTCTCCAAGGGCCGATTCGGGGTGCAGCTGGACCTCTTTGTGTCTCGCTCGAACAAGGTGGTTGACGATGTGGGTGGACGTGCCGTTGCCTCGCGCGCTGCAAAACCACTTGTTGCAAGTGAGACACTTGACAACGCAAGCTGGGGAGTGGATGCCGCAGTAACTGCAACGACGCGTCAGCTCAGTCATGGGACGGTCCGAGGTCAACATGTTCCACTTACGCGCAGGCGTGAGCAGGAAGCTTCTTTTCCTCCTCTGGGTTCTTCAGCTTCAAGCCCATCATGCCATCAACAGGGGCACTGTTGAGACTGTCATTGTCATCGTCCTCGAAGGCCTCGGTCTGATTGTCATCGTCGTCTGCTCGGCGGCGACCGCTTGGGCCGCCATACTTGCCATACAGCAGGCTCTCGTCGGGATCGAGGGCAGACAAGTCGTCGGCTCCGGCGTTGATGGCTGCGGCCGAATCGGAAATAAGATGGTTGCCGACATGAGTGAAGGCACCTTCCATGGTGTCCTGGTCGTGGGTTGTGGTGCGCTGGCAATGTTTCCTTTGTTGGACTTCGGTCAACAGGGGAGCGCATGCAAGACCTGGCAGCTGGCAGCAGGCAGCAAAGTTTTTAACCGCTTGCGTCTTCCAGGTCGTTGGCAAGGAGAGGGGACTCACATCTAGCAGTGAATCTTGTACAGAAAGTTCCGGCGCGGCGGTTTGTGGCGGCTCGGGCGGGATAGAGTTAAGAGATTCGAAGGTTCTAGGTCGCGGGCGCGGTTCACATCATCGCGGCGAAGAATGCGCCCAAAGACAGCTGCTGGAAGGCCGCGAGAAGATCTTGTCGGCCGGCAACCGTTGAGGAGAAGAGATGCAGGGCAGAAAGCGACCGGATCTGGCGTCAGAATTTGTTTGACCAGCGACTTGGGATTTGCTCGCTGCAAAAGGTGAACCGGCTGGATGGACCCTCCTGCGGCGGAGTTTGGTGGGACATTTTGCGCCCACGTGATAAGCGTAAGGCCTATCGATAGCGGCAGAATTGCGGGCCAACCGATAACAGAACTTTTTCGTACTGCAAAATCCACGGCCAGTCGAGTCTCACGTGGAGGAAGAATCCGACAAAAAGCAGCCAAGATGATTGTAAGTTATTCACAGCAGCCAAAGTATCAGGACGATAGTGGGCTAATACTTTGTATAGCGCAAACAAGCACGCCAACGGCGCGATTACCTTTATCGAAGGGCTCTGCTGCTGCGGGATGCCGAAATCAGTGAGAAGAGAGCCAAACTACGAGCGTCCCTGGCGTCGGGAAAACCATTGGACCCTACGATTGCCAACGACAAGTCTCTGAGAAAAGATTATCAGTATGACGAAGCCGCGCCGGATATGACCACGAACGAACAGCTTGATCTGGACGACGAGTATGCCCAGCTATCAGGAGTCGTGGAGCCTCGAGTTCTCGTCACAACTTCTCGAAGCCCATCTGCCAGATTAGCTGCCTTTGCCAAGGAGGTCAGGTTATTAATTCCCACGTCAATACGAATGAACCGTGGGAGCCTGGTCCTTCCGGATCTCGTCAGATCTTCCAAGTCCGCCGGACTGTCCGACATTGCCCTACTTCACGAACATCGCGGAACACCAACAGCGTTGACACTGACTCACTTTCCCCACGGGCCCACGGTGTCTTTTTCTCTGCACAACGTCGTGTTGCGGCATGACATCCCTGGAAGTGTCCGAGGGACTGTGAGCGAGTCATACCCTCACCTCATCTTTGACGGGTTCACCACCCCGCTGGGCCTCCGGATAGCCAAGATACTGAAGCACATCTTCCCACCGAGGGAAGCCATTACCAGCAAGAACAAGGTTGGAAACAGGGTTGTTACTTTCAAGAACATCGAGGACAGCATCGAAGTCAGGCACCACGTCTTCGTGAGGACGGGATATGACAGCGTCGAGCTTGCCGAGGTCGGTCCACGGATGACGATGAGGGCGTTCGAGATTCGCGGTGGCACGCTTGAGAACAAGGACGGCGACGTCGAGTGGCATCTCACACAATACACCCGGACGGCCAAGAAGAAGAACTATCTCTGAGCGGAGATTTATGCGACACTACAACTTGCAAGGCGCCGACGTACGACGCAGTTAGAGGGGTAATGGCAAACATTCGCGACGGGAGATCGTCCCACAGCCACTACAGGGTTTTCGGCTGTGAAGCTGAGTCGCAAAACCAATTCTCGCGACTAGTGATAAGGTGCATGATGATGTTCAACTACACCAGCTGCTTAGCTGGGGAATCGTCTCCAGAACTTGCGGGGACGCGGCAAGTGATTGTGGCGGAAGCACATATCATGGAGTAGGCTTTTCATAATGTTCCACGCTACGGCCAGAATCTTGGCGATATAGTGATGGGCATTTCGAAACGGTTTGGACATCAAAGAGTTGGGATTGGGAGTACTGTCCATTGGCTCGTGGTGGCCAACGCGAAGATGGCGACCATTTGTATCGAAATAGCTCCCGACATTAGATGGGACTCAGCGCGAACCAATATCGGAACTGAGGGAACAGGTAACGACGAGAGATGGCCGATATGCACGGTACATCAGATGGCACACTAAATACATCGACCCAATATTGAACTTGGCCGTTTTCGGTTTCGTAAATGCAGCACAGAACCCGTCTACAGATTGTGAACGTCGTCGCACGTTCGAATTATGCACGCATGAGTCGCCAGTCCAGCCACGATGTCATGAACAGGAGCAAAGCCACGACAAGAGGCTCACGGAAGGCTCCATCGCGCCACAGCCTCATTCGGTGACGACGAGTTGAGAGCGAGTTCACATGCGTGGGCTTGCTGACTGTTCATGGAGGAGGCTGCGCAACTCGACTCTCCTGCAAGCCAACCTATTTTTGGAGTAGGCGATGCAGCACCACCAAACAAGACGAAACGGACGCGCATCTTCGCACGGCCGACGGGGCTTCCGGATGACGACCTGTTAATCGTCGCTGTCAGCTGCGGGTGGGCCTTTAACCACTCAAGCACCATAGAATGATGGGGGGACCCTTGTCCATGCAGTGTTTGCAGACACTTGTCAGCCCAGCTGCCCTTTCTCGCATCGCTCCGTCGTGTTGGTTTGGCTGTTGGAGATGGGGATAATAAGCAGCTCGTGGGCCATCTTTGCAAGTCCTGACCTCGATTGACTGACGTCTTGGTTCGTTCACCACATTAGGCCAGACGGAGCGGGCATCTTTTGCTTTCTTGCCATCAGCGCACTTCTGGAAGCGTTCCATTCCGTCCCGCCTCCAGAGGCCGCAGCAAAGAGTGACGTATATATTTTAGCCCCAGCGATCGCTCGAGTGACCCTCAGTCTCTTCCGAGGGACCCGCCGCCACAGCAGCATCTCGGTGCCTTCAGCAACAGCGCAGCAGCCACGGGCAGTACAGAGACGGCGTCTGCTGCATCCACGCAAACACTGGGTCACACTGGACGTTTATGCCAGCCTACGGACTAGCGCCTGCCGAATTGGCAAAAGGCCAAGCCAAAGCCTTGCTTCCGGTAGCCATCGTCCATCCCGCCTTCCCACTTCTTCCGTCCCATCCACGACATCGACTTCGATCACTATCCGCATCAACATCCCACCCTCAATCCTCCTCCCCCATCGAAGCCGACGTATCCGCCCAGCATGTCATACAGCCAGAACCCGTACCAGCAGGGTCCGGCGCAGGAGACGGGTCACGGCTATGGCCAGGTAAGCACACGCAAATCCCAGCGCACCCGGAGGCCAACGCGCGACGATGCGACGAGATGTGGAGAATGGGCAAAAGGGCTAACCGCTTCCCCCAGGCAAATCCCTACACCCAGGACCAATATGAGATGCAAGATTACAGCAACCCTTACCACCAGCAGCCGGCGCAGCGAGCGACTCTCTCCCAAGCGGACTTCCTCAGCCGCATCCAGAGTCTTCGCGATGAGATCAAAGGCCTCACCAACGACGTCGACTACATCGGCCAGCTGCATCAGCGCACTCTCAGCAGTACCGATGGTCAGGCCAGGCAGCAGCTCGATCACTATGTCGAACAGACACAAATCCGCAACACGGCTATCAAGGATGGCATCAAGGGCCTCGAGCGCGACTACAATGAGACCACGGGCAACCTTCGCGTCACGAAGCAGACGCAGCTACAGTCACTCAAGACCTTCTTCAAGTCTGAACTTGACAAGTTCCAAAGCATTGAGCGCGATTACCAGCAAAAGTACCGCGAGCAGATTTCGCGGCAGTATCGCATCGTGAATCCGGATGCGACAGAGGATGAGGTGCAGGAGGCGGCACAGGCGGATTGGGGCAACGAGGGTGTTTTCCAGACAGCGGTATGTTCTACTTCATCTCTTTTTTCCCTCATCTAGTGTTCTCTCCTCCGTTGTCGTCTCCTACATCAGCCGACATCAAACTAACACATTGCCCGTGTAGCTTCGCACAAACCGCACTGGCCACGCAAACTCCGTCCTAGGCAACGTGCGCGCGCGCCACAGCGAGCTGCAGAGCATCGAGAACACACTCTCCCAGCTCGCCGAACTCTACAATCAACTCGCCGAGCAGGTCGCGGTGCAGGAGGAAGTCATCGAGAATGCCGAAGGCAACGCCCAAAACACCGTCGAGAACATCGAAAAGGGTAACGAGCAGGTCAAGCAGGCCAACGAGCACGCCCGTCGCCGCCGCAAGCTCAAGTGGTGGTGCTTCTTCATCGTCTGTCTCATCATTCTCGCCGTGGCACTGGGCGTTGGCCTGGGTATCTGCCTCGGCCCAGGCGGAAAGTGCAAGTAAAGCCGTGCGAGAGAGGCCGCCAGACCATGGCGAGCGAATCCACGACCTGTCTCTTATACACATCTAGATGTGTAAAAGAGACAGCTCTACCACAGCATCCGATAGGGTTTGGCTCGAGGCGGCTTGGGCGTCCCAGGCAGCTTTCTCAATCCGGGCAGAGGATACAAGCTTCTCGATAGCTTGGGATATAGGTAGGCCGATGGAAGTAGTCGACAGCAGTCTCCAAGAGACTACNGGTGGGGCGAGGCGCAAAATATTCTAACAATCACTTACTATTGTGCTTCAACACCCACTAACACCTGTATACAYAATATGTTAATTCCAACGTCGTCACCCGCACTGGGTGAAGGCTTCAAGGGAGGGGGTTGAAGGCATTTTGAGACGCGAGTGACTTATGACGAGGAAGGGTAAGAGGGAACGGATGACGAAGGCTTTGGAGCTGTATTTAACGTTGAACTGGATCCATCTAGGTGTTTGGATCCCATGTGAAGATTGTTTTGACAAGGTGCAAGTAGTCTTTAATGCGATAAAGCAAGAAGAGAGATTCATGGATGAGACTACGAGAAGAAACTTAACGAAGACATTCCTGCAATGCAAACGATTCAACTCCTAGCAGGGTTTTGACTTAAACTGCACGGCATTCGCCCTCAACCTCAAACTTATTAACGAATACAGACGGAACTCTCGATCTTCACTAACTGCCGCCTGACTGCTTTACTATTCACGTGTAGTTTCAAACCACGTCGCCCTGGCATCCTTGCGGTGCGGCCGCTGTAACTTAGTGATTGCCTCCGGGGCATATTTTGCATTCAGTGTTTACATCAACACCGTTCCGGAGGAGTAGGTCGATGATTCCTGTGTGGTTATTGCTTGCTGCCAACGATAATGCTGTCCTGCCATGTACTGTTCTGGTGTCTATCGCAGTGCCCCTGTCGACTAGCTGTTCGGAAACAGTCTCATAGCGCTCTAACGCTGCTAGAATCAGCAACGACTAAGTATCTATAGCTGTCAGGCTCCAACTGGTAGGCCTTTAAGTTGAAACCGATCAGTAAGGAGACAAACTGGCGATAAATAGACTTCTTTTTAAACTGTCAATAACTTGTGACAGAAACCAGTAACCACGATATAATACTCGGACGGGTAGGCTCGCAGAGCTCTGGACTAGGATAGAGTAGAGTTAGCGTATGCAAGACTGCCTTGCTGCCCAGCCCAACGCCACCGGGCCGCGTTGTTCCCGCCGAAGGTCTTCAGAGAACCGCGAACCGCTGTCGCCCCTCGTTTTGTGTGATTAGCCCACTTCTCCTGACCACAACCTGCGTGGTACGAGGGTGTGAGGTCCCTCAAATACTTTTCCCATTCTCACGTGCTTCGTAATATGTACATGTAGCCTTATGTACATGTTATGTCATAGAGGATGCTGACGCTATCTGTCACATCCACCGCACAACCGCCACATCACATTGATGACTCGGTGTGTGCATTCAGGAATCACGCCTCGTTGCCTTCTTCCATTGATGAATG
>LFRF01000042.1:169969-192991 GCA_001189435.1 Tolypocladium ophioglossoides CBS 100239 | reverse complement strand
AACCGTCGGGTTTCCAGAATAAGAGAATGAAGTAGTATTCTTATTGCGTTTATTAGACAACGGCTGACCAAGATATACCCGTGTCTACAAGTCCAAGCGTGATAAGAGCTTCCCGCAAATTGACAACTGCGCAGAAACCATTTCTAGACCATAAAATAGCGACATTATTTATTTTAGTTTATTTTTTATTACTTAAGCCGAGCTCAATATTGCGATATCCCAAACTCTTGAGTTATTTGTGGTTCAAGAAATGGAGTCTTTGGACATGGATCTTCATATGCCTGAGAACGACAGCACCCACTATACATAAGCATACAAGGGAAGCATTAGCCTATCCAGTCGAAGTTAGCAAGACAGACTGTGCGGTAGAGACGATTCAAAGCTTTCATGATGAGCGTCAAAATATGTTTACGTCTAGTCTACGTGGCTGCATCCTGCGTGAGGGTCTCTTATCAGTTATCCTTCGTTAGACTAACGACTGCCCGTCGAAAGCCGCCGACGCCGTTGCTGATCCAGCATTCTTCGCCCTCGGTGAGAGAATCTACGGGAACAACATGCTCAACTGCCAGCCCTCTGTTTGCCATCGCGGTCAGCAGGGTCAGTAACATACGAGAATACATGGCACTTACCTCTCCAGCGCCCAACGCCTGGTTGTGCCGTCCTGTCCGCCGCTGCCATCTTTCCAGCTGAACTTGGCGGAGACGGGTGGCGTGATCCATCTGTCGTCGCGCCAAAAGTAAGGCGTGGTTGTACTGCCCTCCATAACGGTCTTGTCATCCTGGTTGATAATGAGAACTTCCTTGAAGCTGTCGAATGGGCCAATGTTTGCCCTCGAGCGAGCAGTGTCGTACATGGCCCTTCTGGTTGTCTTGTAGTGCGTGAACTCGGACCTGGCGAGGGGGCTGTCATCGACAACCAAGGTATAACATGGAGGGACCTGTGGTTCGTTGGGGCCAGCCACTGTCCCGGGCGGCGTGAGTCGCTCAGGAAGTAAGTTTCCAACAGGCGACATAGGCGTGTCGAACCTTTCGAATCTGATGCTGCCCTCGCTGTTGACCAGGATCCTGAGCCGTAGCGGCTTTGTCTCGGATGCGCCGATGAAGTCTTGTGCCATTTTCGCCAGCCTGTGGAGAGCCTCGTCGTCAGAGAACTTCTCGATTGCCTCCTTCCATTTCCAGTGGGTGGCGGCTTTGAGAATGCGGTCTCTGTGCAAGTCGAGCATGTAAAATGGAGACTCGTTCTTGTAGTTCCAGCCGGCATACTGCAGGCCCTTGGCGGGAACCTGCTTTAAGTCGACATCATATCGCAGGGAGGTAAAGAGAGAGAAGGCAGCGTCCGACATTGCGGTATTGGGCGCTGGATGCCGTGTATGTGTATAGTAAGTCCAGTTCAAGGTCCGGTGTGATACAAAGAGTCGAGTTACTGCGAGCGACTCAGGCTTGGGTTGCCGGACGAAGGCGAAGGCGGACAACGGATGGTGAATATATGTAGCTTCGTAAACAATCGCAGTGACTCACTCCGTTTTCGGGAGGATCTTAAGTCTTTCCAAATTGGCCAGATTGAATCCAGATCTGTGGCTGCAGCTTCGGGGGAATGTCGCGAATCTGCGATGACGTTGACATCGCAGGCGAACAGAGCCTGTGTGCCACACAGACGATGCTTTGTGGATCGGCTAGTCGCCAGCAACGGGCCCGCAGAATGTTACATAATTCGAGGGCCGCGGATAATAGCCGGGCGGCTCATTTGCATCTGCGAGGTGATGGTCACAAGTAAAGCCCATCGTGAACAAGATAAAGATCTCGTTTCTGCAGGCGCATGTGCAGGGGGAGGTGGAACTCTACCAGCGCGAATACCAATCGTCCGATTGCCCGCCTGCCTCAGGCATTTCAGTGAACCGACTGCGTCACGACTCACGGGCTTCACTGGGGGTGGCCGTTGATTGAGCCGAGCTTTTAGCGGGGCGGAATTGGAGGGCCTAGAAATTTAGGGAGCTCCAGCCAGCCGATTGACGCACCTCTGCTTTTTTTGCTCGGGATCAAATCATCGATCCATCCGTCACCAATCCACCTCTCCATTGCCGCGCGCTCCGTCGACGCCCCTACATCCATCGCATCTCTTGGCCTTCTCTCTTCGGTTCTTTCGTTGTTTTTTTTACCTCCTTGCAGCTCATAGGCTCCTATAATGTCGAACCCCCTGCCATCAATGCCTCCAGGGCGCCTAACCGCGGTCCCCGTCGATGCCCCGTCGTCCACCTGGGACCGCATAACCTCGTGGGTGTCGGAGAACAAGGCTGTTATCTACACGATTGCGGGTGTCGCCGTCGTCGTCACGGGCGCCGGCGTGGTCTATTACCTGAACTCTGACGCGGTATGTTTGGCAGCTCCTGGCCAGGTCGGTTGCGGTGGCCATTCCTCGCGATGACGCCGCTCGGTCATGGAGCGAGAGCTTCCTATCGCGAATTGCTGCTGACTGTTATCATTCCCATAGACATCCAAGGCAGACTCATCCCCGAAGCTCAGCAAGAAGGAGAGGCGGAAGCGAAAAGAAGCTGACCGCAAGGCCGCCGAGACCAAGGAGACGCCCACCACCTCTCAGTCCAAGGCCGCCTCGGTCCAGAGCGACTCCGAGCTGCCCGACATCGACGAAACATCGGTAATAAGCCTGACCCAGGAACAGCGCGAAGAGTATGCCGCGAAGCTCAAGCAGGCCGGAAACAAGGCATATGGCGACAAGGCGTACAACAAGGCCATGGGCCTCTACTCCAAGGCCATCCTGTGCAAGCCCGACCCCGTCTTCTTCTCCAACCGAGCCGCCTGCCACAGCGCCATGAGCGAATGGGACAAGGTTGTCGAGGACACTACCGCCGCCATCAACATGGACCCCGAGTATGTCAAGGCCATCAACCGCCGCGCGACCGCGTACGAGCACCAGAAGAAGTACTCCGAGGCTCTGATGGACTTTACCGCCTCGTGCATTATTGACAACTTCAAGAGCGACTCCACCGCCCAGGCCGTCGAGAGGCTGCTAAAGGTCTTTGCGGAGCACAGGGCCAAGGAGATGATGGCCTCGAGGCCCCTCAAGCTGCCCAGCCCCATTTTCGTCGGCAACTACCTCCACAGCTTCCGCCAGAAGCCCCGTCCCGCTGACCTAGATGACTCGGTTGAGCTGGACCTGGAGACCGGCAAGGGACAGCTGCAGCTGGGTCTTCAGGGCCTGGAGAAGAAGACTGCTGATGGTTACGAGGAGGGCAGACAGGCGTTCGAGAAGGCCCTGGAGCTCGGCGACCTTGGAGAGCATGAGGCCCTGGCCTACAACCTGAGGGGAACCATGCGAACGCTGCTCGGCAACCACGCCGAGGCGACCGAGGACTTTGACAAGAGCATAGAGCTCGATCCCACCATGGTCCAGAGCTACATCAAGCGCGCCAGCATCAGCCTCGAGCTTGGAGAGCCCGACAAGGCTGAGGCCGAGTTCACCAAGGCCCTGGAGCAGAACAATGATGACCCCGATGTGTACTACCACCGGGCGCAGGCCAACTTCATCAAGGGTGACCTGTCTGAGGCCCAGAAGGACTACCAAAAGTCCATTGACCTGGACAAGGACTTCATCTTCTCCCACATCCAGCTAGGCGTGACGCAGTACAAGATGGGCTCGATTGCGTCCTCCATGGCGACGTTCCGACGATGTATCAAGAACTTCCCCAGGGTCCCTGATGTCTACAACTACTACGGCGAGCTGTTGCTCGACCAAGGCAACTTTTCCGAGGCCGTCGAGAAGTTCGACACCGCCATGGAGATGGAGAAGCAGTCCAAGCCCATGTCCATGAATGTGCTGCCCCTCATCAACAAGGCGCTGGCCCTGTTCCAGTGGAAGCAGGACTTTAAGGAGGCGGAAAAGCTCTGCCAGAAGGCTCTGATTAGTGAGTTTCACCCCGGCCGAGAGTGAATGACAGCACGATGGCTAACCAAATTCCCGCAGTTGATCCAGAGTGCGACATTGCCGTGGCCACCATGGCCCAGCTCCTCCTCCAGCAGAACAACGTGACCGAGGCGCTCAAGTACTTTGAGCGCGCAGCGGAGCTCGCCCGGACGGAGGGCGAGATTGTCAACGCCCTGTCCTACGCCGAGGCGACGAGGACACAGGTGCAGGTTACCGAGAAGTACCCCAAGCTGGCAGCCAAGCTGGCAGGCGGCGGCGGCGGCCCCCCTGGATTCCGGATGGGTCCGCAATAAACGGGATTCGCGCTCTTGTACAACCAAAAAGGTGGGTCAAGAAAGACGCCGTGTTGTATCGGATGTAAGTTTACGAGGTCGGAAAGAGATGCCGCGGAAAGGCACAGAGCAGGGCGGACTGTTGGCTTATCCAGGACAGGTGGGCCGCGGCGTCTTTCACTTGGGAAGTGAAACTTGTTGGGGAGGGTGTGCTGGGAGGCTGTGTAATGCATACCAAAACGAAGCAGTCTTGTACATGTATTATTTAATGACACTTTCCTCCCCTCATTTGTGTGAATCGCTGAGCACCACACGACGAGAATTGCGAGGGTTGACATTGGCAGTCTCAGCGTGGCGACGCTGAAACGTTGATGCAGCTGGCTGAGAAGCCAACTGAGGCTATTGTAATAAGTCCCCATTGAGCTTGCAATCAGATAGCCCTCTCGGCGGCTTTACGGACGCCTCTTCTGGAAATGCTCTGTCGACGCGGCCGAATTCTGGATGCTTTCTGACGGAGGTTGTGCAGAGCTGACCGTGACCGTGAATACCATCGGCGCGGCCGCAACGTCAAATTCACGGCGCATTGGCAACGCTCTCGCGCCACGACACCACGCCAAGGATCTCAGCTGCGTGGTGCACCCTGTCGAGGACCACAACATGAATGAAGCCAAGCAGGTACCCATTCTTGTAGTATCGGCTTTTTTGCGGGAGCTGAGGTGTACGCGTCTATATAAGGGCCTTAGCTGCCTGGGTGCGGGGTGCACTAGGCACTTTTAACCTCAATTCAGTCCTTCGCGATAGCTTCAACAAGCCTGTTTTCACGAAGACAAAAGTCCTTGCGATCCTTGTCCACGAGTAAGCCAGCATCTCTAGCGGTTCATATAAAAGGAGCGTGAGATGCCGCTCACTTGAGCTCTCCATCCTCTCGCACCACCACCACCACMACCGACCCTCCCTCACTATGCTTACCAAGACGACACAAGTCTACGCCAGTCATGGCATGCCGCTCGAGTGCGATATATACGCGGCAGAATACTATCCCAAAGACACTCCCGCGTTTCTCTACTTTCATCCCGGTGGTCTCGTTGACTGGGGCCGTGATTGTATCCCGCCGTGGCTCGTCCAGGTAAGTCCACGTTCCTCGAATACACGGCTGTTCAGGATGCGACTTTGAGCAGTTAACGTCGACATGAATCCCGTCTATTTAGGTCTGCCTGAGACGAAAATGGCCGCTCATCAGTCCAAGCTACCGTCTCCTACCGCAAACTGGTGCCAAGGGGCTTCTTGAGGATGTTTCCGCGGCTTACACCTTTGCTCAGAAGTGGAATGTTCCCAAAGGAAAGACTCGGCGTGTGATTTCCGGCGGCGGAAGCGGAGGTTTGTTTCTCTACAACCTGGATTCAAGAATCATCCACTGACATTGAATGAAACCACAGGAGTATTCGCTGCTTCTCTCATCGCTCACCACTGCCGGCCGACGCCTCTCGCCCTCTTCTCCATCGAAGGCATCAACACCTTCCGCCACCCGTTCTTCAACTCCTCCACGCAGCTCACCCCCGAGCCCATCCGGGACGTCGACATGGCCGGTATCATCGCCGGCCCCATCGCTGTCGGCGTGACTGCCCCTGGTGCTGCGTCTGCGTTCCGCCTCGAGAAGCTCAGGGCAGACGGCTCCAAGAACCCAGACTACAAGATTCCGCCCGCGCCCGCGCAGGATGGGCCGCTGCCGAAGCACTCGAGGAGCGAACTGTACGACTACTACACGTACAAGAACGGCTGGCTCGATCTGGTGGGTGAAATAGACCCGGGATACGAATGGGCCAGGGAGAAGTCGCCTGCTGCGAGGGAACGTGTCGCCAGGTGGCCCCCCACGGTCACCTTCCACGGCAATGACGACCATGACGTCCCGCTGGATGTGAGCGAGCAGATGCGGGACTGCCTTGGCGAGGACAAGGTGTCGCTTTTCGTCGCCGATGGGCAGCCGCACCTGTACGAGCTGACCAAATTTATTGATGATGATGTGCCTGAGATGGGGGCTGTCAAGGACGCGGTGAAGCGTCTAGATGAGATTGTAGGGGGCACCACGAGATGAACATTTGAGCAATTCATTCTCGTTATTTTGTGGCCTCTTTAATATCGTCAAGCTTGATGTGTTTCCAAATTACCTCTTATCAGCCCGAAAAAGATGTCGTCCGTGACCTCCCTGTTCTTCTCCGTCGCGAGCCGTCTCCTCCCCTCCTGGACAAGCCGCACTTCTTCAATATATTGGCGCTCTGCGTGTTCTTCCTGAAGGTTATGGCCTTCAGCTTGTTGAGCCCCATCCAAGTCGCGAATACCCAGCGCGTAAAGGCCCACACCGCCTCCGTCATGTAGGCCCTGCCCCAAGCCGACAGGGTCAGCCAGTAGCCGAGCTCGCAGTTGCGGTAGTAGACATCGTCCCCTGGCATCACGCCCACGACGTCAATGTACAGCGGCTCAGCGGGTGGGTTACCCTCGGTGCCGGGCTTGACGAAGATGGCGCCGTGGAGGGTAGCGGCTCTCGACAACCGCGCTGTGGCGCGCGAGGGAGCCTTCCGCGTCGGCGGCGATGTATGGCAAGGGGAATTGGTTGCGGAGAGTTTGCTGCGGCGGATGATGAGGCGCTCAGTCTCCAGAAGAGGACGCCTGGCTCCCCGTCATGGGGGTGAGCGCCCCAAGCGTTCTGTCTTTGAGCGCTGCCATATCGAAAGTTGTCGAGATTCCCTCATAATCAGAAAGTCTGAATTGAGTTGACTTTTACTTGCGATGGATTTATTTTTTTCAAGCGAAGGAGTGGCTCTTTGATTGAGTCACGTCTTCAAATGCTTAGCCTGCCTTTGTTGGAGTATGACCCGAACCACGCCCTGTTGACTTATTATACAACAAAACTGAGATGTAAAACACAAGAAATTTTCCGTTGGAGTCATATACTCTTCCATGACTGCCTCCGATATCGCCATCATCAATGACTGGAAGCCCAGCTTCCTCCACGAACATGACCAGTTTAGCACCGCCTCAACATTGACTCAGTCTAAGAATCTCAGCCATCAAGTGGCATCGCATCCTACAACCCCTCTCTATCAAACCCATCTCGCTGGCTGAAAGGGCTGCTCGGCTCATCGTTCGGGTCCATCTCCGGAGGGTCGAGGCATATGGCATCGTACGTCTCAGTGGACTGCTCCAGCCCAAGCTCGCCTCTCTTCCAGAAAACCATGCGCTGGACACACCCCAGGCTCTTCAACTCAACAACCATCCTAGTGCGGATGTCTCTGCGCAAGCCATTAGGAGATGATGGGTTCTGCCGCCAGCGGCTACTCGCTCCGTGCGCCGCGTAGCCGCATTTCTCGGTGCGGAAGTAGCAAAGACGTCCCAGCTGGAGGATCTCGGACAGGACCTTGGCCCACTGACCGTCGGTGAGGAGCACGTGCTCGAGGTCTTTGTGGCGCATGGTTCGGGCGCTGTGCTTGAGGATCTTGATGAAGGCAGCTGCCGAGAGTCTAGAGCTAGCGAGGCGCAGGGTGTGCAGGCGGGAGAAATGTCTGCCATCGACGTAGTTGTCGAGGTAAATCTTGCCGCTTTTGGTAATGGAGAGGTGCTCGAGGTTCCCGGCCGTCGTTTGGTCGAAGAGACGCAACATGCCGGATGCGTAGGGGGCCCAGCTGCCGAAGCCGTGCATCTGAATGTCTAGGTATCGGAGGCGCCCGGCGAGATCGTCAATCGGGGTCACCGCCTCGTTCCTCGTGCCGTCGCTCAGCTGCTTGAGCTCCTTGCTGATGGGAAGTGACACGCTGAGACGCGTCAACTTGGGTAGCTTGATGGAACGGAGCGCGTTGAGAACGGCGTCCGGGAAGGGCCTCAAAGCGTGGCAGTAGGTGTTCCACTCCCCGTTTGCCGCGCTTCGTATGGTGTTGCAATTCGCGGGGCCGCGTATGACGACGCTCTCGACACTGTGCAGCTGCGACAGGAGCACTGGCAAGAGTACCGAAACGTCCAGGACGAAGTTGATGAGGCCAGGGAACAGCCGGTCGGTCTCGGGGCTGAAGCCGACCTTGACTTCGCGGACAAAGTCCTTGCACGGGCCCTCGCAGATGACCCTGGCCAACCTGAGCATCGCGGCGTTGTTTGCCCGGGGCTCGTAGACGATCGCCAGCTGTGCAAACAGGATGGGCGTTGCCATGGCCCAAAAGTCCTTGCTGACCAGGCGCAGCTTCGCCAGCTGCTTCTTCGCCGCGGTGGTGGGCTGAGCGACGTCTGGCCAGACGTCGTCAGCACTACCACCGGTCTCACCGACGAAGGAGACGACCTGCATGGGCGAGTTAAGCCCTAGTCCATGAAAAGTGGTTGTTGAGGAATAAGGGGGAACGTACGAGCTGAAGAAGCTCTGGGACCATGATGTTGACCATGCTGCGCGGTTCGTGGTGACGAAGTTGATGGAATTCTTGACGAGCCGCTGATGGTGTTTGGGGTGGAAAGGCGCGAACAGAACGCCTGCACTGGGAGAAAACATGAAAGTGAACGCTTCCTGGCAACCGCCACAACAGGTCCAGTACGGGACGTGACTTGACACGCGTAGCCTGGAAAACAGAAGACCTGTTTCTTGGAACTGTCTCTGTCACCTACTTGGTGTCCGTCCTCGCTACCTTGTGTTCAAAACGCCGTTGCTTCCTAATGGCTGTAGCAGACAACTCAAAGATGCAGTAAGCCACCTCCCGCTAAGTCTAGACAAATAGGGATGTGTGCCTATGAAATGTTTCGGTGAGTTGTTTCGTTCAATTGCCAGTTTGATTTAGACTTGAAGCCCTCGCTGCCCGCTTCATAGTCCACTGTCTACTACCTGCACAAGACCCATCAGCCGCCGACGCCCATGGGAGACAATTCAAACATGCAGCAACTCATAACCCGCGTAATCTTGAATCGACAAAACCTATTCTTCGAACTTGGCTCTTTCACCTGAACCTCGTGTCCCGGCTGCCTCTCGTAATGGTGAGTGCATGTTTACCTACTCAACCCCTGTCGGCCCTCGACACCTATGGCAGACAACTCAGTCATGCAAAGTCATAACCTGCGAAGTCTAGGAAACAGAAAACTTTTTTCTTTGAGCATACTCTTTCATAGGGACATGATGTCCTCGCTGCCTCGTCATAATGCAGTGTGGATATATGTTACAACTCCATCGGTCCCCGACGCCATAGCAGAGTAACCAGCTCAAAACATACAGACGCCCAACTCTTAAGATGCACATTGCTAAATGCTTTCAAGCACATGGCCGCCCCATTTTCACATCATTCGATCCCGCGCACGCTGCTCCCGCTGCCCACCCCAATGCTCTCCTCGTACTCTGTCCACCGCAGCGCCTCCTGCACGTCCATGACAAAGTGCGACTCACCGCCACATAGAGCGACGATGCCACTGCGTTCCATGAGGTGCCAGACAGGGTGATTTCGCCGGCTCGGTCCGCGGGAGAAGAAGACGCGCACGCCGCGCTCCCTGTAGCTGCGCACAATCTCCTCGAGCACCTGCGTGCCGGACCCGTCCATTGACGTCACCCCGTGTATGTCGAAGATGACGTTGCGATTCGACTCCTGGCTGCGTATCCGCGGCAGCGCCGGGTGCGCCTCCGACGTGCCGTACAGCTCCAGCCGCCGCAGCCGCGCCTTGAGCTCGCCCGTGTTAGCAAACGTCAGCGGCTCGGGGATCTTGACGATGAGGCATCCCTCGATGAACTCGAGGCTCGAGCCGTCCGCCTCGGCGTTCTCGAACCGGTTCGTTCCTGGGATGCGACCCAGGATCTGGATCCGCGGCCGGGTGCTGTGCTTGATGACGAGCAAGACGGAGAGGCCCACGCCGAGGGCCATGCCCAGGGTGAGCGAGTAGAAAATAGTGGAGAGGCAGATGATGGCCATGAGGGAGAGCTCCTTCCAGCCGTGGATACGCACAAAGAACAAAATGTCGTGGGGCGCCTCTTCTATCAGCGACCAAGCCACGACGGAGATCATCGACGACAGAACCGGTTTCTGGATGACACTTAGCATGGCGTCCGACGTCAAGTTTTCAGTCTGGTTACTTACCGGCAGGTAGTAAAACTCTGGGAGCAAGAACATGATGGACAGCAGCGAGATCAAGCTCAGAAAGATGGAGCTCATCGGGCTCTTCCCGCCAGTCGTCTTGTTCACCTTGCTCCTCCCGTAGCCGCCAAACGCCGGCAGGCTCATGAAGCTCGCGCCCACCAGGTTCGCCACACCGAGCGCAAGCATCTCGCGGTTGGCGCTCAGCTCCATCCCCTGGATGGTGCCGCTGCCCCCGAGACTCTTGGCCGCGACCGACGACTCGAAGAAGCCAAGGAGCGCAATGAGAAACGACGTCGACATGGCGGCGCGGATGTGGCGCATGTGCGAGAGCTGAAAGGGCCAGCGGAAGGCGAAGAGGCTGCCGGTCGCCGACTTGACGGTGCCGAGGACGTCGACGCCTTGCTTGTCCCACCGAAAGAGCGCGCAAAGGACGGCGGAGGCGACGACGATGAGAAAGCGGTCTGGGATGAATACGACGGAGGGGAGCCGTGGCTCAAGGCGCTTCTTAAGCTCACTGTAAACTCGGATTAATATCATCAGAAAGCCCGAAAGCCCGAAAGCGAAGCGGAGACTCCTTACCGGCAAATCATGATGACGAGGAAGCTGATCCCGGAAACAGCAGCGGTTAAATGGTGGGCTTCGCGGGCGTTTTCGACAATGAAGCGAATCTTGTCAACACTGCTGCCGTGGCTCACACCCAGGTCATCCGCAAGATCCCCCAGGCCCAGCTCGGGGATCAACTGGTCCACGGCAATGACGAAGCCAATCGCGCTGATGAAGCCCCGCAAGAACGGCCTGCTCAGCACACTGTCCAAGAAGCCAAGCCTCGCCAGACCAGCAATGAGCACCGTGGCACCCGCCATACCAGCCACCACGCCGCAGATCTGGGCGTGAAGGAGGTCGTTATCCTCCGAGCCGTCGCCCTTGTCCACGCTCTGCTGGATGACGGTGCCGACGAGCAGGGACCCTGCGGCCTCCGGGCCGACGACCATCTGCGGGCAGGATCCCAAGATGGCGTAAATGAAGGGGTTGAAGACGAACGAGTAGAGCCCATGGATGGGGGGGACGTGGGCGAGGTTCGAGGCGAGGGAGAGGGCCATGGGGAGGTAGAAGGAGGCCATGGTGAGGGCGGCGACGAGGTCGCCCTTGATGAAGGACAGCTTGTACTGCCCTATCCAGTTGAAGAAGGGGATGTAGTAGGCCAAGTACCTGTTGGGCTGTCAGCATTTCCACTGGTGGGAATCCAGCCAGGCCCATGCTCGATGGGAAGCTCACATCAAGGGAGTAAAGCGGAAGCCAGCGCGTTGCGCCAGCTCGCTGCTCTGGTCCATCTTCTTGGTCCGGATGCGCCTCTTGATCCACCTCTTCCAGTCGTCGGTCCCTTCGATGTTGGACATGGCATCTCCCAACACGCCGGACGGCGGCTCTGAATCCCCCGCCTCGCTGCCGGCCAAGTCCTGGAGACGCGGGCCCAGACCGTCCGCCGGGCTCGACGGCCGCGGGCTAAAGGTGCCGTGGGTGCAGATGCCCGGGTGCGCCGGGGAGACGCCGCCCCGCCGCCCCGCGTGCTCGTCGCCGTGTATCAGCGGCGTCGACTCGTTGATGACGCCGCTGGAGCCCGCCCTGCTGCGCGGGGACGGGGGGGGCGCGGCATCGCCGCTGGCTCGACGGCTCGGGGGCGTGTGGCTCTGGCGCAGAGTGCTGGGCTGCGTGGGCCGGTGCCCGTTGGAGGCCGAGTTCTCGCGGCTGTGCGCGGACCGTCCCGTCATTGTTCCGGCGTCTTCGCGAGGGTCGTCGCGGCTGCACGCATCGGGGGACGAGGGTGGGAGGAGGATGTCCTTTGCCAGCAGTTTCGGCGTGTTGGTGCTGGGGGTCTGTTCGGGCCGCGGCGCCGGGAGCTAGCGCGGCTAGGGAACTGGGACTCGAGGAAGGGAGAGGAGATGCAGCAGCGAGCCAAAGAAGGGCGCCGGTCGAGGTATTCGTACTCGTACAGGAGGAACCGCTGGTGGTTACGTATTGGATTATTGTTGGGCTAAGCGCTTCAGATCACATTCCACGCTCTCGAGACCCCGAGTTGCAGGGCAGGCAGTTGGCGTTACACCGCAGCTGCACACCGCCGCAGCGCGGCAATCCGCGCCCCGGGCCCAGTCGGTGAATTGATTACTTTTCCTTGGCTCGTACGGTGCTGGATGGGGTGCGGCGCTGGCACGTGGAATGGACAGTGCGGCGGCCGGGGTCGGAGGCGCTCGAGTGTCGACTTGCGGCGGAGGCCCGTGACGTTTTGTGTCCGCGTGGGGTGAGTTGCCCGCTTCTACTGGACGTTCCGAGGCCGTGTGTGATTGGCGGGCCGTCTCAAGTACGAACACGAGGAAACAACAGCTCCTGAGCGTGTACCTTGTACGAGGTCATCTTCAGACGATACACGACACACCCACCTCGCCTGTCAAGACGAAACAGCGCGAGTCTAGACTCGACAGACGGGAGGTGCGGCACATCCCTCCAGCACCCGGGACACACCGTCGCTCCCATTCTCAGGTCCACTGACCACATCTTCTTCGTGACACCAGCCCCTACGGGAGCACATTGTGGAAATGCCAGGCGACAGAGTCCATCGACTCGACAATGTTTGAGCACTGTCCTCGTGTCGCGGGCACCCCGTGCACAGCTGAGTAATGCATGCACCGTGAGGGTTGCACGCGTCATGACTTGGCTACCACCTTGTCATCACAATTCAGATTCATATACAGTATAGGTACGAAGCACCAAGTATCAAGTACACAGCCAAAATCACTGCTCCGAGACAATCAGCCCCGCCATGCCCTGCCCCGTCCCTATGCACATGCTAACCAGCAGCATCTTCTTCTTCGTGCGGCGCAGCTCGCTTAGCCCCGTGACAATCTGCCGCGCGCCCGTCGCGCCCAGCGGGTGGCCGAGCGCGATGGCGCCGCCCCGCGGGTTCATCTTGGCCCAGTCCAGGCCGAGCTTGTCGCGGCAGTAGACGGCCATGGACGCAAACGCCTCGTTGAGCTCGACCACGTCCATGTCCGCGAGCGACACGTTGTACATGGACAGCAGCTTGGGGATGGCGATGCTAGGGCCGATGCCCATGATGCGCGGCGCCAGGCCCGCGACCGTCGAGCCGACGTACTTGGCCAGGATGGGCTGGCCGAGCTTGATGGCCGTGGACCGCTTCTTGAGGAGTACGGCGGCAGCTGGGTCCCTTTGTCAGTCTGCAATTCTGCATATCGAGCGCTGGCGTAGCCATGTATGCTCACCTCCGTCTGTGACCTGGCTGGCATTTCCGCCCGTCGTCGTCGGACCCCACTGCGGGAACGCAGCGCGAACCTTGGACAGTCCCTCGGCCGTCGTCCCGGGCCGGATGCCCTCGTCCTTGGTCAGAGTCACCTCCTTCCACTCGCCGTCGGGTCCCTTGATCTTGGTCGTGATCGGGACAATCTCGTCGTCGAAGAAGCCCGCCTTTTGCGTCTTCTCGGCCCTTTGGAAGCTCTCGGCGGCGTACTTGTCCATCTCCTCCCTGGTGATGTTGAAGTCGCGGCTGACGTTCTCGCTCGTCCAGCCCATGGGCTGCATGCAGTCGGCCGCCTCCTGGCTCTGGGCCAGGACGGCCTCGTCAAAGGGCCTGGCCAGGCGGTCGCCGCCCTCGGACATGCTCTCGGCGCCGCAGGCGATGCCGATCTCGATGGAGTTGTTGGAAATGGCATGGGCGATGTCGGCCGTCGCCTTGAGGCCGGAGGAGCAGAAGCGGTTGACGGAGTAGGCGCCGGCGGTGTTGGGGAAGCCGGCGGCGAGGGCGGCGGCGCGGACCTTGTACGCGGCCTGGCCGTCGGAGACCTGTACATGTCAGACGTCAGCGATTGCGCCGGTGGTGAAGATCTAGCGAGGGCACATACGTTGCCGAGGGCAATGTCTTCGACGAGGGCAGGGTCGAGGTTGCTGCGGTTATTGACCTCCTTGAGGAGGGCGTAGACCAGGTACTCGAGGCTGGTGTCCTTGAAGCCGCCCTTCTTGGCCTTGGTCAGAGGCGTGCGGATGGCAAGCGTGATGACGACGTCGTCGGCATTCTTGGACTGGCTGCACCGACGTCAGTAACGATGCGACAGCCGCGGTCAAGCTGACTGGGAGCCGTGACGTACAGCTGGTTCAGCGCTGACCCGGGGGCCAGGTGCTTGATGATGGAGCCGATGCGCTCGACGGCCATGGTGACGAATTGATCAGGAGTTCTGCGGTACGGATGCTGAGATTGAGAGCAGAGCGGTTCGGGCCTTGGAATAGGAAATCGCCACGGCAGTTTGCGGGGGGGCAACGGCTAATGTTTATGGCGGTCGTGGAACGGGCCACGGCAGTTGGGGCCGCGGGTTCTCCGGTGTGGGGTGGGTTGAGCCGAGGCACGGGAGGCATTGGTGCTTACCAAGGTAAAGGTAAACCTTGCCGAGCTTCGCGGTGAGCTCGCAGCGACCTCGGACGCGGCCCAGAGAATGGCGACAAGGGTGCATTCGTGAGACTTGAAAATTTGCGACTTGAGAGCGTCAACCACCGCGTCGCAAGCAGTCTCCGTGGTCGCTGCGGCATGGAGTCCGGGCTTGACTGGCGTCTCGGTTCTGTACCAATTTACTCAGCACCTCGGGTTTCTTGTCGCCTCTGCTCGCTGGACCCTCTCTTCAGCGTCAATGGCGATGGTTCGTCCGAGTCATCATTGGCCGCGACCACGTCCCTTGTGAGGCGAGATTTAGATTCGTTGAAGCATGTCAGCGATCGATCTCCGAGGTGCCGCCAGCAGGGTTTCAGGCTCCTTCGGCGATTGAGCGCTGTTGCACCAGAATATTGGCTGACATTGACAAAGCTGAAGGGACCTTCATGGCCACAGCATTCAACAGCTCGCCGCCGCCAGGAATCGCCCGCCATTATCTCAAGCCTGACACGTTATCGTGACCCCTGCGCCCATCATGGCACGAACCGAGGGACCCGCTACAGCGCTTCTAGCAGCCACGGGCGAGCGCGCCCTAGCCCTAGCAGATGGAACGGTGTTGGCGGTTCGAGCCTGGAGGCTGTGGGAGTAGCCGTTGATAGAGAGAGGGTGGGCCTTGATATTAGATCGGGCTGAGCCTCGTATTATAGGTAGGCACCCCTGACAACTATTCCTCGGCGCTCGTTTCCTCTGCCCAACGGGAGTGCCAAGCGTCCCACCACCGTCCCTTGGCGGCATAACGGCGGCTCGTCCCTGGCCCGTTCAGCTCCAGCCGTTCCCAAATCTTGCTGTGATGTCGCGCAGTCATCGTTTCTCCTTCAACGTCGTTTTTAGGCTCTTCTTTTCTTCCACTCGCTTGTCCTGAGTTGCCCTTCGCCGTTTGTTTGCCGTTTGTTGCGCCGAGGGGCCCAGAGGTCCGGTGATTAATCCCCCGCGAAGCTCGACCGCCGCCCTCGCTCAGACGAGAGATAGCGACTGACTGCTGCGACCGTGAGCGCATTTGAGCATCATTTTATCGCAAAACCGACACCTGCGTTTCCAATTCTTTTCGTACATTCGCTTAGACGACCTTTCGAGCGCAATTATCTCCCAACGCCTTCGCCCGCCATCGATCGCGTCGCTTATCCGTCGCTCGCGTCTTCCTCTGGTCTCTCGCCTTGGCCTCCCATAAAGCGAGCAGACGTGATTAATATGAGATTTCTTGCCGGGCTGCTGGCCATTGCAAGGCTCAGCTCAGCCGCCTCGTCCAAGCGCGGCCTTTGCTTTACGCCAAACGAAGCTCACCCCCAGGACAACCAGGTCTGGGTCAAGCCGGGGAGCGACCTGAAGTGGTACTACAACTACCAGAGCCTTCCATCACCGGCATACGCTTCACTCTCTCAGGATGACTTCGAATACATCCCCATGATGTGGGGCGTCGGCTCCAACCCCAACGACACCACGTTCTACGATCAAGTCAAGAAACTCGTCGACGACGGCACAAAGATTCAGCATGTCCTGGGGTTCAACGAGCCCGACGGCCCCGCCGATCAGGGCGGTAGTAACATCAAGCCCAAGGATGCGGCCCAGGCGTGGGTTGCCAACTTTGAGCCCCTCGGCAAGATGGGCATCAAGCTGGGGCTGCCGGCTTGCACGGGTAGCTTGGGAGGACTGCCTTGGTTGAAGCAGTTCCTGGGAAACTGTTCCGAGCTGGTCAGCACGGGCAGCGAGAAGAAGAACTGCACCTGGGACTTTCTCCCGGTTCACTGGTACGACAACTTTGCGGGTCTTGCCTCTCACATTGGCGAGCGAAGGGCCACGTGAGTCACGCTTCCCAGCGTCAAACTGCCTTTACACGCCGTTGCTAACTTGGGCTCGGCAGATGGCCGGACGCAGAGATCTGGGTCACCGAGTACGCCTATGCGCACCAGGACCTTACCCCGACCCAGGAATTCTACAACCAGTCGATTGACTACTTTGAGAAGCTCGACTACATCGGCCGCTACTCCTACTTCGGTGCCTTTCGGGCAAGCAAGGCAAACGTCGGGCCCAACGCCGCGTTCCTGAGCAACGGTGGCAAGCTGACCGACATTGGATCCTGGTACCTGGGATTCAACGCCACTGGTGTGAATCCCCAGAGCGGAAAGGGCGCGATGGCGGTTCCGAGTGTGGTGCTGGTGGGAGCTGGGGTTGCCGCGGGACTCGTTATCAATCTGTTTTAGGCGGGCAGCGTTGATGTGAGCCAAAAGACGCAATGCCAGCACTGCTGGATTGGGTACATGGATGGAGTTTTGGGTTGGCGGACACATTTGTTGTCATATCATGGACATGGTCGTATGAGTGATGGATATATTGGGATCTTTACATACAAGCGTACATGCCATTGAACATACTGTTAATATGAAATAACGATGATTTAATCTCAAGACTGCCGATTCGATGTGGAGGATATCGGCCCAGGAGAGCTAACTAGAGGGTTGACAAGCGTCTGCAGAATGATTTGGTCGGCGATGGTAAACCATTATAACTAGATCCATCGAAAACTGCGCCCTTGGTGGGATTCATTATGGAGGAATGATGGCCTATTGCGCACAAATCATGCCCCCATCTGCACAAATTGTGGCGAATACCGGCCCCCGTAGCCCATGCTCTCCACGTCCAAAATCTCGGCCTTCGGCAAGTTCAGTCGATGGCAGCCTCGTCCACGTCCGACGGCGGTCATGTCGGACCCCTCGATGAGGCGCAGGATGTGGAGCATACACGACCCACGTGACTCGGTGCCGGGCGTCGCCAAGACACGGCCTGGCAACCGAGGAGGGTCGGCCTCGGCGCTGCAAATGGAAGGCGTCGAGAAGCCTCAGCGCCAGGACGCGGTTCCCCCTGTTTTCAAGCGAATACGCTGAAGTCTAGTCCGTAAAGGCTACGAGGCTCAGCGCATGTGGCCAACAATGCCCCGAATGACCCTCCAGAGCACCATGGAGGAGCAGCAGGTTGCGGGCGGCGCTACGATCTGTCGACTCCAGCGCAGGGATCTGCTGGCGGCGGGGCCGCGAGGATGAGATAAGCTTAGGTGGCATAACCTTAACCAGGGGCGCGTCACACTGCGCGAACGTGCGCCGCATGCCGTGGCACGTCTAGGCAGCCACAAAACGACGGTGGCGTCTTGGCGGGTGCTTCTCTCACGGCCGCGCGTCGCCAAGAGCGCGTTCCTCTTGGCGTGAGAGTGAATTCATCCGCGGCAGTGATGGCTTCGATGTTGGCGAGGCGTGAGAGCGCTGTGTTGTGCGCTGGAACGGGGCTGATGTTGCTGGTGCTGCCAGCTTCAGTGGCGTTGCTGGAGACGGGTGCTGGCGCTGGTTGGACGCGGGGAGCCGGGAAGCTTTAGCAATGGAAGACAGACGTCTTGGACAGGCGCCGTCCGTGCGCTGAGTTTATTCTATATTAGTGCATGTCGTCTTGCCGCTGTCTCTGTCATATGTCTCAGGTCCCTGCAAGTCATCCAGACCACCCGTGGCTCGTCGTTCTTGGACACGTCCCGCGCCATTTCGATATGGCCGGCCGAGCCATTAAGCACCAGGATCGCGGCCTGCCCATCGAGGTCCTTCTGCGGGCGACTTGGGCCCTCCCGACGTCACGCCACCGACGCCCGTCATGGGTTGCGGCGGCGTCGTGGGGAAGACGGCCGCGGGCGACCATCTGACTCGCCGCGCTGCGGACGGCGGCGTGCCAAGAACTTCCCAAGAGGCCCTGGCCCCACGTCCAGACTTCTAGGCTCCTGATGCCTCTTTCTTGTGTGCGGCGGACCGGGGGCGTCGGCGAGGAATCGGGATCGGAGGGAGGTCGCCGTGACGGAGTACTTATACGGTGCGTGTCCCCCGCATCCGGCAGTCTGGACTACAGCCTTCATTCCAACGATCCGTAGCCCAGGCACAAGAGATCACACCCATAGCACCCCAGGAGGTCCAACCTATCAATCGTCTACCGATCCGACCGAGACTACAAGGACTGGACTCAATCCACTGTCCCTCCCCAGCCACAACACCAGAGGGCGCGATATCAAATCGTCGACCCGAACCCGGCAGCGCCTCGTTTTGGCCGTCACACGTCCCCGCCGTCGTCTATGAATCCACTCCAGACCTTCACCAACTTGTGTCCCTCACCCGAGCAGCGCAGCAACCAAACGACTTGCCCCCAGCCTTCCTGCGACAATGGCTGAGTTCCCCAACCACCCGTTCCTGCTCTCCGTCAGGGAGACGGCCAAGGCGCTCGCCGTCGATGTCGACAAGGGCCTCACCTCGGTGCAGGTGTCCGAGCTGCAGCAAAAGTACCCCAAGAACGAGCTGGACGTGGGGGAGGGAATTCCCTGGTACAAGATCCTGACCAAGCAGATTCTCAATGCCATGATTATTGTAAGTCCTGTCGCACAGATCAACCGACCAATGGCCTAACACGAATCATGCAGGTCCTGGTGTTCGCCATGGCGCTCAGCTTTGGCATCAAGGACTACATTGAAGGCGGCGTGCTCACCTTCGTCATCGGGCTCAACGTCACCATTGGTTTCTGGCAAGAGTACCGCGCCGAGAAGCGCATGGACGCTCTCCGGGCGCTGTCCTCGCCCAGTGCCATGGTGTTGCGCGACGGCAAGACACAAGTGATTCCCAAGTCGGTATTCAACCAAGCATAGCTTGAATCCAATGAGAGTACTGTCACTAACTGTTTCAGCCCCGAAGTCGTTCCTGGAGACATCGTGCTGCTCAAGATGGGTGACACCGTCCCGGCAGACCTCCGCATCTTCGAAGCCATGAATCTCGCCTGCGAGGAGGGCCAGCTCACGGGCGAGTCCATCCCGGTCGAGAAAATGACCGACAACACCATTATGATCCCGGGCACCGAGGAGCTGGCCACTTCCGAGGGCGATATTGGCATCGGTGACCGGGTCAACATGGCATATGCCACGACCGTTGTCCGAAAGGGCAGGGGTCGAGGCATTGTGACCGCCACCGGCATGGCTACCGAAGTCGGCAGGATTGCTGCATCCACGGGCAAGAAGCAGCGTAAGGCTGGCCGGTCGATGAACTGGCGCAAGTATGGCAAGCGACAGCCCGTCGTAGGCCTCTCCGAGCGCGCCTACGATGCCATCGGCAAGTTCCTGGGCTTGGCCGAGGGCACGCCTCTGCAGCGAAAGCTATCTGCGCTGGCCTACGTGCTCTTTGGCTGTGCCATCATGCTCGCCATGGTCGTCTTTGGCGTCAACCACTTCAACCTGCGAAACGAAGTCATCATTTACGCCACCTCTCTTGGCATCGCCATTATCCCCGAGTCTCTCGTTGCGTGAGTGGCCACCGCAACGGTACATGACAATGCATACGATGGATGCTAACTACGAAACAGCGTTCTCACAATCACCATGGTCGTCGCCGTCACCGTCATGCGCAAGGCCAACGTCGTCGTGCGCGACCTGTCCGCCCTCGAGGCGCTCGGCGGTGTCACCAACATCTGCTCCGACAAGACGGGCACCCTGACTGAAGGCGCCATGATTGTCCGCCAGGCCTGGATCCCCTCGTCGCACCTCTACACCGTCCGCGAGTCGCAGAGCCCGAGCGATCCCACAAAGGGCCGCGTGACGTACTCGCAGAACAAGGACGAGCCCGTCGAAAAGGAGACGCTCAAGCGCGACTTCGACAAGGAGCGCAGTGCCGCGGGCATCACGTTTGACGTCCCAGACGAGAAGCTCAACCCCAAGCGCAAGCAGTCCGAGCCGGAGATGGAGGTGGAGATGACGGATAACCTGCAGGCGTTCCTCCTGTCGGCCGCTCTCTGCAACCTCGCCACGGTGCGATACGACGACGACGAGGAAAAGTGGCAGACCACCGGCGAGCCGACCGAGATTGCCCTGCAGGTCTTTGCGCACCGCTTCAAGAAGGGCAAGAAGTTCCTCGAGGGCAATGGATGGAAGCAGCTCGCCGAGTTCCCGTTCGACAGCTCCATCAAGCGCATGTCTGTCATATACGATGCGCCCGAGGGCGAGAGCGGCTCCATCGTCGAGACCCAGCAGAGCATGGTCTTCACCAAGGGCGCCGTGGAGCGCATTCTCGACCTGTGCTCGCACATCGGCACCGGCCCCGACCAGCAGCCCGTGACCGAGGCGCTCAAGGAGAGCGTGCTCAGCCAGATGAACAGCCTCGCCTCGCAGGGCCAGCGAGTCCTCGCCATTGCGTACCGTCCTTGGGAGGGCCGCTTCACGGCCAAGCAGTCCGCCTCTGCGGCCGAGGACGAGAAGCTCCGGCTTGAGGTCGAGAGCAACCTCGTTCTGCTCGGCCTCGCCGGCATCTACGACCCCCCCCGCCGCGAGACCAAGCCTTCCATCGGGGAGTGCTCGCAGGCCGGCATCAAGGTCCACATGCTTACGGGCGACCACCCCGAGACGGCCAAGGCCATTGCAAAGGAGGTCGGCATCATCCCCAAGAACCTCGGCGTGTTTCCTGACCATGTGGCCGCGTTGATTGTGCAAAAGGCCACCGACTTCGACAAGATGACCGACGACGAGATTGATGCCCTCGAGGAGCTCCCCCTCGTCATCGCCCGCTGTGCCCCGGATACCAAGACGCGCATGATCGAGGCTCTCCGTCGCCGTGGCGCTTTCATGGCCATGACCGGTGACGGCGTCAACGATGCGCCATCGCTGTCGCGCGCGGATGTCGGCATCGCCATGGGCTCTGGCTCCGACGTCGCCAAGTCGGCGGCCAAGATTGTCCTCACCGATGACAAGTTCAACTCCATCGTGGCCGCGATCCGCGAGGGCCGCCGCATGTTCGACAACATCCAAAAGTTCATCCTGCACCTGCTCACGTCCAACGTGGGCGAAGTCATCCTCCTGGTTGCGGGTCTCGGTTTCGTCGACGACACCGGCTTCTCCGTGTTCCCCATCTCGCCGCTGCATATCATCTGGATCAACATGGTCACGTCGTCGTTCCCTGCGTTTGGTCTGGGCCGCGAGCAGGCGGCGCAGGACGTGATGCGCAAGCCGCCCCAGGACAAGAAGCGCGGTGTGTTTACGAACCAGATCATCGTCGACATGATTGTGTACGGCATCACCATGGGCGCCTGCACCATGTGCACCTTCGTCGTCATCATCTACGGCGCCAACAATGGCGACCTCGGCGTGGACTGCAACACAAAGTTCTCGGACGCCTGCATCCCCGTGTTTAGGGCCCGCGCCGCCACGTTCGCCGAGCTGACCTGGCTGATCCTCATCTCGGCGTGGGAGTTCAAGAGCCTGCGACGGTCCATGTTCCGCCTCAACCCAGACGACGACAGCCGCTTCCCGCTCTTCAAGGACCTGTACGGCAACCGCTTCCTCTTCTGGTCCGTGATCCTGGGCGCGCTATCCGTGTTCCCCATCGTGTACATCCCCTTCCTCAACACAAGGTTCTTCAAGCACACCGGCATCTCGTGGGAGTGGGCGCTGGCGGTAGGCTTCACCGTCGTCTTCGTCACAGGCATCGAGCTGTGGAAGCTTTGCAAGCGGACCTTCCACCTGCTCGAGGACCGCCCCGTGCAGCGCGGCGTCTGGGGCCAGGGCGGGCCCGACGACCAGGGCGTCAAGTTCCGCAAGACGCTGTCCATGTCGAGCTTCAAGACGTGGGCAAGTTTCTCGCGCAAGGAAACGGGCGACTCGACGTCGAAGCGCACGCCGTCGCGGGTGAACACGAATGCCATTTCCGAGGTGTGAGTGCGTGGGTATTTGCTCGAGACGCGCCTGGTTTGAGGCACTCGAGGACATGAGACGGAAGTGTACATTGAGGAGCTGGATCGGATACATGGCTGTATGTAGGTAGGCGCTGTAATTGCACGTCAGGCACGTCAGGTGTAGACGCCGCCAAGATCTTGAGGTTTCAGAACCAGGGGAAAGTAATAATTACACCGCTTCTTGGCATGCTTTCTGTATGCCGCTTCACTGCTAGATACGAACCATGTGAGTCTCAGAGCACCAGCTGAGATGCTTCATGGCACCTTGACGCAACTTAACCCGCTGGCCCACATACTCCGGTCCGGCACGGACGGCGTCGGACGTCTGACGCCGAGCCGGTGACCGTGTCACGTCACACAAACTTGTTCCGTGGTAATGCAAACTGTCTCGGCTCTGGGAGCCGCGGGGAAGCAGTCTCATTGCCACTACAGCATCAATTGCGTTGTTCCCCAACATCAGCATCAGTGTTTAACTTTTCATCGCCTTAAATACCAACCCTATAATCACACC
>LFRF01000042.1:148826-169959 GCA_001189435.1 Tolypocladium ophioglossoides CBS 100239 | reverse complement strand
ATATATATATATATATGCCAGCACCCCAAGAGGTTTCCATTTCGAATCCCTGTAAACTGCAAACCAGCCAGACACTCTTATGTAGACCCAATACTCTTTGAAACCTGAAACAAGACTCGCCCCGCTCAGTCGACGAGGTTGTACAGCTTCTGCACATTATTGAGCATAGCCCTGAAGTCAATCTTGAGGTCCTTGAGCAGGCCGTCGTGGAAGCCAAAGACCCAGCCGTGGACGATGGGGTACTGGTTCTTGGCGTACGACTGCTGCACCGCGGCCGTCTTCACAATGTTGCGGCACTGCTCCTCGACATTGAGCTCGACGAGGCGGTTGTACCGCGCCTCCTCGTCGGCGATGTCGTCGAGCTCACGCTCGTGCAAGCGGTAGACGTCGCGGATGTTGCGCAGCCACGGGTTCAGCAGGCCCAGATCCTTGGGCGTCATGGCGGCCTTGACGCCGCCGCAGCCGTAGTGCCCGCAGACGATGATGTGCTTAACGCCGAGGTGCCGCACCGCGTAGTTGATGACGCTCATGACGTTCAGGTCCGTGTTGCAGACGAGGTTGGCGATGTTGCGGTGGATAAAGGCCTCGCCGGGCTCAAGCCCCGTGATGGCCTCGGCGGGGATTCGCGAGTCGCTGCACCCAATCCAGAGGTATTCAGGCGACTGGCCGGCCGCGAGGCGCTCGAAGAAGGTCGGGTCCTTTTGACGCATGTCGGCGGCCCACGCGCGGTTGTTCTCGAAGAGCCGGTCGTGCGTCTCGCGGAGGTATTCGGAGACCTCGGCAGGCGAGGGGGGCCTGTCGTCGGACGAGGACGCCATCTTGAACTTCTTGATGGTCGGTGAGGAGGAGAAGAAGCTGTTCGGGGGAGGGGGAGGGCAGCAGCTGCTGCTGCTGGAGCAGCGAGGAAGAGACGTCGAGAGTCGGGGGAGTTGTTGGCGAGCGACGGCGCGCAATGAGCGAGATCCAATGCAAGCGGGGAGCATGGAGGAGGACGAGGAGGAGCGGTATTACTAGATAAGGCACGGGTACAAATACAATCGCCGACAATAGGTAGGAATCAGAGCTGAGCTGAGCGTGAGCGAGAGTGTGGGGGTGGGTTTGAAGGTGTCGTGCATGGGTCATCAAGACGGTGATTTGTTGAGCGACCAGCGGCATTATTTTCCTGTTCCCACCGGCACGGGCCGGGGCCAAGCCTAGGCTACCCTGCAGTTGCCGAGAAGCACACACCCAAGGCGTCACAATTTGTCATGAGTCCAGTTGGGAGAGTTCGCGGAATTGATAGCCTCGATGACCCTAATTATTATTACGAGCTGGGTTCAGACTAGCATTACATAGAGCGGTGTAAGACATGCCTTGCTGTGCGCCACCGACGCACCATCCACCCATTTTCTTGAGCCTTGAAGGCCTCCCGAACACCGGTGGCGTGGACTGGATGTCGAAATGGGAAGTAGGTGCAACGGGAAGAGGATTTGCTACAGTCGTTTGGAGCACTGATGCTTGAACGGGCTTAGCTGACTTCGACGCAGAMGGAGCTGGCGATGGCGAGGACGCAGCTACAAACATTGTCAGATTGGACTCGCCGAGACCCAAGGGGAAGAGGACGTCATACCTAGCTTGTCCGTGTTCATTCCGTTAGGGTACGGTGGCAATTTGGCCGGAAGCACTTGGCGTTGGGTTAGCACATGCAATCCGAGCGTCGGTACGGAGTACGAAGTACGAAATAGTGGGCATGGGTAACGCACTGGTCTTCTCTATTGCTGGCACTTGCGCAGACCGTCTCTCAACTGCTGCACCTGGGCCTGGAGAGTCCGCCTCTCAGCAACCACATCTTTCGATTCCTTGGCCAGCTCGGCGAGCTCCTTGTCCGTCATGTGGTAAACCTCTCGCGGCGGGAAGATGTTTGGAAGGTCGAGGATGAGGCAGCTTTCGAGGGCGAGGTTGATGACGTTTTCGGTAAACGTTCGTCGAGAAATCTAGAGGGGACCGATTAAATCAGTACTCAAAGTGGTAGCCTGAACATGGAGCCCTTCAAGCGCTTGCCCACCTCATAGTACGCCATGACTCGGTCGATGACCTCGGATATACCAAAGACAGTGCCCTTGGGGAGCTTGCCAGGGGCCGGGACCTCGTACGCAGTGGGCTGGACAACATTTTTCTGCTTTCTCTGCTTCTTGGCCGAGCTGACTCACTGGGCAGCTGGCGGGTGAATCGTCTTCTGCGACGACCGTTGCCAAAACTCTCTCGCGAGCGGAAGACCATAGCCCATGGTGTACGGGCGAAGGAGCTCTTCCAACTTGGCATGCAGAATGTCCTTCTTTTCTGCAAAGAACGGATCCACGAAAGAGCGGTCGATGGAGTTGAGCGTGCTCTTGTCGTCGCCGACGACGTGGGATAGTAGCTCCTCCGTGAAGTGCTTGGCGTAGCTGGTCAGAGTCAGGTGAAACTCGGCAATATCGCCCCAAGGACTTGCTTGCGCCTTGAAAAACTCGATGACGAGGTCTGGGTTCGCCGATCCGGGCAGCGCCCTGCCTTGGTTTGCGGAGGCGAGAAGTTCTAGCTTTGAACTAAGAGCAGACTCCGATACCGTCCTGGGGTCTGGAAACTTGTAGAGGTCCACGAAGAGTTGCAGATACTTGGGCGCCTCTTCCCCTTCATCTTCATCGCTGTCGTCTTCGTCCAGCTCCCGTTCTATCAATTGCTGCTGGCCCTTGCGCACCATGGTCAGGTCGAATGCGTAGTTGAGATTCTGCAGCAGCGCCCGCAGTTTGCGGTCCCGGTCGTACAGGGTCCCAAAGAACTTGTCGGCGTACCTCCCGCTGATGCCGTCGCGGCACAGCTGCTGGAACTCCTGCGCAATGCCGCTCAGGTAGTTTCGAATGTCCTGCGGGCACGAGCGCGGATCGCCTAGACGATCCAGCCAGGACTACAGGTCGTTCAAGTTGCACTCCATCTTGTGAGCCAGCCCGGGCAGGACGGGCTTGATGAGATCCAGGCGAACGTTGCTCAGCTTTCTGCGCAGGCTTATCGCGCCTCGATTGGACGGTAGGATCCTGGACCAGGAACCGGCCTGGAAGAAATCATTTTCTTGAGCATCCCTGCCGTCCTGGTCGACGTCGCCCTCACTCTCAGAGAAATTGCAGAGAACGTGCCAGCCCAAGGGGAGCTTGTGCTCAGCTTCCTTCCCGCGGGCAAGCTGAATGAACTTGCGCTCGCCTGAAGACTGTGGTGCTGCTAGATCTGGCTTCGTGATGACTCCAAGGGTACGCTCACGCGAAGGGTCGTATTTCTTGGCTTCTTCGAGCACGTTGCCGTCGAGCGCCTTGTTTGCCGACACCACAACCAGGATGATGCTGTTCTTTTGCTTCATGTACTTCTTAGCCAGCTGCTTCACCATCTGCTTCACCATGGACTCTCCAACCGCGAATTGCTCCGCCGTCGATGAGTGAAATGAGTGAAAGAAGCCCGGAAGGTCCACGAGAGTGAGGGGATAGACATCGGGGCCAATGACTTCGATCCGTAGGATGTCCTCGGAAAAGGTGCTCACACCGCTCCCGAGCATACCCATGTGCTCTTTGGCCTCCTCGATGATGGCGGGAAGGGCATTCCTGTCGAAGCTGGTCTTCTGAACCGGCCATTTTACATCGTCAGACGAGTAAGTCCCCCGAGAAAACTGAATCTTCACATTCACGCTGGCTTCGGGCGCCTTGCGGAGCACCAGCTCGGTAGGGAAGCGCGTGCACAGCCCGTCTTTGGCTGGGAATCGGACCCCCGAGATGGCCTCGAGCACGGAGCTCTTGCCGGACGACCAGTCGCCAACCACGATTATTTGCGGGAAGGGTATGATTCGGCCGACTTGGAGGTCTCTGAGGCCGTCGATGGTGTCTAGCAGAGCCTTTGCGTCGGCGTTGTTGAGCTGGTCCAGGGGCGTGAACCTAAGTAAGCCGCTCATGCTGTCACTCCGTAAGCCCATCGTCCAGTAGCGGTCAAGAATGCCTCAAAGCGCGCAATGATCTCGGTAGTCGTGAMGAACAAGAACAAGAACAAGACATGAGAACTGCTCAAGGTCAGAAAAGGGTCAACAAACGGTAGATAGTCGGACCAAGCATCGAAGGCGGTGGAGTTAACCTTGGGGAGGCCTCACGCTCTATTTCACTGAAGGAAGAAGTAAAAGCAAACAAGATTGGCCCAACGATGGAACCTGGCATACGGGGTCAAAGGTCCCAGCCATAGGTGGATATGTACAAGTGAATCACAGCGAGATTGAAGTCCAAGCCCGTTCTTCTGAATTCACTTCGCCAGGGCACAAAGCAAATATTGCAAATGACGCATCCTGATTCACAGGGAGCACGAAACAGAAGTTACAGATTTCAATTCACAATAGCCTTGGCGCCCGAATCAAGTTGAGCACGCCCACGTGCTCCGTGAACGTTCCACAAGAATCCGCGATGGCGGATGTGCTGTGTACCATTATCACGTGCTGCCCAGGAAAGGCAACCAGAACCTCGAGTTCTCCCAGCGCTGAGTATTTCTGGTTTTGCAAACTCCCGTGGCCCGCCAGGCCTTGCCTCTCTCCAGCTCAACTTACACCATGGCTGTCGCAATATCTCAGCTGGCTTTTGAGCACCACCATGTCGCCCTCGGGATCGTAGAGGCAACGCCTCGAATCTCGTGGTGCTTCAGTAGAAATGCTCCAAACTAGAAGCAGAGCTCCTACGACATCGAGGTCAGTCGTGACTCGTGGCGGACAGGCCCATGCGTCGGCGAGCTCTTACTCGACCACCACGTCCCAGTCCATGTATCTGTACAGCCTCTCGAGTACATGTAACGCGTCAAGGTTCGCGCCAGAGTCCACGGCAAGCTTAGCCAGTCATCGACACCGTGGTCCGACTGGGTGGCTGTTGAGACCGGGCTCTTGACGTCCGATGACTGGGCCGGAGCTGTGCCCATTGCAGCGAGCGCCAAACGGAGACCAATGGGCCCGAGAAGCCAATCTAATTTCGAAAGTCGTTCACAGATGGTAAGATATAGAGTCCGCCCGACTCTATATCACGGCCTTGGGCCTCTACGAAGCCGAGATCAACGGGCGCCGTGTTGGTGACTCTGTGCTCGCCCTGGGGTGGAACTACCGCCACGTGTTCGACACCCACAATATGACGAGTCTTTTCAAAGCTGATGACAATGTAATCGGGTTAGCAGTAGGCGAGGGCTGCTTCACGAGGCGGATTGCGTTCTCGAATAACCGCAACATTGGGCGACACCATCGGCGTCTAGTCGCTGCTTACAACCGCTCTCAAGAACGGGACGGCCGTCAAAGTGCCAACAGACGACTCTTTGAAGGCAAACAATTGCTCGATTCTGCTGTCGGAGATTGACGACGGCGAGTCGGGCTGCAAAAACGGGGGGGGGAGGAATGAAAACAATGTGCGGACTACGAAGCGCGATAGCGATTGGTAATATTCACTAGTCATTCGGGACGACAGTAGTGCATCTGTGGCATTCTGTGATTCGGCTAGATCAAGATGTAATACTTCGTACGCGTGGGGTTGATTGCCTGACCTGCCGAAGCAGCATCAATACGGAGGAATACGAAGTAATTAAGTAAGCTCGAATAGCTGGTGAGTGAGTCACGATTTACGACTTTCACAAAACAGTCTTCTGCCATATCCTCAAACAGCTGTTGGCGGATAGAGCATCAAGACAGTCCATTCTGCAAAATCGCTCAAGATTGCTCCCATTACCAACCATGTCCCAGTCAACGCTTTCAGCGGAAGTACTTGAAGCGTTTGGTATCTCAGCGCCCGCGACGCACTTGGCAGGAGGAAGATCGCTCTGCTTCATCGCTGGAGACGTTGTCCTGAAGCCGTCTGACGAGGAAGTCGAATCTCAATGGGTCGCTCAACTGATATCAGATCTTCGCAAGCTGCAACCCGTGAGCTCAGAATACCAAGTGGCTCGGCCCATCCCTGTTGCCAGCGACGAAAACGCCTTCGTCTATCGAGGATGGACGGCTTGGTCATGGCTACCAGGTGAGGAAGGGCAATCAAACCACTGGGCCGATATTCTTCGCGTCAGCCAAGCGTTCCACCGCGATCTTGCGAGACTGGACGTCCCGAAGCCTTCCTTCATCGGCCGCCGCCTCAATCGCTGGCAGGAGGCCGACCTGGTTACGTGGGACGAGAAAGCGCTCGCCCAGGTCCCCAGTGTTAGCGACGAAATGCTAGCCTATTTCGAAGCACCATTGCGTGAACTGTGGCAGATGAAGAAGCCACTGCCTGAGGGCATCATATCTCAACTGATTCATGGCGACATCAGCGGAAATATCCTCTTTGATGACCAGACAAGGAGTCTTCCGGGTGTCATTGACATGACCTTTTACTGGCGGCCGGCTAGCTATGCAGAGGCAATTGTCGTTGCGGACGGTTTGGCATGGCATGGCCAGGGGCGCGGCCTGATTGAGCTCTACGGAACAGACGAGGTGCGCATCCAGCTCCTCGTGAGGGCGTTGTACTGGCGGTGCATTACGTTTGCCATCGATACCGACTTGGATTGGGCTCGAGCGCATATATCAGAGGCTGGCTATCACGGTGCTGCCCGCATCTTGCGAGATATTATTTAGAACTGATACGATCATAAGGCAAATTTACAAGTATTTCCGGACATGCATTCCAGACGCAAACGAGAGGCGGCGAGACACGCATAGAAGCTCATCTAAAGCAGTGAAGACAAGCTGTATTGCACCAGCTAGTGGACATCAAACTCAGCCTCCGCCATACGTCCCCAAACCATCGTCGAGTCCTCTCGGCCCCGTATATCCCTTAATACGAAATCTCCAAAATCCCGCTGAACCTCGAATGCCCTAAACTCTCCTCCAATCTCGGGCTGTTGTCATGTTAGCTGTTACTACCGTTTGTTACTCCTATCCTACTACTTTAGAATTCGCATAGCGCGAAGCGTCACTCAACGGGATGGTTTGCTCGGCCCCTCGTTCGCCTTGAACCAGATCCGGCCGGGGGTAGTCCAAGGCCCATTTTCCGTCATCCAGGCGTTTCGAAAGAACATGCTCAACGGCATCCTTGACGCCAGGGTCATGGCGGCGCCAGTGTGCTCCGCAACAGCACGGAAGAATCCAGCGCACGCAAACATCGTAGTGCCGGCGACTGGGATGCAGGAAGGGCAGGAAGTCCCTGTCGGAGGGCTCGTCAGTGCTCAAGCGGCGGAAAAGGTGGCGCTTGAGGATGTACTCCGCTGCCGCCTTGCGAGCTACGGTGGATTCGGGGCGCCTCGGTCGGCCTTTTCGAATTCAGGAAGGCTCTCGAGGACATTGATGGTGGTAGCAAATGATGAACGAACGGGGCCGTTCGGACGCTCGCAGTTTCAGCCGCCATCCTCCATGTAGTTGCTTCAGAAGAGGTGATACATTGACGCCGTAATAGCTTCCGTTGGCGACATTCAGCCATTTATGCACTCCTCCGTCTCGCCCTCCCAAAATAGCTGGCCGCCCTCGTCTCAGCGGGGATTCTTTCCAACCAACTCAATTTGACCTCTCCGTCAAGGGATCGAAGCCAAACCCACGCAACTGCGATAGCGTGCTGTAGGTGGCAGGCCACGACTGGCCAACTTCTTTGAACACATCAGCTGTGGTGTCGCCTGGGTCAAAAGACCCCCCGGACCACCGTCCGTCTTCGTCCTGATGGAGAGGAGCTCCTTGTCCCAGCCTTCGACATGAAAAATATGAGGGCCCATCTTCTAGTAAATTATTCCAGTCGTTGTGAAGATATGTAGGTCGCAAACCACGAGATTGAATTAATCATGCCAAGATTGTCCTACAACTTCCGTCGCCAACAATTCGCAATGCCGAAGCTTTAGCATCAATGCGCCTGTACCAAGATGGTGATATAATGCTAGAAGAGTTGCAAGGATTATATTAGGACGAGAAATACTACTCGCTTCGCATCGATCGAATGGGCTCTCACGTCTCTTCCAGCACGTGTGCGAAGGCTCCAATTCTATGCCTTGCAAGGGCATTAGGTATTCTCAGGTAGCCGACTAGAAATCCGTAGAGGTACCTAATTAATTTATATATCTCCAAACGTAGAAGTAGCTCTCCTATTTATAAAGAGCGGCCTTGTAATACGTTAGCCTTAGAATCTCGACGTAGCTCGAAGTAATTACAGGAAGCGGCGAGGAAAGACAGGAATAGCGAGGAACGGCAAGGAATACGGGAAATAAGTGGATCATAAAAGAGCAAGCTTGATTCATCTACCTTTGTGGAAAGCCTTGTCTTGTGTAATCCAGGGGGACGCCAGTGAATCTGAACCAGTGACTCTGGACCAGTGAATCTGGTCCAATGACTCTGGGTATCCGTCAAACGTAACAGTGGCTCAGTGACTGTTCCCGATAACCCGCTTGGGTGTGGGTCCTCTGCAAACAACTAAATATGGGGAAATGTCAGGTTGGAACCAACCTTTGCACCCCAGAACGGATGGGTTGCCTGTAACTCGAGGTTTATCCAATCCCCAGGGCCACTTAATGTATGAAGTCAGTTTAATTTTTGACTGGAACTCATATAATTGCACGTTTAAGTATTCTTAACATTGAATTTAAAGTGCACATTCACAAGGACAGCATATCTCAAGCCTTGTGGGGAAAGACGTGTCAAGTATCTACAAGACGGCTATTCACGGCATTGACTCTACACCAAAGAACAGACAATCACCTGCGAATTTCTTTGCCGTGAGCGGCTTTGCTTCTCGCCGATGCCTTCAGCACATGTCCAAATATTGAGCAGCCCTCATCTGCTCCAGCCTTCACTACAAGCATGGCCTCTGCATGTCTGAAACGACTTTCCGCGTGTAGTTCCCTCACCGCGAACTTCACAAGTGACCGAAGCCTAAGTGATGTGAAACAACTAGGCCGATTCTACCGAGGGAGGCTACCATGCAAAAGGGACCATATCCCAGGATCGCCATGAGGCAGCGTAAAATAGAGCACGCCATCCCGTTTGTCAATCTCACCCAGGCTTCTACGCCCGCCACGACATGTGTGACGGCGCGACGCCGGGGATGCCCGGGAAGTTGAAAGCCAGGCCTGGAAATGGCTGGGTGTCTGAGACATTGCATTCCAGGGCCCAGCGTGACAGGGAATATGATTAGCTGACAGGCTTCCTTCGTATTGTCTCACGGCCAAGCGGACATGGTAATGCTCCGACCGCACCATGAGGCAAATCCCGAGCGCGAACCAACAAACTTTACCAGGATACCAGGCCGTTGGGCACGACCAGCCACCGTTGTTGGATGGCCGAGATATTAATGCTCTCGAAACGCACCAATCTGGTGAATCGGCCCTTCGCCCCGGTTCCGCAGAGGGAGCGCGGCTCAATCTGGAGATCGACGTCGATTGTCGCCATTTCTTGTCACTCGACGACGCCTCACCGGACGAGGGCTGGTCCGCAGGAGTTCTCCGGCACACTCGGAGCGCAACCTTGGAAGACTGAGCTTCGACCCTGGTTCAGCTGCCGAGAAACACTGTCCCACCGGCGATAAGTGTCCCAAAAGCGTAGACACGGGATCGATCTGCGACTTTGATAGGAGCACCAGCCGCTGCCATGGACCCCGGCCCATGATCTACATCCCCGCCACCAGGGTCATCTAATGACAAATTCTACAACTGCGGCGCCTTCCGAGGCTTGTCGGACTGTGTACGTGTACGGAGTAGCCTAGGCAGACACGGCTGCGGCATGCGGGTGATGAGCATTCTAAGGTGCCCGTGCTCATGGAGAGAAGGTGCTGGGGGCCAGGATACGGGCCGGGTTAAGCGCTGCGCCAAGCAGACGGTCTAGATCGAACGCATGCCAAAAGGTCCAACACGCCAGGCTTCCGTAACCAGGACATGCCGTGACATACCTCCCTTCGTTCCTTTCAATGTCACGTCCCCGGAGTGACAAGGTGTGCGTGCGCCATGTGAAGCTGGAAGACCCGTGCATGAATGCGACCACAGACTGGAGGGATGCTTCCAGTTCTATTCGTGATATGGCGTTGGGGACAGTTTGACCATTGGGTGTGTATGACAAAAGAACCGCAGGACTTACTCTTGTGTGAGCTGGGCTGCCGTCCAACGTCTTACACGGCAGAGCAGCGCGTGAGTGCATTATGCATCGGCCGGCAGATCTCACACCCAGGAACAAATGGTACTAATCGTTGCTTTATAGTACTACGAATGCGGTAGCTCTAGCTGTATTCAATCTTCCCCAAGCTATCTTTGGGTTCTCCTAGTGCACATGGCATTGATCCTTTCTAAATGCGCCAGCTGCGTCTAGGCCGTTCCGCCCATTATCTCATTACATGCATCTCAACCTTCATCAACTCTGTCGGCCGACAGCTGGTATCCCAAGATTTCTTCCTGCCTGGCTTGTTCCTCTTCCGGCCATCGCGGCAGCGGACGCGGCCAAGGCAGGTTGTCCATAACTTCTGGTGGATGGGGCTCAGGGCCCCGGGAAGGATAGCTGAGCGCGAGCACCACGCCACCTTTGCAAGTCAGCTCAAAGGGCTTAAAGTATGCCACCAGGCGGCCTGTAGTGTCCAGGAGCTTTTTGACTCCCAACCCCAGTATTGGCTCTTGTACTCTGTACTTCCCGAGCACCTCGCCGCCAAATACATTGAAAGGACAGTCCGGAACATGAAGCACAAACTTTAACCTCAGTACTCCATCCAGCGGCTCGTGTCTTGAGAATGCCTGCTTGACTGGTAGTCTTACACTGCCGATACCTATGACTGACATCGTGTGGTTAGAAAACGCGGCACCCCTTGAGTGCGCAATCCCAATATGTGAATCGATGGTCTGGTAGTCATCTTCAAACGCCTCTCGGTCGGTTGATATGCTAGCCCATGTTAGAGACTTGGAGCAATTCAGAAATACTCTAGGAAAGTGAAGACACATACTGGGTGTTGGAGAAGTTAGAATAAACCCAGGCAGTGTTCCGCGGCCCTGTAGTCTCGAGAGGCATTTCGGGCTCAAGTTGACTGCGAGGCGGGGATGATGTTGTCAATAGGACGATTAGTTGCCTATCTGCAGTATGTTGAGGTGAGTATTCTGATGCCTTTGAAGAGGAATATGGTGTATAAAGCTTGATAATTCAAAGTCGTACATCTTTTATTGCACCTGATCTTCCTCGCAGCTTGGTTTCTCTGGCATGAGGCACCGCGGAAAGGCCTCTCTTTGGGTTGTGCTGAAGGTGTTCGAATACCATTGAAAGAATGCGCCACTTTTATACCGTTGTAGCAAAGAAAGAACATGTTGGTGAATAGATCTTATTGAAGCAGACAAAGACATGTTTGCAGCCAAGACGGTAGTGTGATTCAGAGCAGCATTGAGGTCTGATTCAGAGACAGCTTTCAAAGCACTGCAGCTAATCATGAACCAAGAAGAAAGCTTGCAAAAAGTTTACAACGCTGACCCAAAGCCAGGAGAATTCCTTTCTTTCGATGGGGCCAACTATATACCCACGTTTGCCATCATGGGCTGCGATTTCGAGACTGGTATGGGAGGCCTTGCTAGCATTATTGGCAACGAAAATTCGGTTGCTGTGCAGCGATTTTGCGAGGCGTGCATATGCTTAACGAAAATACGAAAAATCGTTGAATAATGAAGTACCAGCCGTTTTGCGGAATATGATTCCAAGGAATTGGCTGCTCACCAGCCTGGCGTGATGGTAGAGGTATACACCAGAGCAACGTTGAATACGCAGCAGAGTTGAATCATTTGAAATGCCTGATAGTACCTCTTCAGAGCCACAGGCAACGAATATGAATTTGATGCATCGCAATTTCTAGAGGCATCGCTGTTCTACACCCTGGTCATTCTTGCAGGTATCGTTGGTCGGTCTTACACCAGCCGAATCCTCCGCTATGGCCGGAGGCCAACGGGATGACGCGTATTTGCAGCTACGCATGCGCCCCGCTTTCTGCGGGCGCGTACGTGTGAACTTTCCGCCGAGACTGACTTCATTGCAGCATTTCCCATCTGCGCCCTGTTCTCCTTCGCCGGCGATGGGAGTCGGGACATGCACTGGGCAACATGGTTGCGGTCGGCGATATCCGCGTGGACCCGCCGTGACAGCCTCAATCCTCAATTAGGCGTCCCCATGTCCGGTCGCAATCCTTGTCGGCTCGCGCATCGAAGAGAAGCCGCTCGCCATGTCGACAGCAAACACCCCCGGGGTCAGGACCTGGTGGTCGGCGACCTCTCCCAAGGCTGCCGAGCGGCAGTTGAATCGGGCCAACAGCCGAGCGACCCGGAGTCGCGATTGCATATTACCGCCCATATTACGAAAGCGGCCAGCGCTCACCAAATCAGGCAGAAGACGGCCTGAGGGGCTCCAGCGCCCGGCAGCATGGGACGAGCGCCTGAGCAAACGCGGACGAGCGCCACGGGTGGGGGCTGACAGGCCAGGCCATTGGGCCTGGGGACAGATCGGGCTGCTGGGTGGCCGTTGCTTTTGGAGGTTGTGACAGGTCGCTTGCAAGGGCGTGCAGGCCCGAGAAAGAAGTAATATGATGAAGAAGGATCCCGATCTTCAGGTGGGCAGGGACGTAATCCTGCCGTCTGCAAGATTGATCAGCGCTGCTCTCAATTTCTCGCGCACGCCTCCCAGAGGCCAGTGCGTAAATTCCCAACCCCGTCCGTCGGGTTGCTGGGCTGGATGTCATACGCCCAGATTATGGGCAGGGGACAGGGAATCGGCCCGCTCAGGGCGACGAGAGCCGGCCATGTCCTCAGGGCGCCGTCTTGCACAGCTCGGGTTGGCCAGCCGCGGCCCTGAGGTGCCCGAAGCTTCGGTCCAGGGCACAGGTCGGCGCGGCCGTTCCACGGCGGCGTTGMCGCGGAAGAACCCATGGCTGTTCAACATCAGACGAAGCTTCTCCGTACTCGCCCGCATGCTCCCTGTGCCTAAGCTGCAATACCTAATCGCCCTTTCGGTGCTGCACGCCCTCGCCATTCTCATCAATCGACGACGGGGGTGACCGGGGTGACCGGGGTGACCGGGGTGCTGCGGTCACCGTCAGCCAGCCCGCCACCACCCATGCCATCCTCGTCCATGACCTGCAGATCCGGGCCTCCCAGCCCTTTCCAGATCTGTGGTTGTGCATGCTGGGCTTCCACTACGGCCTGCCTGGCGGGCTGGAGGCTTGCGCAGGCGAGCTCGACAAGCAGTTCGAGGCCATCCAGACGACCTACGAGGAGCCGAGTCGCCCGTACGCCCACCAACGGCGCTCGCGCCCGCAGTCACAACTCTCCATCACAAGCAACAGGCTCATCCGCGAAGCGCGTTCCTACAGCCCACGTGTCCGTGAGTCCCGGCCCTGGCCGCCCGCCCAGGGGCTTGTTCTCGCCTGAGTAAGTCGTCGGCCTCGGGTGGCCAGACATTCCTCGACATCGCCGAACTGGGGCCACGCCCTGCCAGGAGCGAGCGCCGAGGCAGACATATGAGTAGCCCCGGCTTCGATGCCCGCAGCCATTCTACAGAAACGGGCAAAGGCTGTCCCAAAAGGGGGAGAGTGTTGGGCACACTCCTGCTGGGGACAGCCAGTTCCGTGTGACGTGTGCAACCCTGCGGATCCGCAAAGGGAAAACAAAGCTAGGATCTTGGGGATCTGAGACTCTGCCCCACGGCTGTCTAAGATTTCGCTCATGCTGACGACGATTATGCCACGTCGAAGGGGGCCCGGCGAGCCAACCATCACCGTCCTGACCGGGGCACCCCAGGCGTCGTTGGGCTTCAACCGGTACTGGGACACATGCGCCTTGCCTCATGGAGCCCTATCAACGTCTGGTTTGGCAATTGAACTTTGTCAAGCTTACGACTGCAAGGCTGTATCAGCAAACGAACCAAGCAAATAGGAGACGTCGCAGCAAGAAGCGATGCTCGGTCGGCCTCGCCGCCACTGCCTCATTCGGTGGCTGCTGCCGGGTCACACAACCGCCGAAGTCCTGCGCGCTCGTCTACTTGTGCTCGACGAGGGCTCAGGGGGTCCCTCCGCTGAAGCTCTGCTGGGGGCGGTCGTGTCACGGGCTCGTGTTCACACGCTTCGCTGCAGGATCGAACATGGCCGCAGTACCCCAGATGCGGCGGTTGCGTGGAGGAAGGGAAGGGGAGTTTGGGGAGACGGGGCGGCGACAGCCGCCCGTTGATCTATCAGAGACATAGGAAGCTCGACTTCATCTACCTTACGCGTGGCATGCCGCATGTGAGTCTGTCCAGAGTTACTCTGACGCAGGGCCATGCATTGAAGAAAAGTATCTTGTGTGCTGTGTCTCAAGCCAGGGCTGTGCGGCGGCGCCGGTTCCTGGGCCCATCAAACGACGTGGGTGCCACCGAGCAGTCGAGATCCAACGTCGTACGCGTCCCTACGAGTACGTGTAAGCGCGTCGCCACACCGGTCCGGTAGGTTGTCGACCTCAGCTGATGGGCGATTAGGAGATGCCCAGTGCCAATTTCGCGGAGAGTCGACGCGTACGAAGTAATAATAATACCCTGCCGGCCGCTCCGCACACGCCTCCCTACCCTGGACCATCTCCGCGCCTCATCGAGACAGCTGAAAGCTGCCGAGCGTAAGCACCTGCGAGCTGCATGCAACCCGAGAAGGAAAAGGATTGACGTACGGACGGGCCTGAACTGATCGAGAGAAGAACTCTCGCTCCGCTGTTGACGCGCGAAGGAGGCTGAACTCAAAGCGCGGCACGGGACGCTGCCCGACTCCCGTTCCGTAACCCGAATCGGTGCAAGCATCATTTTCTGCATAGCCTACTCGCATAGCGCCAACTCTACTCGTACTTCGTGGTTCGTGCCATGGCTTCTCAAAGCTCCATACGGGCTCTCGCCAAGATTCCCTGTGGGAGGGCGACCATGCAGCAAAGCCTCCGCTTCCCCCACAAACCGCCGTGTACCCGCAACTACAGGATGACGGGCCATGTCAGTTCTCGCGTTGCAGTCGGTAAATGCCCACGGTGCAACAGTGTCATCCACACGTGGGACCGAACACGTTGTCTATTCGGGGCCAGTACCGCTCCGGACGAGTAGGACATGCATCACTCAATCTTAATCCAACTCGGGGGAAGCTTGCGCAGGTGGCTTGGGAGCGCACATACTCTTACGGAGTACCTACTCACGGAGTACGAAGTGCATACGCCTTGACCCGTTGTCGCGGAACCAAGCGCATCCTGGTGAGCGAATCTGTCGGACACAAGATAATATTAGTGGCTGCCCAACAAGGAACAGGGTGGTGGACAGGGCGTCGGGTAAATGCCCATGATCCTCCCCGAGGACAGGGCTAGATCTTCAACAGCCAGCCTGGGGGGCCCTCAGCGACAATGCTTCGCTTGCGGGCGCTTCGTCTCGACAAGTTTCAGATGGCAGCCCCATAATAATAATTACTCGCCGGTTCTAGAAGGATGTTTCCAGGCGCTGCGCCCGAGTGCTTGTTGGTGGAATTGACGTCCCCATATCTGAGACTTCTCGCGCGGCAGCAAGCGTACGAATAATATAATACACCATTAACGGCAAATGTCCAAGCTGGCCGAGTTGGTTCGTGTCGGAACAGCAGCAAAATGCGCTGAAGCTGCCGACACACACGAGCAACTGCCTGCTGAGCAGCCGCAACCCTGAGCTCGGCAACTGATGTTCCCGGTTTGTGGTTGTGCAGAGGGTTTCGTGCTGGCGAATCGGTCAGCAAGGATAATAATACCCCTCGGCTTGAACCGAGCGCGTCTTCTTTTCGTACGAAGTACCTGGGCGTTACGAGTTCCCATGGCACATGACCGGACGCTGGTGTCTCGAACCAGCTTGCACGGCGGGGGTAGGTATGCAGGCAGAGTTACCGAATTGCGGTCTCCCTGTAGCTGTCACCTCGGACAACACAAATACCTCGATCGGAGCATGCACTTGCACCATTGCAGACAGGACACGACACCAGAGGCCCAGCCGCGCAGCTGGGTGGTCTGTGGCGACCTGTGACAAGTGAGATATCTAGGCTCAGGGTTGTAGCCCAAAGCCGGCCAGTTAGCTCGGATTGTCAAGACGGGGCGCATTGTACTGCACTGCTGAAGCAATCCACCCCAGGTGGAAATCTACCGCGCTGGTGCCCGTTGCGATGGGTGCATCAGAGACAGCGCACAGGCAGCATGGAAGACCCGTAATCCCGGTACCATGTCCCGCAAACGAAACCAACAGCATGTGGCTTTCCGCTTGAGCGTCGGCTCAATGAAGCACTCATTGCGGTGCTTGCGGTGCGAAGGCAGCTGTGCGCCGAGGCTAAATGCGGAGGTCTCAACCTGGCCACGTCGTGGAACCACGTACATGAGAACAATTGGTGGCCACTCGCTTGGTCGTCGGCATGGAGGCTCGCTGAAGAAGCTGCAAAATGGCCCGATTGTGATTGCGCCACCGGAAGAACCTTGCCAGCACCAGGAAGAGGTGCGTCGAACGAAGGAAGCAAATACGTAACCTTGCCGCCATGGAAAATGTGCGAAGCAAGCGACTGCTCCAGAGGTGGCCTGGGGTATGGGAAGTTGACCCAGCTGCATGGTAAACGGAAGCCTGCCGCTCGTGAGTCGTGACTCGGGTATCTGCCTCATCGTTACAGATAGCGCTTCGCATGAACGAGTGCACATGGTGGCACTCTGGATATGAATACGTCAAGACGTAGCCGACAGAGGTGCTGGTACGGAGTAACGGCGAAGAGAGATGGCCAAACAGTCCCGAGGGAACGGGAAGACAGAGGCTGTGGCTTTCGGGGTAAACCTTGCGAGACCGCACTTGAATGAGCAACGCCTCTAATAGTGCAGTGGAAATAGAGCCGGTGAAGTAGTTTGGCGTGTCGTCATCTCAGCCGCCCGCGGTGAGGATTTTTTTTAATTGCGACGGGTTCGAACCTCGACTAGAACAGCAACGGCATCTGACCTCCTTGCCTCTTCGACCGGAGTCAATTCAACTTTGAAAACCACGCGCAGGGCTCCTGCCTCGCCGCTGATGCTTCAGCTGGGCACAGGCACGCCATCGCGGCTAGGCAGATACCTGAAGCAGTCGCACTTGTCTCTCCGTGTCGAGTGGCCCCTTGCGTCCCACGAGAGTGTGTGGCTTTTTCATCTCTGTACCTTGCATTAGGACAACACCAGCTGGCCCACGGGCCTCCTTGCGTCCAGGTTTCGACAACGTCAGTTGAGGTATCACATTCGGGCCATGGCTAGCACAAGGAGTGAAAAAGCACCTTGAGCCTTGAGGCACTGCCGAGGCTGGCCAGGCTTGTGACCCTGCATCAGGTCTCTTCGCGAGCCCAGATGATGAGCCAGATGATGGCCCTGGTTCCCCCAGCAGCCCCATTTTCCCCGTGCAGGCGACACAAGTGCCGGGTCGGGTTGGCGGCGCTGCATGCGCGGCGACTGGACGAACCGGCGATGCGATGTGGAAGACCCAGGGTCTGCCCCTGTTCGTTCGGCTCAGTGATCATGAACCCCTGGCACCGGCCTAGACCCCCTGTGTCGATCGTCACTCAGTCACCGTTGGCTTTGCCATGGGTCGCCTAGGCTGTGGTAGACCTCTGTCGCGTTTGGTCCGACTCGCCCCGCTGGGGCCACAGAAGGGACATCGGACCACGACGTGGCAGAGGCAGCGCGGTTCGCTCAAGGCCAAGGCCAAGTGGCTTATCCATCGAGGCTTGATCGTCTGCCAGGCACAAGAAAGCTCAATCAGCCAACCGGCCGAGTATTCCAAGCCAACGGAGCACAGCAGCTTCGTCGTGCTGTACAACGGCTGCCAGTCGATGATGGAGCAGCCACCCGCAGCTGAGGCAGTGAGCGTGGCAATATTGTCATCTTTTGACCACCCCCCCTCCCCTCAAGGCACGAGCACCTGCACGCCCTCGTCTCTGTCGCCTATCTCTCTCTGATTGTGCAGCACAGAGCTTCTCTTCAAATTTTGATTAGGCTCGACGCGCCCTTGTGCACACACCGTTCGCACCAACTCCACGCAGCAAAAAGATGGTGCGAGCCCAGCGCCGCGGCGCCGATGGCGTCCCTTGCCCGGTCTGTCGCCGGCCACTTGGAGGCGCAGGTCGCCGAGGAGATTGAGCGTCATGGCTGGGACGCAGGCTGTTGCCATGGATCCCGGCGCGGCGGACGGTGGGACAGCCGGGGGACCAGGATCCCTGGGATCCGTTGCCCAGGTACTTCGTACCGATCTCGTGGCGTTGGCCATTCGCCAGGCCTGCCGCTACTTCGAGATGGCTTGCTGACATTCCTCGCTCTCCCTTGCGACGAGGAGGCTTTCGCAGCAGCGGGCCTTGCCGTACATTGTACGACCCCCGGTGGACAGGGAGCAGCAACGGCGGCAGGGTGTCCGCCTCTCTTTTTCGGAGGCCACGCAAACAATGAATGGACTTGGCCCTAGCCTCTGTCATTCGGTGCTCGCAATCCTGGTCTCTCGTATAAGATAACTTGTGGTCCCCAACGAGCCTCTAATGGCAGTCTCCTGGAAACACCGATTGTGTTCTTCAAGGTCCTGTCCTCGCCGTCTGATCCAAGGTCTTCCTCTCTGTCTCGAGACATTCACACTTGGCCGACTTCCACGAGTACCAAGCACGAGCGGCTGCTGCACCAACGCACATCGACAGATTAGTCCAGACATTTCTTTCCCGTGTGACAAAGCGGCACGTTTAGAGCCAGGGCAGCAAACGAGAGACGGCAACAGGACCAATCCGGCAGAGAGGGTCCAAAGAGAGTGGCTGAAAGTGCGCGATCTGAGAAACAACGAACAGTCGACGTCAGCGGACGCGAAGGGCGGAAAGAGGAAGAAAGCAGAAAGCAAATCGTTTCGACAAGTAGCAAGGCCAAAATAAGCAAAAACAAAGGTGAGACAGGAGCGGTGGTTTGCGTTGGGCTAGGTCCATCACTGACAGCTGCGGCCAGGGAATTCAAGCCGGCGCCACGTCGTGGCAGCAGTCTCGCGTTTCCAAAGGCTGGAGCCAACAGTGGCCAAGTGCGCTTGACCTACGGTATGATATGCTTTCGATATTGGCAACGGCGTGGACTCGTTTCGTCGCTCTTTATTCCCATGTTGCTGGCCATGCCAACCTTCCCCCTTTCCCCCATCGCCGTTGTCGGGGTTTCCATCTTGCCCAATGTCCAGTTGTCCAAGCGGATGGACAGGTCGTTGAACTGCCTTGCCCGCAAAGCACTTGCCGGGCCGCGCGCCCTTGCTACCAGGGATACGGGAGATATTTCCCGACAACGGTCACTGCACCCAACCCCTGGTCAGCCCGGTAGCCAATGGCAATGCTGGGGCACTGGGAAGGAAATTTGGCGGCGTTGCTGCTCGCCGCCTGGGCTGCGGCCGTGCTCATCACCGTCAAGCCTTCATCGCCACCCCCATGCGCATCGCACTCTTTGATTACAATCATGCGGGCATCAGAGTCATTTCCCACGTTTATCACGGTCTGCGGTGACGCCAGATTGGCAGAGACACCAGCCGCCCGCCCGCTACATCTGTCTTGGCCCTCTCGGGCCCGTTGTCATCCTTCCCGTCGGCCTGGGCTGTGGGGTTTGAGACAGCGACAAGGCACAGGAGGCAGATCTGGACAGAGGGTGGAAATACCGGCGGTCTGGACGGTCGATGGGTTAGCTCCTGAAGTCGAACATTCGATGGTGGTGAAGATGATGGACACGGGACGTTGGACGCTGCGTCTGCACGACTCTCGCCCACGCACACACACGCGCATGCACACACACACACGCACGCACACCACGCGAGCTCTTTCCCTCCCTTGGCACATGCTCTCTTTTCGTCACATGCTGTCTTCGGTGGCGCGAGACCAGTCGGGGACGAGGCCAAGCATGCACCACCTGAAAAAGCAACGAGCCGACTGACTGGAATGAGCATGACAGACAAGCCGGACGAGACGGCAGCCGACGGGGCGCATTGGTCTGCTGATCCTACCAGATCCACGGGCACTGCTCATACCTCGATCGCCGGTATTGGCGCATCGCATCGCATTTGCAGCCCGCCGCCTACTGGCCACCGACGAGGCCGGGCCAGGCTTCCAGGAAACCAGCTGTACGTACGTCCCCTCTCGCATAGAGGCTCTTTATCAAACCCCGGGTGGTTTTTGTGTTGCCAAGGCCACCAGACTCTGGAGGAGCACGCAGAGCCTGTCTGGTCTGGCTCTCCGGGGTACCGCCAGAGGTGAGGGCAGGGCACGGCGCGGGACGAGCGGGCGGACCACCGGCGGCTGGCACCGTCTGCACCGTCCGAAAGCCCAAGCTCATGCAGTCGCCCACTAGCGGACGTCAGGGACCCGCAGGCGTCTGGTCTTCAGCGCAGCCAAGGCGGCCATGACTTCGTTGCCGCCTCGTCACTGGGACGGCCAGGAGCCAGAGCCAGCCGCCTGAAGGCTGCAGAGCTTAGCCCGGCCTTGCTGGGCTCCCTCCAGGGCCAGGTGGCCAGTGGAGCGGCCGCTGATCTGCTGCTCCACAGCGTTGCAGTGGCACGGCCCACTGCCGGTGGCCCCACCGCCACAAGCCGGCTGCTGGCTTCTTTCTGGCGCCGCCACTGCACCAATCATGAGCTGACTGATCTGCGGTAGACTCGCGGCGCGGCAGGGACCAACCTGGCGGCGCTCTGTCGACTTACACGCGTCCTTGGCCCGCGTCCTTGGCCCGCGTCCTCGGCCCATCGTCCCGACAGCGTCTGCGCCTGGCGCAAACGGGGCCAGCTCACCTGTATGTCCATGCCTTTTACTTGTCGCCGTTTGTTTTGGCCGCGTCGAGTCCCCCTTGCTGGGAGAAGCTGCCCGCCGTTTGTCGGATGCTGGCTCCTGTCCAGTGCTGGCCTGGCATCAGGTCCGGCGGGACCCGGTGGATGTCCCCAGCGTCATGTTCTGTCAAGTGCCTGGTGCCACCAAACGCATACTCGTACGTACAACGGGCCTGCCGGGCAGAGAAGCGTCAGTAGCGTCCATCTATCCGTCCCATCTCTCACGTCACTCCAAAGACACGCCCCCGTGGCTCCTCCCGCACGTCCTCATCCGCACCCCTCCCCACACCACCAGACACCATCTTGCCTGTCACCCATCACCCTTGCAGCGTC
>LFRF01000042.1:136214-148751 GCA_001189435.1 Tolypocladium ophioglossoides CBS 100239 | reverse complement strand
AGAGACAGCCCCAGATGCCCGTACGGCGCCACTTGAACGTCTGGTCGCCGTCCTGCCCGCGGCCGACCTGCCGCCGTCTGCTCTGCCAGTCCCAGGCCTTATGCTCACTCGTTGCCTTGATGGTGCGGATGGGGGSGTCTTCCAGTGGGGGTAGTACTCACCGTCACTGGCCCTTCCTGGTTCTTCTCCCGCTGGGCGGCACGGCTCTACTCGAGCTGTCCAAAAGCAACGTCCGTCTGCCGCTGCCCTTCACCGTCCCCGCTGACGTGCTTCCAAGGGAGCCGGCCTTGATAACTGTCTCTCTTTCTCATGTTCATCATCTTTCCGTGTTCCTTCCTCCGCCTATTCCCCATTGGCTGCTGCGTGGGCCGTATCACATTATACATCTGCACGTTTCCTCCCTTGGCCTCCCAGGTATTCCGCCACAGCCTGGGCCGACAGTCGATGGCTCGACGCAGGGCAGAAACCACTTGCATAAGCCGTCCCAGTCTCCAAAAGAAATGCTTCCCGCCTGTTCCTCATCCCTCTTTTGCCATCTGACACCCCCAAGAGAAACCGAGACTTTGACTCGTCTGAATCGGACTGCTCGCCCTTCGTTGAGCCGTATGCTGGCTTACACCACCACTCAGCGCTATCTCTCTGCACGTCAACCTCCCCGACGGCCTGCTTCTGCTGTCGCGCCTAAAACCCCAAAGCGCCGCTTGTCCCCGCGAGCTGTCGAGTGCTGACCTTCATTTCCCTCCCTGCGAACAGCTCAGCGTACCTGCAGAGCGGGAGCATCGCGGCTCCACCGATCTCAGGCAAGGACGACTTTCCTTGACCGTTGGGACCTCGTTCCTGCAACTCTGGCTTCGCGCCCGCCTTGGAGTCTTGTAAGTCGATTCCGCACGGCAATGTCGATCTTCTCTCCATCCCCTATTCCGCCGGCATCCGAGTCTCCACGAGGAAGGGGGCTGGTACCCGGTGGCAGCTTGCTACGCGGATAAAAAGAATGCTGACCGCCGTGCATGACAGCAAGTGAAGCCATACAGTGTTTGGTAGCACGCACACGCCGCGTTCCTCTCTACCAGACTCGGCTTCCCGAAACCTGACTTCAAGGAATTCGTATTTCCTTCATCAGAGAATCCTTCACCAATGAGACGGTGCTTGTTCCCGCTTTCCTAGGCCGTCTTTGCACCCCTCGGATTCGCCGCTTCGCCGCTTCCAGAAAGTCGATCCAAGAACGGCAAGGCATCCTGCTCTCTTGCAGTGTAGGGTTCTTCCCTTTTGGAATGCGACTGTCTCTGCTGAGGATCGGGACAATTCTCCGCCACTGCAAGGATCTCACATCGCGCCAGTAAGACCCCCCTTAGGCCCATCAGCTGTCTCACCCATGCACCCCTCTCGGGGGAAGAAGGAAATGTCCAAAGTGATACTGACAGGTCTCTGCAGCATAACAAGAGCTTTCGCCTCCACGTTAGCCTCTTTGCTGTATCATATCAAATTTCCGAGAGACCCTGCGTTTGCGAGCCAAGGGGAATCCCCTCTTGCCCGAGCGATTCCGCCGGATAAGACCTCGACGAGACCTAGTTTTAACTCCTTCGACCACCTTCGTTACCCAAGACAGCGGTTGGCATTCTTAGCCTCCTTCTTTCTCTGAACTCTGATCTCCAGCTATACTTGCTCCCTTTTGTGACAGCTTCATGTCTGCTGTCAAGTTCCAGTCCCCATCTTACAAGCTTTTCGAGGTGAGTCGAAACCCCAGACGTTGTTCCAACGCGGTCATTTTGGAGGGCAAAGATCTGGCCTCCTACTTCTCTCACCAAGTCTTCCCTGCCTTATGAAGCTGCTCGTTTGTACGGTCTGTTTCGGGATACAACTGAGGGCATCTGGACTGACACACTGAACGCACAGCCGGTGTGCCACGCTCAAAAACCGATAATCCTTGGCGTCGACGACAGGCTGGAGTCCCCCGACACTCTCACTCTCAGATACGAAGAGGCTGCTCGAGCAGCTAGCGGAGGAGGTCCACGCGGGGACTCCCCCCTGACGGTCTTGGACATGGCCACATACAGCAAAGCCCAGCTGCCTTCGATGCACGGTAAGTAGCTGATTGGCGAAATGATTTTCGGCAGGTCGAGATTGTCCAGGTGAAAGAGCAGACTTGCTTAGTTTCTCCAGACAGGGCAGGAAATTCAAAAGAGGAGGAGGTCGAGAGCAGGAAGGGCGCGATCCCATGGCGAGCGAACAGCGAAGGAGAACAATATGGCTAACCAAATTCCCCATTTGGTGGTCAGCAGGTTACGATTCGACGCGGTACCAGGATGCAGCTTACGAACAGTATCCGGCGCAGTCTTTTTCGGCGCAGCAAACAGACAAGTTTGCTCAGCTGAACCAGCAGTCCTTTGCCTCGAACAATGCCGTCGCGCATTACATGCCGACGGGGCCGACGGTGCTCTCCTGTCAACCAGCCTCGGGCATGTTCGGCACGAAGGTGTTTCTGAAAATTTCGTCCCAATACGACCTGTTTTCCATGTCGTCGCCGATGCCTTACTTCTCCCTCTTCTTCGGCTCCGAGAAGTGTCCGGTCCAGGACGTGACCCGCGAGGTCCAGGATAGCACGGGTTTTGCATACTCGTGCAGCGCAGATGCGCCGCAACTCATGGTCACAGGCTGCAGCAGCAACAACGTGCCTCTGTCATTGGTGATCGAGGGCCCATCTGGTGAAGAGATCTCGCGGACGGTTGCTGGGTCTTTTCAGTATCTCGACGGGTCCGGGGATGATATCACGCGGACAGCCAAAATGCCCAAGCATGACACGACGGCACCTGGACCCCAAGTTGATCAGCCGAGTGCCTCGCCCAAAACCGTCGAGGGGCATCTGCCGTCGGACGCGGCTACAAATAGTTACGATTACCCGTCGCAGCAAGGCCAGTATGCGAACGAATTCCCGCAGGGCGGCAACGACATGATATCTACATACCGCACCACCAGCTTCACAGACCCGCACTACCACCATCGCCGGCCGATGCCGGGATGGAGCGGGTTTGGCGGCGGCACGTTGGGGAGCACGGGGAGGCCAACAGTGTTGGACCATTCTGGGATGGGGACGGGTCGACCAAGCCTGACGCCACTGCCGATGCCCTCGTCCTCGGGCAGCGGGACACCACAGCTCATCCGGACGAGCACCATCGCCAACGGGGCCGGCGGCAACGGGCCGTACCACCCCGTCTCGCTCTACTCGAGCAAGGCGGTGCTCAAAATCAACGGCAAGCTGGACACGATGGCCGAGAACTGGACGCAGGAGGAGTGGGACAACCGCCGCCGCATCGTCATGTTCCGCAAGTCGCAGACGGGTTCAACGCTGACGGCCACGTTCCGCGCGGTCCCGGTCAACGAGCGCCCGCCCAACAGCATCTGCATCTCGTGCATCTGGTGGGCCGAGAAGGGCGAGTGCTACGTCACGTCGGTCGACACGATCTATCTCCTGGAGCAGCTGGTGGCGGCGCCCAACCGCTTCAGCGTCGAGGAGAAGAACCGCATCCGGCGCAACCTCGAGGGATTCCACCCACTAACCGTGTCCAAAGCCAAGGCGGACAGCGAGGAGTTCTTCAAGATCATCATGGGGTTCCCCAACCCCAAGCTGCGGAATATCGAAAAGGACGTCAAGGTGTTTCCGTGGAAGATCCTGGAGCCGGCGCTCAAGAAGATTATCGGCAAGTACAGCGCGAGCCCAAGCAGCACCCTGCCGCCGGCCAACATGATGACGCCGGTGAGCGCCGCACCATATGCGCCGCTGCCCACGCCGCCAGGACAGGGCATGGGTTCACAGCAGAGCCTCCCGTCGCAGCATGGCGATGCGCAAAGTCAGTACTCGGTGCACTCGGGCCACCACGACTCTATACCGTCCCCCCGATCGCTCTCGGGGTCACAGCCGTCATGGACCCCATACACGACGGCGCCGACATACTCGACTGCCGCCGCCCGCACGCTTAGCCCGAGCATCCGCAACGCGAGTCCGCAGCAACCGCCGCCACCCCCTATGCGCATCAACACGAACCCGCTGCCGGCTGTTACGACATACGACACTCGGACCGTGTCGACGGGCAGCTTCAGCGCCACGGGCCTGCATACGCCCATCAGCCACCACCCGTCCACGGCAACTCCCCCACGGTGGGACGTTGCGTCTGCAACTTATCCCGACAGCTACTCCAGCTTGGCGGCGCACCACCCTCAGCCGGGTCAGTCCATGTATGGCACAGCCGCCTACGGAGACGGCGCACCACGTGCATGAACGGCCCCGAGATGGTCGCGGGCCACGCTACGCTCAGGCGCGGATTGCTGTTGGTCACGGCGGTCACGGTCAAGGAGCACGACGAATGACCACGGACCCTTGCAGTTCGTATTTGCGCAGCCATGGTCGCCTCGAGACCTGTTCTGATGTTGTCGCGTTCTAGTGGCCGATTGGACAGCCTCGTGAACGCCTCGGGGGAGGGTTGCGGGAGAAGTCAGGTGGTTGTGGCGCACGCCAATGAGGGCTACAGCCGACGCACCCTCCCACGCGGGTACGGGCGTCACGACTCACGACTCCGAAGCACGGTGCCGCACCCTGCATCCCAGCGCCGGGGGTCTCATTGGAGCGTTTGAGTCGAGTTGGCTGCAGCAACGGATGGGTAGGGTGAGTGGGTGAGGATTGTGTAGCGAGCCACCGGAGCGCTGGGCCGTCAGCCAACGTGCGCCACAGGGACACTCGCCGGTTGATGCTGCGCGCAGGCCTCCAACCTGCATGCAGGATTGTTTGTGCCGGTGAATGGGCGCGGTAATCAAGGGTGTCCCTGTCGTGGACTTCCGGACAGGTCTCCCTTCGCATCGCCGCTTCGCGGAACCAGTCTGTCCGCAGCCATTTCGCCTCATGCGGTCGGTGGTCACGGGGGCTCTCTGATATTACTACCACATGCCAGTGTTGCTGCGCTGGCCAGGCGACCAAGACAGGTGGCGATGGTCGCGGTATTCGCATCTGTCCACGCATGGTGTGCCGATGGCCTCGGCATGTGATGCAACAGCGCTGCGGACGCAACCACAGCGTCGTCCGCACAACGAGCGGTGGCTATCTTATAATCTTTTTGTATCGTAACTTGATTTTGTTGCTCGACTTGTTGTCATTTCCGCCTCTGTACCCCATCTCGTTGGGAACTTATAGACGGAGGAAACAATGGCGAGTTCGATGAGACGAACCATCTTCTTCGAGTGGTTTGCGTGGTTTGGACTAGGTCTTGTTCAGCCAGGGTTGGCGGCCGGGAGGAATCTTAGATAGGCATATTATACCCTTATTGTGCGCGTTTGATAGAAATTTATTGGATTTAATGCACCGTGATAGCGTCTTTGGATTTTGTGGTTCGGCTTGCACTACTCTGCACCTTGCTCCGTGTAAGACGGGCTATATAGAATCGGGACAGTTCAGGCAGCTATTCATGCTCTATTATTATTGTGCCTTGCGGCTCAGCATCGCTGCGGCGGAATCCATGCCTTCGATGGTCTGCAGGTCCAAGACGGGTGTTCAATATACATGGGAAGCTTGAACCGCCCAGGTCGACTTCTCACGTATCGTCGATGGAGCTCCGTAGCAGTGAAATAGCTGTAGGTGCCTGTGGATGCACCTACAGCACCAGCACCAGCACCAGCGGATAGACGTCCAGATCCGCGTTCCTTGGCCATCCGTCGCCGCCTTCATTGCCTGGTTGGGCATGACCACCTTGGCCGCCGTCGTTGCGAGGGCAAGCACCGTTACGGTAGAAAGGGCAATGCACCAGGGAGAGCGGCTCCAATGCCCCACGCGAAGGCTTTCCAGCCTTGAACAGCCCCGAACGGGTACTCTGGGAATGTCTACGTGGTGTCTTTCCGCGTCTGATGCCCCTGGGATTGTGACGTCTGCGTAGGCAGACTCGGCTTGGAGCGCTGGCTTCATCAATGCTGAAAGATAGTGATCTGGCCGGTCTGTTCATCACTTCGCGCTGATAGCTCCGTCTTGTCCCTGCATGACGAGGACAGTATAATGTGACGGGCATGTGCTGCTCGAGGACCGCAATGGCACGCCATGCCCCCGGCTCGGGGCGGTTCCTCGCCTCTCGAACCCGCGCCGACATACGTCGCGCTGCCCAGTCTAGGCGTCGTCGTCCTGGGCCCTCGGCTGAATGGAGAGCAGCCTTGCACCACCGTCGAAGCCAGCCTTCTTCTTCATGGTCTGGCAAAGGGGTCGGCGTGTCCATGAGGTGCGGTGACCGGGCGGGAGTGTAGCGTCTGAGCGCTCCGGGGCCGTCGACAGTGCCTCGCCCCTGGGGCCACGGGCCCCTTGAGGCCGCGAACGGTGATCTTCTGACAGCAGCGCGCAGCGAAACGAAGAGGATGCCCGGGATGCCGCGATGCGGAGACCTTTTCCGTACACCGGGGCCGGCCGACGCTCACGGCCGTCCTGTGTCTGGGCCGTCTCCTGTCCTCTGATATGTCGACTCTCTGATATGTCGACTGCTCAATCGTGAGCTGGAGACATCCAATTCCTCCATTGGACTGGCAGGGCCTGGTGCTGTCTGGTGTCCGGCACTTCAAGTTCCGCCCAACACCAGACACGTGGACTCAAATCGCCAACGACAGCAAGTCCGCCATGTCGGCTTCACCTCCCCCGGGAGTTCACCGCCAATTCCTCGACACCTTGGCAGCATGTCGCCGACCTGCTCTCCCAGGTCGACATCCTGGTCATCCCAGACTTGTCTCCCTCACCGAGACCGTCGCACAGCAGGGCCGTTCGAGAAGTTAGGCACCGGTTGGATGGACTATTCCTGGGCAAGCCGGGCAACCCAGGCGGTTCGTCAAGACCATCCGGAGGTAATAGGGACCTGAATCTCGGCCTAATCACGGCCTGACCACGATGTAAAGAGCCTCGGGAGGCCTCATGTCGCATGCACACCATGAGCTATATACTGGCCGGTTCTGGGCTCTCGGCACCCCTACTCGGCGTCAGACCCAGAGCATCACCGAAAGACATCTTATCTCTTCTCACCATTGGCCACATAATGGACAACCGTTTATTCGCCCCCGCTTCGCATCACGGTCCACAAGCTGCACCGAGCTATCATCACGGCCTGTTTGATTCGCCAGCTCTTCAACACGGAGACTTCTTTCCGTAGATTGACGAAGCAGGGTCAACTTGGGCCCCTGCTGCATCCAATCGACTGCCTGATCGCCAGCGCCGTGCCACCGTACGCGCAAACCGGAGCGGCAACCGCCGGATACCCCCGGGACCCGATCAGTGACAGCCGGACCCCGCTCCGATTGAGCCGACATCGCCAGCAGTGTTGCACCCCAAACGCAATGGTGATGGCATGATGGATATGAGCGACTTTCTCGTCCCCGCAGCGCGAGGAATTTTATATAAAAGCGCCTCGCTGTCCGTGCCCAGCATCGCGAGTGCTTTTCCCTCTTTCAACAATTCCTGCCCGAGTTTTGACCATCACGCATCGCCGTCACACCAGCCATCAGATTCAGCCATCAGATCCATATCTGGAGTCCGTTGAGATACACCCCACAGGTAACTTGGCGTGGAGCTTCTTCTGACGTTTCCAGATTCCAGCTACTCTCTCAATCGGTATTCTCGACCCCGACACACGCGAGAACCATGGCGCCTTTCTGCGGTAGTCTATCCAATTATGATCATATATCTTCAGGTACTGTCTGTTGCATGAGCCGGTGCCCGCCCTTCCTCTGCTCGTCGGCGCCATCTCTCGCTCGCTGCGGCGTGGGAGCGTTGCCGTCGATGGGCAGGGGGGGCGCGTGGCTGAGATTATACGGCCTAACACTTGATCTGGATAATACCAGCGAAAGGATCATGCCTCCCCCCTGATCGTTACCACCCAGAGCCTAACATGTGCAGATCCATCATGAGTCCCCCGGCCGCCGTCTCCCCTCCCCAGCAGGTCGCCTCGCTCGCGACCCCGGCGCCCAAGCTCGCCGGCAGCAAGGGCGGCAGCAAGACGCAGACCATCGATGACATGATCGGCCAGTGGGACAGCTTCAAGTTCGCCCCCATCCGCGAGAGCCAGGTCTCGCGCGCCATGACGCGCCGCTACTTCAAGGACCTCGACACGTACGCCGAGTCGGACATCGTCATCATCGGCGCCGGGTCCTGCGGCCTCAGCGCCGCCTACGTCCTGGGCAAGCAGCGCCCCGACCTCAAGATCGCCATCATCGAGGCGTCCGTCTCGCCCGGCGGCGGTGCCTGGCTCGGCGGCCAGCTCTTCTCCGCCATGATCATGCGCAAGCCGGCCGATGCCTTCCTGCGCGAGGTCGGCGTCCCGTACGAGGACGAGGGCAACTACGTCGTCGTCAAGCACGCCGCGCTCTTCACCTCGACCATCATGTCCAAGGTGCTGCAGCTGCCCAACGTGAAGCTCTTCAACGCCACCTGCGTCGAGGACCTCATCACGCGCCCCTCGGACGAGGGCGTCCGCATCTCGGGCGTCGTGACCAACTGGACCCTCGTGGCCATGCACCACGACGACCAGTCCTGCATGGACCCCAACACCATCAACGCCCCGCTCGTCATCTCCACGACGGGCCACGACGGCCCCATGGGTGCCTTCTCCGTCAAGCGCCTCGTCAGCATGCAGCGCATCGAGAAGCTGGGCGGCATGCGCGGCCTCGACATGAACACTGCCGAGGAGGCCATCGTCAAGGGCACCCGCGAGATCGTCCCCGGTCTCATTGTCGGCGGCATGGAGCTGTCCGAGGTGGACGGTGCCAACCGAATGGGTACGAGTCCGCATCTCCAACTTTCAGCATCGGCAACTAACGAAACTCCAGGCCCGACTTTCGGTGCCATGGTCCTGAGCGGTCTCAAGGCTGCCGAGGAGGCCCTCAACGTCTTTGACCTGCGCAGCAAGCAGAACGCTCTCTAGGCGAAGTGACGGCAAAAGAGGCGGTGGTACCCGGAAAACGCACACAGTCTTGAAAGGACTTACCTCCGATCATTTGAAAACCCAGCTGCGAAGACTTGCCATTCGTTCAGAGTCTTTGCGCGTATAGTTGCCAGACAGAATGAAATACGAATGCAACTATCGATCGTAACAAATTGGCCTTCACGGCTGTGACTTCTTTCATCAACAATTTTGACACACGCGTGTTGTTTCTGAAGCCCAATGTAATGGTGTGTCGTACCTGTAGTTGAGCGTAACGTACCAACCGGGCTGTATGCTTCCATGCATTTATGCTCCAAAATCATCAATCACGCTCCTCGGTTCCGTAAACTCGTTATCCACGCCAACCTCCGCCATCTTCAGCCCGAATCCCTCCGGCCCACCGACCTTGAGCCCCTGCGCCGTTCGCCACAGCGGATGGGCTGGCAGCGCAATGACGTTGACGCGCAGTCCGTACCGCAGGTCCTGCGACCCCACGGCCTCGCCGTCCTGGCCCAGGATGGAGATGAGGTTGGGGACGGTGCACACGGCCTCCTGCGACGCTTCGGAGCCGGCTGCGTCGCTGTAGGCGGCGTACAGGAACTCGTTCTGGAAGGGGATGATCATGTGCTTGTCTGTTGGTACTTGCTGCTGGCTTGCGTTTGCGGGGGACTCTCGCTCCTCGTCGCCCAAGGGAGCGAGGATGACGGCGCCCATGGTGTAGCCACCGCCGATGAATCGGTGTACATCCACGATTTTGCCTGTGAAGAGCAACTTGCCTGCGCAAACATCAAACTTGGATCGCGACAAGTCAGTGGGAACCTCTTCATCCTGGACAGAGACCGCGTTCAACTCACAATGGCATCCACGTAGCTGGCCTTTTTGCACCTGGCCAGATGCACAGCTCGGCCAAGATACCAGGCCTGAGACAGCGTGTTGGGGACGCAGTATTCCTTGATGGCCGAGCCGGGAAGCGGGTTCGGCCCCGAGGCACAGGATAGGCCCAACTCGATGGCCGTCGTCCGCATTAGCTGTTCCAGTCGGACGGGGTTGTCGATGCTCTGTTACACGGCATGTTAGTTCGTARCTTCTACATCCTGTGGGTGCGATATGCCCCCTACCATGACAACGGAAATGTTTCCAGCGCCGTCCGTGAGGACACACGGTACGAGCGGGTAGCCATATACGCTGAAGGTGACTTGATACACTCGTCAGCGCGATCAAGATATATACCCACGTCTAGACATACCGTGATACATGGTTGGATAGGCTCTCCCCATTCCGTCACCGTCAACAATGGGGACGTCGAAGTGAACGCCGGTTGGAAAGGCGCTCATGCCGTTTCCACCGCCACTGGGTCTTGATTAGCAACAGCCAAGAATATATACGTCGCCACGTAACTCACATTTCGTCGGCAAGCWGAGCATGAAAGGAGTCGTTGCCCTTGATCCTGTTGACTGTGTTGATGGCATCGATGCCCTCGTTCCCTCTAGCGATGCGCTCGTTGATGACGCTCGGGCTGCCGTACCATGCACCGAAGCAGACAATGTCATCGTCGTTGAGCGACTGGGGCTTCACAATCCTCATCTTGCCGTTGCCACCGGAGCGCAAGGCGCTCAGACCCTTGAGGTATTCGTAATACGTCGGCCCGCCGCCGCCAGTACCCAAGACACCGCAGCCCGTTGCCATGAGCTCCAGATCAACCTCGGAGACGTACCAGACGCCGTTTTGAACATCTGGGCGGTAGGCCCCCAGGTCAACGCCAAGCGTCGGCTTCGTGGTGGGATCCAGCGCGTTCGGAACGCCGACCTTTTGCGCCTCCTCCTCTTCCGTCTCTCCTTCGTCGACCCAGTCTGAGCTTGCGCTAGGGGCAAGGCCCTCCGGGACGGCAAGCTTGCCCACAGCTCTGACCTGAATGCGGATGGTGGCTCGGGACATGTACTGGAGCGGCATCCTGTTGATCTCGACAATCTTGACGTCCTCTTGTGCGGCGCCTTTCTCGACAGCCTGATCAATGGCTCGCTGGCAGGCCGCGCCGATGACGTCCTTTTCCTGATTCCCCTCGAGAATCTCCACGGTGTCTACTTCGCCAGAGACCTTGGCAATGGCCGCTCCGACGGCGTTGGCCGCGCCTTGATGAACCGGCCGGATGCACTTGTCGACTCCGGCCAGGTCCTCTGTGACGAGGAGAGCACCGCCTCCGACAAGGAGGACATGGACCGGGGCCGCCGACACCTTCATCTTGTCGATGACGGTCTCCAGCTTCTTCTTGATTTCCTCACGAGCAAGGTCTATCGTCGCCTGGGGCACATCCTTGATTAGGCTGACATCTCCAAGCTCGGCCTTGCCAGCCGCAACCACGACGTCGGTGGCCGTCAGCGTGTGGCCACCAAAGACCCTGGCCTGCTCACGGATTAAGTGGCCAACAGAGCCTGGCCCAACAGAGACCGAGGCCGGAAGCCTGGCGTCAACCGTGACCTTGCTACCGCCCCCCAAGCCGATGGACACAACCTCGGGCATGGAGAAGGCCGTGCGGACGCCTCCGATTTCGACGAAGCCGGGTGCCTGCCGGGGAAAGCCCGAGGGCAGGAGAGCGCAGACATCGGTCGTGGTGCCTCCAATGTCAACGACAAGGATCTGGGGCTGAGTAGCCTCGTCGTGGTTGGAAGAGTCAGCGTCTGTAGCCCCCTCTGGCTTTTGATCAATGCCGGCGAGGAACGCCGCGCCGGTCATGCTATTTGTCGGCCCGCTGGCAAAGGTCTTGATGGGGAATTCGGCTGCGGTATCGGCGTCGATGAGCGTCCCGTCGTTCTGAGATAGGTACAGCGGGCAGGTAAGGTTCAGGCGAGCCATTGCACGGCGGAAGCCCCTCTTGACACGGTACCCGGTTCTCAAGATGGCTGCGTTGAGGATTGTTGCGTTTTCTCGCTCGAGGAAGCCCGTAGGCCCAATGTCGTGAGAGCAGACGATGTTCAGCCCAGGGGCTTCCTGTTGCAGGATCCTTCTGCACCGCTCCTCGTGGATGCCGTCGTGGTCCAGCGGAGAAAAGACGCCGACGAGCGCGACGGCCTTGACACCAGAGGCGGCAATATCCCTCGCAGCCTTGCGTATCTGATCAGGGTCGAGGGCCGCAATCTCTCGCCCGTCCATCTCAAGCCCGCCGTTCAGGTAGTAGGCGCCTCCGTCGAGAATACCGTGCAGGCCAACTGGGAAGCCCGAGAAGGGCGGTATCTGCCTCGTAAACGGGCCGCATAGTCGCACGACGGCGACGCGGTCCAGCCGCCGGGCATCTGCCTCGACGAGGGCATTGATGAAGTGGGTGGTTCCAATGGTGACGCTCAGGACTCGACTCTGGTCAATGGCGGAGCTTGTGAGGACCGCGCTGATGGCAGCCTCGATGCCACTGGTAATGTCCGGGGTCGTTGTCGCCTTGTGGGAAGCGAGGACGCCACGGCTTGGGCTATCGAGAGCTTTGATATCGAGAACGGCGGYATCCGTGTTGGTGCCCCCGACATCGACTCCGATGCGGTACAGAGACATGTTGCCAACACAAGTGCAGTCTTGACACGTGAGCTGGAGCGGTTCGACGCCGCTCCAGGAGGCGTCAAGCACG
>LFRF01000042.1:72413-131633 GCA_001189435.1 Tolypocladium ophioglossoides CBS 100239 | reverse complement strand
TCGCCCCAGGCCTCCGCCCCCGTGCACACCCTCGAGGACATCGTCGACAGGACCGCCTACTACATGGGCCCGACCTCGGAGCAGGACACCTTCCTGCTCGACGCCTTCCGCTACGGCATCCTGAGCGAAAAGTACAACCTCGACGCCAACGTCGTCCAGGTCCACGGCGGCAGCTCGCTGCCCGACGACCGCCCCGTGCACTTCCTGTTCCTCGAGGTCGGCCACCCGGATCACGTTAACCGCGCCCGCCAGGACGCCTCGGACTCCATCGAGGCCAAGGTCTGGCCGTATGGCGAGAACCTGGTGCACCTGTACTTTCGCCACGTCCACCCAGTCTTCCCCATCCTGTCCAAGCTGCGCTTCCTCCGGCGATATCACACGGACAAGAAGCGCATCCCCGCGTGCCTGCGCGGTGCCATCTACTCTCTGGCATCCGTCTTCTGGAGATGCGACGTGGCCCTCAGAGGCACTCCCTGCCCCTACCAGCAACACGAGCTGGTCGACTACGCGCACGCTGCTCTGCGGCGGGAGATTGAGAACCCCGACCTCTTTGTCCTGCAGGCCTGCCTCTTGCTCATTCATGTGACGCCCCCGGCCATCGACAGCATGGAGGCGCCGACCACGTGGACGCTTGCGGCGCAGGCCACGGCGTGCGGCCAGATGATTGGCCTCCATCAGGACCCCGGCCAGTGGAACATCGACATGACGGAGAAGAAGCTGCGGAGGAAGCTCTGGTGGGCCACCTTTCTCACCGACTGCTGGTCGTCCATCTGCCACGGGAACCCGCCGCATATCAGCGCCAGCTCCTTCACCACATGTCCTCTGACCATGGACGACGTGCGGTGCGACGAAGACGTCCCCGAAGAGCTTCAGTATTTGGTCGAGCCGCCGGATGCCTACTTCGAGGTCTCCGCCGGTGCCCGCTTCATGGAGATGGTCAACATAGCGCGCTATCTGCGAACCGTCCTCGATTGCAGCTTGTTAGTCCCCGACTCCTTGCCACGGGCGACCGGGGACGGAGAAACGCTGACGTGATGCCCCTCTTACAGCCAAGTAAACACAAGAGCCATGACCATAAACGATAGAATCCAGGCGCAGGAGGAACTCATTACCGTGCAGGCAAAGCTCAGAGACTGGCCCAGTCTTCTCCCCTCTTGTCTCGTCATACAAAAGGAGGAGAGGCGGCGGTCTTCGGCCACTTCGTACAACTGTGGGTTCTTCGCCGTGCTGTTGAGTGCCGGGTCTAACCTGTGCACAGGTCCACTCCACCTGTCGTTCTATGCCGCCCAAGTTCTCCTCTACCGCGCCCTCATGCACCCCCCGACGAGGGCCGCGAAAGCCACGCCTGGATCCAATCTCCGGAAGTGGTTCCCCGCCGCGCTCGCCGAGTTCGAGTCCTTTGCCGAGTTCTTCAGCAGCGTCAACAAGCACGACCTCTTTGGATTCTGGGGACGACGTAAGTTGACGCTTCACCTGCGCCCTCTCTCATGCTGGCTCAGGGTCTGACGTATGCGCCGCGACCCGTAGATGCCCGATCCCAGCTCATCCTCTGCGGAAACTTCCTCGTCTTCCTCTTCCTGCTGGCGTCGGAGCGACGCGACATCGAGCGGGCATACCGCCTACTCGAGAGCTTCCACCAGACGGTACACGAGCTGGGCGACTCTGCCCACGTGCAGGTGACGACGCTGCTGCGCGCCGCCACCATACGCATCGACTCGTTCTTTACGCAGGCGGCGCAGATCATGCGGCACGGAAACGAGGGGACCGTCACGTCTCTTTTGAACCCCATGGCCTAAGGTATTGCGTAGTGACGCCACGGCTGGGTATGGGCTGGTCGTCGTTGTTTCAAAGATACCCTCTGCGTTGGATGAATGGCGGGCCGTTTGACGTTCGGGTCGGTGTGTTCCGGGGGGTGGCAAAGGTTCGAGAACACTTTCTGGGAAGTGCGGGCTTGGGGGCGGCGTTTTGCGATTTGCATCATCTACAATACCACAGCTACACTAATAGCAGTCATAAGGAGTGCCATTGACAATAAATATGGCTTTCCTACGACAGCACGCCTCAACCTCTGTGGCTGTCGTCTGCTTCATCATCAAGAGCCGTAGCAAGAAGACTGCTCACTTTCGGCACACAGCAACAATCGCGCGCATGCGGATCCCCACGCCCGGGTCCCCATCAAGCATCGTATACGGCTCGGCAACATTCTCGATGCACTCCGCCATCGCCCCCTTGAAGCGTTCCAGCTCCTCGCCCGTCCAATCCTTCCACAGCACCTGGAAGGTATCCAGCAGCATCGCCCGCAACTCCTCCCGCGTGGCGGCCCCATAGTGCACCGCGCGCTCCAGCATCTCGACGTCGGCGAACCCCCCGTCGCTGCGCAGGCAATGCTCCACGTGCGCGGCCGCGAGCCACGGCTTCGGGACCGGCAGGTCAAACGGCGTGTCGCCCGGGATGCTGGTGTTTTGCTGGCGACAGCGCGTGATGATGGCCTCTGCCACGATGGCCGTCCCGCAGACATTGTCGAGGACGACCGCTCCGGCAGAGCACAATCCCTGAAGCTGCGGGAGGTCGAGGAGCGCGCAGGCCAGCTCCCTCGTGCATCTGCCCGTGGACCGCTCATACGCGGCCGCGCCGGCGTCGAAGTGCTCGATGGCAGTCGGCGGTCTTCGGCTTTCTGCCATGTCTGGTCCGGACTCTACCACGTCCTTTCAATGGGCGGGATGCTGGACGTGGACGCGGGGAGGACGATGTCTTGTACGTATCATCTCATCGAGTATAAGTGCGGATGACCGCTCTCTGAGGAGGGGTCGGGCTGTTAGTGCTGGCTGGGCGCTTCGAACGTGTCCGTACACGCAAAACCTTGATGGCTTCAAGACGAATGTGTAAGATGCTGCTATCGGAATTGACCCCAAGGTTCACGGAGAGTCAGCAAGACGAGGGCCTCGACGAATCCATCGCTGCGTAATCGATGGAATGCCTGCTGTCCGAAATTCCGAATCAAGCAAGGCCAATGCCAGACCAGAGCAGCCTCCAGAGCAGCCGCCAGAGCGCGACAGCTTGGCCGAATGGAGTTCCTCGCCAGGATGGCCTCTCCAGCCTTAGACTACAAGTATGATATGCAGCTTCGTGTAGTCCGAGCAGTGTTGTAGTTGCGCGGCTCGGTGGTGTAACTGAACCAAGCTACCCTGCAGGTCGCGCCGCAAGCTGGGTTGCCACATCAACCAGCCTCAACAGAGCTGCTTGCTGCGGCTCTGCGCTATCCCTGAGTGGGTACTTCCCAGCCTTCGGTCTCACTGCGGAGCTTCTCGACGGCTGGTCAATATTTGGGCGCAGGTGATCACGAGATGCGGGAGCCGCTCCGTACCAGCAGACAAACTTGATCGCATGCCTGCGCCGACAGAGCGCCACAGCATGGCTTGTCACCGGAACGATTCCGCACGAGGTGGCCTGTGATTCACGCTGGCAAGAGGAATACTGAATCATCCAAGAGCGAGAGACGGGAGCAGCGGCCCGAGAAAAGCAGTCAATATTCATCCGTGTCCCCATCCCCCAAGCACCCGCTCACTCCTCCTCCWCAATAACCTTGCCCTCCGCCTTTGGCGGAAACTTCATGCCGCGGTTCGGCCCATTCGGCTCCGCACCCGGCCCCCATCCGCCAAAGCCAAAGCCCGCCGCCCCCCCGGCCAGCCCGGACGCCGGGCCGACCGAGATCTTGCCCGCGAGCTGGTTCTTCCCCACGCCGGGCGTGCTCGCCGCGAAGGAGTCGAACTCCTCGCGCGTCTTGCCCGTGTACTTCTTGAGGTCCTCGTCGCTGATGGGCGGGCCGCGCTTCTTCTCCTGGTGCCGCTGGTAGAGCGACGGCTTGGCGACGGCGCCGTCGCCGTCGGCGGTGGACTGGGAGGAGCCCATGGTGGACGTGGGAGTTGTGTTTTCTTGTTTCGTGAGACGGTGAGATCTATCGCGGTGGCGAGATGCCAGACTGTTGCTCGAGGTGTAGGATTGATAGGACATGTTACGGATTATATACTAGTATGGTGTCACGCAGGCGTGTTCGAGGCCACATGTGAGCTTCAGCCCCGTTGCCCGACTGCTATGGCACGTTGAGAGCCCCCCGCACCCCGCGGAACAAATCCCCCATGGGCTCGATAAGAACGCCAATGGCGTCACCGGCATCTCCATCCGACCAGCGGCGTCCCGCAAAAACGCCAGGCAGACAGATTCCCGAACAAGCTCGCCGCCGGGCCCTCTCTGGCGAGGCAGTGGCTCGGGCAACCGGCCATTGTGGTAATTGATTCGAGCTGGTTTCCGGCAGGCATATGACGGCCGCAGATCCATGGCCAACTTCTAGAAGGAAGGACGTCAACTGACGCCGCAGAGATTCTCTATTCAAGCAATCCGTGTAAACCGCGCGCCTCGGCCGTTCCAATCATAACGTGCGCCAGCCTCTATTCGGAATACGTCAAATCCAACACATACGAAAGGCCATGCGAAAGGCCATGCCTGCCCGGTCCAATCGCCTCAACCCTGTCCGTTTACGCGTGAGGCGCCATTCCCAACGTGTTGTTGCCACCGTTAAACGCCACAAACTGGGACTTGAAGAAGATGTCCCCGTAGATGCCCGGGGTGCCTGGCGGTGACGCCTGAAGTCCGCCGAAGCAGTCTAATGCACTCCTTGTTAGCGAATGGCTCACGTGTGTATTGCTGGGGAGTCTAAGCACTCACTGCCACCGCCAACCTGGGCGAAGTTGATATCAATGCCCGCGATACGTGCCATGTACTTGCCGCCAATGTCGAGGTCGAGGTCTGGCAGCTTCGCGTTGCACGGAACCGTGATGCCTCCCACCGTCTGGTTGTCCTGCGCGCCCTGCACCTTGGCATAGTACCCTTGCACGATCTTCCGGTCCGCCAGGATCAGTGTCGTGCCCGTATCAGCAATGGCCTGGCCTCCGGGGGTTGCGGGCTGCGTCGCCTCGCCGTTGACGGCAAACTTTTCGCTGCTAAACTGCCAGAAACCGTTGGTGTTGTTGACGGGGATCCAAGTCAAGTCTCCCTGGAACTTGCTCTTATCAACGGCCCCAAAGGTGTAAGCGCCCGGACCCCCCTTGCGGAGGTTAGCCGTGAAGAGCGGCTCGTTGAGGGAAGGCATGACGTTTTCGAAGAACGTCTTTTGCTTCTGGGGCTTCACGGTGTTGAGGCTTGAGAACGCCAGGCCCATCAGCCCGTCGGTATTCTGGTCCTCGACAAACGTATCCGTCACCGCCGTAGCAAGCTCAATGGGCTGTGCCTGCACCGAGGCGCCGCCGACATCGACAACGTCTATGCCGACATTGCCTTCCGCTCCGGAGCCGTCACCGTAGCTGATCCTGAACTGGGCGCCTGCTATCATCGCGAAACTCTTGCTCTGGGTCGGATCATAGACTCTGTGGCCCGTAGTGGCGTCGGCGGTAAGTTGCGTGTTGAACACCCAGAGGTCCGACGAGCCTGTGTCGAAATCGAGGTTTAATTTCTGGCCACCAATGCGTACTTGCGACAGAAACTCGGCGGCGTTATTCTCCGGGGTAGCTTTGACAGTTCCCGTCTGATTCGTCCCGTTCTTCCCGGCCTGCTGCCGAGGTACCAACGATGAGCCGTCTCGGCCAACCCCAGCCAAAGACACTCGCCCGCCAATGCTACCTCCGAGACCGCTGTTCGCAAGAGCGGCTACGCCTCGGCGACTGCGATCGCTGCGGTCAAAGTGGCGAAATACCCTCCTGGTAACTGATAGGTTTGGCGTCTCCTCGCTCGTCTCCTCGCTCCGCTTCGTGCTCTGGGCCGCGAGTGCGTTGACCAGGCCTTGGGGAAGAGGCATGCGGAACTTTCGATACGTCTTGGCCAATGCCATAGGCCCATTTCTGCCAGTGAAACTGGGGTTGGCAACGCGCTCGACGGTGAACGACCGCTTCTGTATAGCTGACGGCGCAGCCGAGACCAGGGCTAACAGACTGACCAGCAGGAAAGATATAAGAGTTGTAGACTGCATGTTGAGATCTGGCAGTCCAAGGGTGTCATTCAAAATAAAAAAAAGAATACCCCAAAAAATCCCACACCAGGCGGGATAAAGAAGGAAGTCCAAGAATCGAAAGGACAGTCGGGAACTCTCGCTGAGAGCTCCGCCGACGCTTAGAACTAGAGAATGTAAAAATRAAAAAAAAAAAAAAAAATTGGAATGACAGGCTTGAGAAGAGACAGAGAAATCAGTCTAGACGAAGCGAGGACATGAGACTCAAATACATGAACCCCATCGTCGCCATCCCTCGCCATGGAGCCTCCTGTTGGTGACACCCGAGACAGGGAAGCCGTTTCTTCCGGGCGCCATTGGCCCGGCGTCCGACCCGAGCAGGATCCGTGACTCTCCACGGGGTAATTGCGGCGCTTGCAAGAACAAAAAGTTAGGGAATCATAAAACACCATGGTTGGTATCCCAAAACCTCGGCTGTGGCATCTTGAGTGGAGCCGTTGCGGCTCTTGTGGTGCGGTTGGCTACGGAGCGTCGGGTAATAGATCCTTGTGGGGGATCACTGCGGATGCGTCTGCCACAGCCTGTTAAATGGCTGACGAGGCTTGTTCCTGCCACCACCGGAAGCGGTACATAGTCAGAAAGTGCCGGAACAGGAACAAACATGAAGTTTGGACAGGGCAATCCGGTCTGCTCCAGGCCGGAGTGAAGGTGTGGTGACGCGTCTTCTCCCCGCAGCGAGACGGCCAGCTTGCGTCCAGTTTGTCACTGTCGCCTGCTCTTTCTGACGGCTTGCCTTTCTGACGGTCGCCATTCGTTGTGACGGCGGGAAGGAGACTTTCAGCCCCAATAATAGACTCGAATCGGGCCGTGTCGCGGCCCGGCAGACACCGCGACGGCTTCCGGCCCGCGCATGGCTGATGATGCTCGCTGCGCGTCGGCGATGGCTATGTGGATTGTCCGTTTCAAGCCAGTCGATCTGACCACAACCAACACATCAAAGAGGTTTCGTCGTTGTGCTCCTCAACCAACCGGCGTCGTCGCCCTCTTCGTCCTCTCGAAACAGGCTGTTTCACCAGCCACAGTGCGTCTGATATGCGAGCCCCCATGCTCCTTCGCCCACCGCCGCATTGCCGTCATCTCCGGCAACGCGGATTCTAAGGCGCTGCCATTGCCGCTCTCCCGCGCCTGGCCAGCCACTGTCAATCGGCCGACGTCACGGAGGAAATGTGCTCTGAAACGCCACTAAACGGCGCTGAAACGGCCCCTGCTGGCGAGAGATCCGAGGCTAGGTGTGGGACGCCACATCGAAGCTTGAATATGGCGGGTTGTGGTTTCTTTGTTAGCGCTGAGCGTGATGTATCAGGATACTTTGGGAGAGCTTTGTGGACCTATGAGCATGCCGGTTACCGCATGAAGCTCACGACGATGGGGTGACGATTGCGTGGCTTCGGTGTTGTGTCGGCGATGCGGTTTCAGTAGATCATCCGGTTGGCAAACTTCGAATTTCGATGGAAGAGGAGAAATGCCGCCATGTTGTGGTGAGCTTCTCCTGCGCGTTGAAACCGTGTTCTTCTTGTTGAGGCCTCACCTCAGCACAGAAGTGGATGACTGAGGCCATCATGATTCACAGGCACCAGCACCTGCCAACTTTCAGGGTAGCAAGCAGCAGGCGCCGGTCCGCCGCGATTTTAGACTTGGAACACGTGTGAATGGCATCGGCTTTTCTGCGCCCAATAGCTCTGCCATTTTGTTTGACGCCAATAAGGAACCAAGATGGCACCAGACCCAGCCGATTCAGTGACCTCCGCAGGGACAGTTCTGGCTTCTGCCAAGGACCTGACTCCTGAGCAGCAGTCCTGCGCCGACGATGTGGTCGAAGCTCTTTCGAAAGCAAACGGAATCCTCTGCACACAAGCACTCGCCACCACTCGCGAGGTACAGCTGAACCACTGTATCCCCCGTCGCGGTCCGGCGCTAACTCTCATACATGCAGGATCTCTGGCGCCTGGCCTTTGCCCCGACGCAAGACACCGCCTGGGACACATCCAAAGATCCCACTAGACCTACCCTCCCTGACGCCCCCGCTCACAAGGATCTCACGACGCGTGTCGGCAGCTTCAACCAAGACCTCCCGCCGTCGACGTGCGCCGTCCGCCACAACAAGATCAAGCGGAAGAACGAGAACAAGGAAATGGGCAGGAATAAGAAGAGCAGAGAGGGAAAGAAGCACGAGAAAAAACCCCCGAGTATAACCCAGCATCGCCGAGCTGGGGAACGTGCGTTCCTCCGCGCACGATATGATGACAAGACTCTCGGCGTTGAGTGGTTCTGGAGCGACGCCCACGGCAAAGGCGCGGACCCCAAGTTCGTTACACTTAGAAAGATGAGATCCGGGGTACGGATGGGGCTTGTCTCTGCCCAGGCGAACGCTCTCTTGCATCATGATCGGGTCGTGACGGACCACGCACTGGCCTACAACAGAGAATACGCGGCGTACTGGATGAGATGCCGGCTTCTACGATATGTCGGAGCTACTCCCAACGGGCAGAGGCCTACAAACCCCGCAGCCCTCGAATTTGCGGCGTTGAAACAACCTAGGCTCCTCTGTCCTGTGGCGCTTGCGAGTTCCGACACGAGCGAAGGCCTGAGGCGCAAGATGCAAACAGTGGATGGTTCTAGCAAGGCTGAAGAGGGTGCTACCGGCGCTGATGCCGATGGAGGCCGAAGAAACCGAGTCGTCTGAGGCTGTCTACACATTCTGGTAGTCCTTCTTGCCCACCCTCTCACACAGCTCCTTGAGCACCTTGGCAGCAACCTCGTAATCCTTGATGTCCAAGTACACCTGCGCGCTGATCCTGATCCAATACCGGTTCCCAATGAAGAAGAGCGACATGAACGTCTTGTACTCGTCAACCATGGTCTTTGACATCCACTGGAACACCTCGTCCTTGTCCTCGACAGGGACCACCGCCTCCCCGTCCTTGGCGCCCTTGCCCTTCTCTCCGATCCAGACCGGCAGCGCGATGTTGCCCATGGCGCAGTCGGTCATCGTCCCCTTGCTGTTCTCCAGGACCTCGGTGCCCAGGACCTCGGCGACCCTCTTGCTGCCCTTCTTGTTCAGATCCCACAGGTACGCCAGGATCTTCTCCTCGCCGCCCAGCACGTCCCGCCGCCACGCGATGCCGTCCTTGACGCATAGGAACGGGCTGTTGTCCTTGGTCCCCACAAACTCGTACATTTTCACAAACGCGCTCTTGTCGCTCGGCGGTAGCGGTGTGCCTCGGCTCGACGACTTGGCGACGTAGCCGTGGCTGGTCGCCAGCGTCGTGGGCAGCAGGTGCTGGTTGCGGACGGGGACGTAGAAGACGGCGCACCCGCGGGGCACATGCAGCCACTTGTGGCAGTTGGACACGAAGAAGTCCGGGTCCGCGGCCGCGAGGTCCAGGGGCACCATACCGACGCCCTGCGCGCCGTCGACCATGCTCAGCACGCCGAGCTCCCGGCAGACCTTGATCATCTCGATCCAGGGGAAGAGCACGCCCGGGCGGGACGACACGACGTCGAAGAGGCACACGCGCGCCCGCTTGCCGTCCGCCTCGATGGCCCGGACCGCCTCCCGGAACGCCTGCAGGATGTCCTCGTCCTCGAGCGGGTACACGATGGGGATCTCCCGGTGCTCGACCTTGCCGCCGTAGTAGTCGACGAGGTAGTCGGCCACCTTGCCGCACGCCTCGTACACGGTCGAAAAGGTCAGCACGACGTCCTTGTCGTCGTCGGCCCAGACAAGGTTGCGGAACACGGTGTTGACGCCGTCGGTTGCGTTGGACACGAACACGACGGTCTCGAGGGGCGCGCGCACCACCGCCGCGAGGGCAGCGCGCGACTCATCCAGCAGCGCGGGAAAGTCGTACCGGATGAACTGGTCCGGACGCGCCTCGGTCTGGTCCTGGTACTCGCGGAGCTTGTCACGTATGACGTTGGGGATGCTGCCGAAGGAGCCTGCACATCGCCCCCAGAGCGCAGGTCAACGGGTCTGCCCAGTCGTCTCAAGCTGCACCGGCGGATGTGAGCGCGCAAACGGTGCACTCACCATGGTTGAGGTTGTGCCACTCCGGGTCAAACGGAAAGTCCTTTTTCAACGCGCCCCCGAACTGCACCTCGCCCGGCGGCGTGCTCCTCATTGGAAGTTCCTGGCCCATTGCTGCCGGTATGGATTCTCACGGGTGAAGAAGGAATTGAGTGCGGAGAAGCTTGGTGGCTTCTTCCTCTCTGTCTGAGTGAATCCTCAAGGCGAACGAGAGATTTAAGTATAAATATCACCTGTGCAAATGCGGAGAGACTCATCGCAGCACACGCCGTGACTCAGGCGTCCACTTCCAGCTCCCCCACACCAAGAACCCGTCATCCACGCCCTTCTTGGCTCGCGCGACGTGCGTCGGGCGCTTTGAAATCAGCCGCGTTTATCTGGGCCAGCGTAGTGAGGATGCGCCCTCGGGACACGGCGCAAGCTGCCGACCGAGGGTAGCCGGGGCATGACTGCTTAAGCCGCTGGACTTCGCCGGTTTCGCAGGGGGTTGACTCCGAGTTCAGTCATCACGTCACACGCACTCTGCCTGGTGCAGGACCGTCAATGGATACGTTGGTATATGAAGTCTTTTGTATCTGTATCGAGGCAATTTGCCGCATACATGTGTCATGGCGATGCTCCAACCCTACTCCCGTCATCTCAACTCGCCCACCTGCAAGTACCATACGGCTCTCCCGCATCTAGGCGTCCCATTATCACCTTCACCCACCACCGCCGTCCGTTGCCTCGTTACCGCTTACAGCTCCAATTGGAACCCCAATTCATCAACTGCCCCTCCAAGTTCCCTCGCGACTGCGGCCGCGGCGTCACTACTCTCATCAATATCGGACTCGTCCTCAAGCCCGCCAGCGTAATCGCAACGCTCGCCTCAACGCTCTTGTTCCCATGCCGTAGGGGTATTCCATCCTCATGGCCTGTCCATTGTGGCGACCAGGTCGGTCCCGAGTCCAGTAGACGCACCAGTGAGTCTTCAATGTAAAATGCATTTCTTCTGTTGAATACCTTTGCGTTCCGCACGTTTGGTGATAGGGACGAAAGCGGCCCGGACGGCGGGCTTTGCGGCTCCAGCGGCTGTGGCTTCCCATAAGGCGACGTGGATTCCTGCATCGGCGGCGATCTCAGCGGGGGCAGCTTCAGTTCTGCTGTAGATGGCTTGTAGCTCTGACTACCGCGCCTTCGTCCCACGCAAGGTGCAGGGACTTCTTCTCCGTCAATCATCTTCCTCTTGCGTATCCTTGGGTTCTCCTTGACCGAGTCCAGGATGGAGCTGATGCCGGTTTTATTCTCGATCCTAGCCGCAGAGGACAGCGCCGGCCTTTGCGCCACGCCGTCAGGCTGTTTCTTAGATCTGCCGTGGTTGGGGTTCAGCGTAGAAGACGTTCGCTTTGGCTTCTCGAGTGCGCCCGGCGCGGATTTTCTCGGCCGCTTGGGTTTCGGCTTGCCCGTCTTCTGTAGAGGGCTCAGCGAGACCTCGGCTGTGGACGGCACGCCCGCCGAGATCGAGGCCCTGCGGACTGGCGGCGCCGTTCCTGTTATCCTATGCAGCTCCTGGAGAATCTTTGATGTCCAGTATGCGCCGGTTACCTTGGTGTCGCGCAGTGCAACGGGGTTCGCCGCGGGTGTTCGCTTCTTCTCTTCCTTCGGTTTGTCCTCGGCCGTCCCACTAGACTCTCTCTTCTTCTTGGGTCGCAGCGGTTCGGGATCCTGCCAGAGCTTGGGTATCTTGCTTTGGAGATCTGCCACCCAGGCATCGCAGTCCCACTGGACCCAGTAGTCAATCACGTCGCCCCAGGAGCTCTCCGGCGGCTTGGTGAAGTTGACAAATACCACCTTGCCACTCTTGCTGTGCACAGCCTTGGCAAACTCCCTGACCATGACTTTGAGGCCGTGAACTCGCAAGCTCGTCCCCAAGATGAGGAGCATATCCGGATATAGGGCTAGGTCGTGGGTGACGATGGGACTGATGAGGTGCGAGTTGGGGTGCTCCTCGCCGTACAGAACAATGTCTGGCCGCAGCTTGCCGACGCCCAAAGCCCGCTTTCCCTTTTCCTCACGCGCCACCGTCGCGCCGACGCAGTGAGGGCATTCGGGTTGTTGGCCAGCGAGGGTTTCTGCTTCGCGTTCGCCGTCTTCCCATGAACATAGTCTGCCGCAGAGAAAACACCTGAGTAGCTCCAGAGATCCATGCAGAAAGACGCATTCCACACCTGATCGTGGGGCCTCTCGCTTTAACGGTTGTGTCTGGGGCTTGGCTGGGTCAGCAGACGGAGTTTCACCGTCCGTAGCGGGAGCACTGGTGCCATCTGAAGCTGTTTCCTGAGACTGCTGACTAGGCTCGTTGGCCGCCTGGCTCTCAGACTGGCTGGGCGTGTCCAAGCTGGACGTCTCGTTGACGGCGGCAGCTTCTTCAACCATCTTGCTGAGCTGAGCCGTATTCGCAGTTGCTCGTCGCGAGAACCGTCCTCGACTCCCCGGGCCGTGCTGCAGGCTTGTCGACAGCCCAACCTTCTCTTCGATCTGGTCAATGTTCTGGGTATAACAGCGCACGAGCTTTCCGCGGTCCCTAAGATGGCTGATGAATCGATGAGAGCTGGTTGGCTCTGCCTCTTTGATTTTCTGCCTCAGAGATGTTGCAAACGTGTAAAACACGGACGTTCTGATGGGGTCCGACCAGATGTTGGCGTCAAAGAGGTCCCTGCCCTTCATATTTGGAAGCGTGTTTCTTCCCGAGCTCGACGCCTGTGATGAGCTGAAAGGGTTCGAAGAAGGCGTGCTGTCGTCCACTTCGGAGGGCGATGTGCTACTTCGTCGGCCGGAGCTCGTTTCAGATGGTGAGCTAAGAACGAACGGGTCAAAGAGGACGGGCGGAGGCGATGATAGCGGCGACGAGCTGAGAGGCAAGGATACGTCGACCAGATGCCTGTGAGTATGTGGGCGGAAAGTGGAGGGTGGAATGATAAAGTCCTCAGCCGGAGGAGAGGACAGTGGCGATGTAGTAATCAGTGCCGTCGACTTCCGGGTAGGCCTCGATCGCGGTGTGGCGAAGTATGGCAGTCCAACCTGCTCGCTTTTGCCGTCCTCTGGCCGTGCCTGGGCCGGCTCCTCGTCGATTAACTCGGGGAGCTCAGACTGAGCATAGATGGCCCCGGCGGGCTCTTCTTTCTCTTCTTTCTCTTCTTTGACTTCTCCGAGGTCACTGTCGGCCGGCTCAATGGAGCCCTCGCGCGATATCTTTCGTCGCTTGCAAGGACGAAACTCCTCGCGGCCATCGTTGTCGCTCTCGCCGGCCGCTGCTTCGGCCTGTCGCGCCTGCCGGGCAGCAGCATCGAACTGCGCCTGTATCAGGGCGTAAAGCCCATTCTCCGATCGAAAGTCCTAGCTCTGTTAGCTTTGACGATGCCTCACGGCCTGGGCAGACGCGTGTAGGGCATACGGGAATGCCGGAGTTCGTGCTGATGCCCGCGCCCGTAATCACCACCACCTTGCGCGCCTTGAGCAGGGCATTCGCGACCTCTTTGAGATGGTCCTCGGACTGCGGCTCGACGTGTTGAGTGGGCATGGTGGGCAAGCGGAGAGTCGCGTGAAGGTTGGGCTGCTTCACTGCAACAGCCCCGCTCTCGTTGGGGTCGGTGAGCTGGCGATGCAGCAGCTCACGACGCAACTCAGAGATTGCGGACACTGTTTCAAACGGAGAGCAGATTTATCATCGTGGTCGTAGCACGGGCTGTCGAGGGACACGTCGTGCCTGCAGGGTCACCGGGCTGGTGGCGTCCAGGCCAACGTCAAGCGGGTATCGTAAGGTTGTCCGCGCGCGAACCACCTCCACGGGCTTCCCGTCTCGTCCGCTTTGGGAATGCGTCCCGGTCGGCCGCGTAGGATCCCGACTGCGGCTCGATTTCGTGTAAGCCGACCGGTGAGGGAAAAGAGCGGGTGCAGCGATTGTGCGTCACGGAGAGTCCATGTGGTCGAGCTGCCGTGTCGATGGAGGCTGAAGAAGCACCTGACGCGCGACTGTTGATGTCGCGGTGCCCTGACAAGGTACGCATCGTTTATCTTAGCGCTAGTACGCGCCAGCCTGGCCGCCGGTGATTTGGCTGCCGCATATTCGGTGGGTCTCGCCCGCTGAAGTGCTCTGGCGTCATCCGCGAGCCGACCAGGATCCCGCTGCACGTCAAGAACTCGGCTGCACTCTCCGCCGTCGAGCTCGGGCGTTTACACAGAATGCATCCAGCTTCACAAGTTCATAGCTTGGTTAAACACTGCTCGCTCCCTTACATATGATACAGTACGCAATCCTTGATGGAATTTTAATCGATTTTCAGAATGCTATTATGCCGTCACACGTCGGTGCGTGGGCTTGCTAGACTGTTTCTTGCTCTCAAAGTCTCGTGTGGTGTTCTTCCTCTACCGCAGCACCCGCAACTTTTACAACCCGTTTCCTTGGGCATCGGCATCGACCAAGGCCTGCAAGAGGTCAATCGGCATCGACCAAGGCTTGCAAGAGGTCATCAAAGTTGCCCGGTGTTCCCAAGCCAGTGATGGCATCCCATCCCTTCTTGGCTGGCCAACCGCCCGGCTGAATCCCGCCACTGAAAACGCACGACAAGCTCTGCCCGCCCGTGATATCGTAAAGGACGCTCCGCACCTTTGGCGAGTACAGCTTGCCATTCAGCCAGCCCAGCACCTTCTTGCCCTTGCGCAGCCTCGCGTCGTTGACCAGCGCAATCAGCGCTGCGAAGACCGGGGTACTGGCGCTGGTGCCGTCCAGCATGATCGGCTGGCCGCCGATAATGGTCATGAACTGTGTGCCCACCGCGGAGATGTCCGGGATGGCACGCATCTTCGGGTCATAGTAGCCCTTCAAATGGCCGTCCAGGGCCTTTACGTAGCCGTCAACGGCCGTGCGTTGCCACGACTCCCTCTTAAAGTACTGCGAGAATCCACCAGAGCTGAAGCTGGCACCCTGCGGGGGAGTCTGGGCGTTCGTTACGGCGCCGACGGCCGTCACCCAAGGGCAGGTGGCTGGGAATGTGGCCACAGTAATGTCCTTGTTGGTTCCGTCGTTGGTACGGCACGTCGCGTTGCGTCCACCTCTCGCGCCTCCATCGCCCGAGCCCACAAGAATCGAGATACCGCGGCCCGACAGCATGCCAAACATGGCGCAAACGCGTTCGGCGTAGGGCCTGGGAACAGAGAGCTCGTCGTCGGCATATGAGATGGACAGCACATGGGGCAGTTGGTCTTCTGGCTTTTCGAGAAGGTACTCGAGCAGCTCGAGGTAGGGCTCGTTGTCGTCATCCTCCTCGGGAAATGGCTTGCCCGAATCGTTTAGCTTGGCACCTCGTCCGCCAGTTGAGAAATAGGTCACCTGAGCAGGGTAGCCGATGGCCATTCCATACTCAATGTCCAGATTTGCCTCGGATCCAGCCTTGGCCGGGTCCTGTGAGTTCTCGCCGCCATTGACAAGCTCCACCGAGAAGTTGTATCCTGCCGCCACGAGATTGGGCTTGGTGCGGTTGAGAAAGTCCTTGGTGTCGTTGAAGTTGGCATACTGCGACAAGAAGCCGGCAATGGCGAATCGGACAGGCGACGTGCCATCTGGGGTGGAGTAGGATATGTTGTACTGCTTCGCGATACAGTTGGGCATGGTAATGGTCGAGCAAAGAGAGTCGTCGCGCTGGTGAAGGGCCATGGCTATGCTTGGCGGCATTGGCCGAGATGCGGCAACATCGTGCGTCGGCGTCATGAAGTTGGCAATGGGATGGATAAAGCTGATGGCTTCGGAGAGGGAGTCGGGAACGGAATACTCGGTCGTCCGCACGACTGGCGGCTGGCCCTCGAACGAGTAGTGGTGCAGCTCCATGCTCAAGAGCTTCTCTGCCTTGCCAACGGTGGTACGAACGTGGACCCAGTCCTTCTCCGACTTGGTATCGGTGATTCCATTGTCGGCCAACCACCGAAGGACGTCGTCGACGTCGCCTTGGTCTGGCGTTCTCAGCGAGAGGATGTCGTCGACGGACAGGCGAATGGCACCCGTGAGCGTCGCGCCGAGGCCGTGAATCTGGGGCTGCCGCAGGGCAATGGACATCCGCAGCGGATTTGCGGCATCAGGCACGTCGTTGAGCTGGTTCCATCCATCAGGGAGGACCTGGGTCTTCTCGATGCTCGTCGCGCAGGCGCCGAGGCCAGCAAAGGCCCACGCCGCGAGGAGGAAAGTCGACGTCATTGTGAGGTTGCAGTCACAGTTGGGAGAGTTGAGGGTTGACAGAAGACGGCTGCATCGCAGGAGGGGACGGGGGGTGCCTGTTGAAATGAATGGTTCCGGAAAGCCACGGGCAGGTGCTCCCTTGCGCTCTCGCCTCTCGGTTGGCCCTTGCGCTACGTGAGGCAGCAGTAGGTGAAGAGTTGAGACAGAACCGCGCACCGGCAGATCAGGACACGCATTGAGCCCTGGCCCACCTGGTCCCCTTCACTCTCCATGGACCAAGAGATGAAATATGGGGTTGATCAGCAGGAAGTGCCGTGAGTTGCCTTCTGAAAGACGCAGCTGAGCACGGGCGTTATGCAGATCGCTTGCTCGTCCAGTGTTGTCGTGCATGCGACTGTGGGATTGATCGGCCGGATACGGCACACGAAGATTGTTCCTGCATGTAACAGGTGCGCGCGCAAGCCGTAACATGGCCATTGCGCGAGGCCAGCGCGCAGCTCGTTGGACTTTGAGACATTGGCCCGCACGAGGTTGTGATGTTTGTCCTCCCGAGTCTGTCGAATTACCTCATTAGTCATTTGCTAAACGAATTCGGCCGAGCGTCGGCGCAGCGACCTTTAATTGAACGGAGGGATGGAGGGATGGATCGAATTGCCCCATGCAGTTCTTGCCAGCCCTCACACATGCCCTTTCAAGCAATTCCCAGCTCTCTTCTTTGCACCGTCTTCACTGGTCCGGCGATTGTGTTTATTCATCTGCATTACGAAGTATTACAACACCTGAGAGTGGGACTGGATGGTGGCATCCAATGGGACTGTGTGTGCCAGGGCATCGAAAATACCGCCAGTGCGTAATGCTGCCGGGAGCCACAACGGCACCCATGGCCGTGTCCAGACCAGAAGCCACCGCGGGTCATAAGTAGAAGTACCTTGTGCATGGAAACGAGGAAACTCGCGCCAAGACGTGAGGCCACAGGTGCTGCTCACAAGCGACTTCACGTATCCCATCGTCCCTCTCGCATTGAAATCTTTCCCCATACCTAGCTCCTCGTGATCGTCAGGCTCATCACCCAGTGTCTTGCCCCGGCGTTTACTGCATCCTTAGCCCCGAAAACCCGTTGCCCAGCTGACGCAGAATCAGATCAGTTCACGGACATCAACGTCACTCGTCGTCCAGCCCACTGCGGGCTCCGCCACCGCCCCGATCTAGCTTGGGCCTCACAGGCGTCTACCGTGTCGCCCTATGGACGCACTCCATTTCCTCACGACGGAGACGGAGGACCGCGACTTGCAGGCGCTAAAACACCGACTTCCAGTTCCTTGGCCGAGGGTCCGACAGTTCCAACCGGGCCAGTGCACCCGAGAATCTTAGCCTGATGTCCAGGCTGACCCGAGTCCATGCTCTCCGAGTAAATCTTGGTCTCCTGGTCCTTGCCTAATAGTAGCAGAGACCAAAGCCAGCTGTCCGTTTGCAGCAGCTGCATGCTAGCCCGCAACGTCCGGCTTCTCGCGGGTCTTCCGCGACGCTCTACATACCAGTACGTACGGGACAGCCGTCGCCAGGGATCAATCCTTGCGGACGGCATCCTCATCAACGAACTATGCCCAGCCCGGGACCGTCGCCAGCGTAAACGTGTTGCGGGGACAGTGGCCCTGGCCTGCAAGACCATACTGCCCCTAATACGCATGTAGGTTCGAGTATAAAGCAGCTATATCCCGGCTATTGTCTCGCCGTCCTTCTCTCTTTTCTTCCTTTCTTTCCGTCATATGTCCCTCCGTCTTTCGTTTCGAGGCACCTCCCCACCTCCTCCACCCCATCCTCCCCTGACAATCACCATCCGAGCCGTCGTTCCAGAACTAGTTTGGCATCATGACGGGGCCCAGTAGTCTCAACGTGTATTCCGGACCTCAGTCCGTGAGGAATTATTTTGACCCCGAATGTCAACCGCCTCTGCCCCTGGTGGAGATTCCGGACTGCCTCAACCCGTACCGTGCTGATGGTGTTCGCATCTACGCCAAGATGATGTCGATGCACCCAGCCACCAATGTCAAGGTCATTCCAGGTTGGTCCTCCAGCTGCTCTTGATGTTCGGGGCGCTGCTAAAGAAGCCCTTCCCCCCTTGTAGCCATGAACCTGCTGGAAAATGGTGTCGAGACGGGCAAGACCAAGACCATCGTGGAAAGCAGCTCTGGTTCTACCGTCATCTCGATGGCGATGGTGGCCAGGGCCTTCCACGGCAKTGATGACGTCCATGCGTACCTGAGCAACAAGACCAGCCAGACCAAGCTGCGTCTCATGCAGTTTTTTGGGCTTGACGTGTAAGGCATCCAATCATCAATGCCCGTTGCCGAGCACAGGCTGCATTGCTAAGACGGCCTCCACCAAAAGCACACTTTTTGGTGGTCCAGCTCAACCCACCCTCATCGACGAGAGGGGTGGCATCCGCGCCGCAGCACGCAAGGCTGCCGAATCTGAATCGGTGTGCAGCCCGAATCAGTACCAGAATGACGATGTGCGTATCAGCCCGGTGTTTATGATGTTGGGATTGAAACTAAATGGCTTCAACAGAACTGGAAAGCCCATGTCCGCTGGACGGGTCCCCAAATTCACAAGCAGCTGCCCGAGATCAATGTCATTGCTGCCTCGATGGGCACGGCCGGTGGGTGACCTGTTTTGCATCCATCTGCGAATTTTCCCACTGCCTGTCGTGATTCTGACGAGCGAAAAGGTACAATGACCGGGCTTGGGATGTATTTCAAGGACGCGAAGCCCTCCGTCTACAGACTTGCGTAAGGAGTACCCGTTGAGATGGCATCGCCTGGCCAGGCTGACAGATTGTCAGTGTCTGCACCAATGCAGGAGAACGCGTGCCCGGGCCACGCGAGTTTTCCCTCATGAGCGAGGTCAAGTTTCCGTACAAGTCGGCTGTCGATGCCCTGGAAGAAGTCGGCTCAAAGGACTCTTTCTCTCTTTCTCTGGACCTCACTCGACAAGGCATTGTGTGTGGGCCATCTTCGGGTTTCACCCTGCAAGGGCTTTTCCAGCGTCTCGAGAAGAGGAAGCAGGACGGAAGCCTGTCGCAGTTGGCCGGACCAAATGGCGAGATCAACTGCGTGTTCATGTGCTGCGATCTTCCTTTCCAGTACCTGAATGAGTACTTCGACAACCTGGGCCCCGAGAAGTTCCGGCCGCTGCGAAACGAGGTATGCAATGCCCTCCCCTCGCATCGTGTACAGTATCGGCGCACTGACCGCTTGCACAGAGGCTCCGTAATGTTGACCTCTACCGCTACGACGACGCCTGGGAGCGGAATGCGATGGACGCCCTGTCCAGCTTCTTCACCCTGCAGCCTACCAAAAGCCAGGACACCGTACTTTCGCTGTCTGCCGGTGGCGTGGATGAGCTGGAGAAGGCTCTGATTGCGAAGCCGAATACGCATATTCTCGATTTCCGCAGGGCATCCGACTTTGACGCCTTCCGGCTTCCCAATTCGGTCAACATTCCCCTCGAAACGTTGAAGGACGGGGCGTCTCGCGGCAGCCCCTTTGCGAACCCTACTGAGGATTGTACCATGCTCGAGGAGATATGGCTTGAGCTCGAAAGCTTGTTCACTGTCAAGGACAAGGATGGAAAGCGAAACCCCAGCGCAGAGGCGTTGATGGCAATCCTTCGTGGCAAAAAGGTCCTGACCATGTGCTACGACGGAGACAGCGCACGGGTGGCCAACAGCGTGTTGCGTGCAAAGGGGGTTGACTCGGACAGCATCCGTGGCGGCTACGGGGCACTGGCCAACGTGCAGCTCCCCAATGCTGGCGCGTCGCAGCAGTCAAGCCACGCCGTGTCGGTGGAAGCTTGATCGAGGCAGTGAAGCCTCCAGCGCCGCCCTGTGGTGGAGTACAGTCTCTTTTGTGTTTCACTTTTGTTCGACTTTCAATTCTTTGGGGAGCTTTAGTCCGGAAGAGCAGTGGGCTTCTGGGACCACATCTTTCAGCATGACGAGACGCATTCAGGGGTAGAGCCCGGGATCCAGACGAGCAGTTGGCGTCTTGGGATTTCGGAAATTCACGACACGCCACGACCAAGGGGGAATACAGAAAAAGCGATGACCAAGTGCTGGTATCAGAGTTGACGAAGCAAAACATCCGGGGGCGCTGTGTAATCTGGAAGTGCAGTGGGCGTCTGAGATTCCAGGATTTCAACAATCGCAAAAAGAGAAGTGCTTGCGGATCTGGATCCGCCGACGAATTCAACAATCGCCTACAGAACATCAGCAAGGGGGGCGTTTTTTGTCTCGAATCCGAGAAGGGCAATGGGCTTCTGACGTTCGACGAGTTCTTTCAGAGACCGAGGGGCAGGGTTTTCGTTCTTGTCGTTCATTGTGGCTGGAGCCACCACTTCGGAAGAAGCCGATGCTTCCTCTTCGGGCTTGTCAGAGTCCAGACATGGCTTGGTAGTCGATGCCGGGCCGGCGAGACCGCCCCTGTGCAGCTAGTACGGAGTACATATCTTGAACAAAGATATGATGCGTCGCGGCTGCCTTTGGTCACAGACGCGGACCAGCCTTGAACGACGTGATGCCGCGTACTGACTCGACGCCTGGGTAGCAGCAAACCTCGGCCTGTCTCCTGCGGCTGCGGCTCTGTTGTCTGTTGTGGCAGACAGTTGCGGAAATAGCCGTCTTGCCATGGACAAGACGGACGTACTGACCGGAGTAGACTCTTGGTTGATTTTCAAACGGGCACACGCTGTCTGTGTGTACCCTCCAATAGTCGGCCCGCCGGATATTGATGGCGTCGACGTGGCCGCGCTGAGGCTCTTTCCACAGCGACGGTGGTGGCGGCCAGCTCTCCAAGACAATAGTCCAGACTTCCATCACACTCCTGCTGCCACTCTCCCGGCCCCGATGGCTTTTATTAGTCTGGCTGGCTGTCACCTCAACGGCCCCAATACGGGGTGGGTGTCGTCGCCCAACGCGTCGAGTGTGCGGAAGCCCCGCGTGTGCGATATGTTCGAGAGACCCGACAGGCAGACCAAGGCCCGGCCCAGCGCCGATCACCAGCGGCCCAGCGCCGATCAGCGACACCCTCTCGCGACGTGGTGTGGCGACGGTGCGGCGAGCGCAGCCCGGCTTGCGCAGCGTGTGTGTCGAGATTCCAGCTGGAAGCATTCCAAATGAACTTGGGCATGTTCTCAGCCCCGTCCAGCAGGGGCCCGCGAGCGAGGAACGGGCATTCGATAGCGTCCTGTTTGGCTGGAGGGGGGGACGTGGCGTTGATGAGTATTTGTGCGCATGCCTGGCTCCCGCGCACTAGCTGTGATGGCTTCGGACGCGGCACCTCATGGCGGTGCCGCGTTTGTGTGTCGCCATCCACGATCCGACAGCTCGTGATTCTCGCCGTCGACGGCAGGCCGGCGCAACCCACGTCCAGATGCGCATGGGAGCCGGTGTTGCACACGGCAGGGAGGTCCCCGGTTGGTCTGACGGCGGCCAGCATCACTGCAGCTATCCCCAGCCCGCCGCCCCAGATTCCACAGCCCACGCCCTGCGCGCTTCTTCGGGACCACGGCGCGCCATCTGTCTGACTTTGTCAGAATTGAGATTGCGAGCCTACGCTCGTTTGGGCTACGGGCCGTTGCGCGCACGCTCAGCTGCCCGTGTTGCCAGCCAACCACGGCCGCTCAGTTCAGCCTCCGTGTGGCTGTTCCAGGCCCGTGGTTAGCAGTGCATGTGCTGCTGTCGCGGTGCAGCAGCAGCACGGCAAGGTCGGCAGTGCCGACGCTGCAACGCAGGCCGTGGCGCGGATTTTGCCGCGTCTTGTTGCCGTCTCCGGGATGTGGCATGGCGCTGCGGTGGATGTGAATGTGGATGCTGTTCCGTGGGCTGTTGGATGGCGCTGGCGGTCGGGCGAGATTTGCTGGCGCTTGGCAGGCTAACAACGGATGGAGGAGGTCTTGCGCGACGTGGCGGCCTGCGAGATCGCGAATGGGCAGCCGCTGGGGCACCATCGTCCCGGAACTGGGTGCGCCGCCAGGTCCCGTGGTGGCCCGTCCGTATCCGTACATATAAAGGGGGGTGTCTGCGATGCGGCTGTCTGGATCCAGAGCGGGTGCTGCTGACGTGCAACCTGCCGAGCGAGTTTCGTATACATCAAGCTGGGTGCTACAGCAGAAGCCGGCGCTTGAAACAACGCCGCCGTCGCACGAGATCGGGGCTGGGCGGTTTCTTGGTGCAACCGCATCCCCGGTCCTGGGCCTGCGGTTCAACTACCGACATATCAGTCATTCTCACCCGCCCTCGCACGCGACGCATTGGGCTTTCTCCCGTACGGGCCAACATGTCTAAAGGCTCGACCCTCCGCTGCTCGCCGGCCTGCTCCTCCTCCGCCGCCTCCCCTCCTGCGCCGCAATCCGCACCGGCATTCCAGCTCCGCCGCATGGCCTCCTTCACGCAGTTCTTCCGCTCCGGCAAGCCGCCCGCCGCCGCGCAACCCGTCGACAAGCCGCCGCGGACCTTCTACGTGCCCACGCACGCGGCATCGAGCTTCGCGCGGACCGCCGCGCCGCCGCGGACCATCCACGAGGACGACGAGACGGCGCTCTCGAACCGGCTGCAGCGCCGGCAGCAGAGCAGCACGCGCAGCACCGAGGAGGAGGCGGACGACTACGCTGCGTTCCTCGCCGACGCCGAGGCCCGGGATCGCGCGCGCCAGGCCGTGGGGTGGGTCCATCTCGGCCCCGGAGACGCCGCCGCCGCCGGGCGCTGCGGCCCCGGCGCTGCGCCGCAGCGGGACAGCGCGTACTACTCTGCCGGGTCGCGCAGCAGCGTTAGCGGGCCGCCGCAGCAGCAGGCTCAGCACCGCAACATGCTGTCGCCGTGTCCTGGGAATAATGCATCGACAACGGCGGGTCGCACCCTGAGGCGGCAGCCGAGCACCACGCTGGGGAGGCGCATCTCGCAGTATATAAAGCCGCCGCGGGAGGACGATGTTGCCGAGGTGGACCGAGAGTAAGGCATTACGGATAATGGACGGGAGACAGCGCGGCATAATAGAGTCGTGGGCGGTTACGAAGTTACGATACGGGACACCTACATGCAGGGTACTATTGTGGGCCGGCGAGGACAGGTCACGTCCAGGGATGCCATGGAAACGGTGTCATTGTTAGGCAGGAGATTACAGTAATCCCCGTCACGGCTCTATAAACGCGGGCCGCAGCTCCAGCATCTCTCACCACTTGAATACATACCCCACCCATCCCCAGACACATCTCCTCCGTCACAAGGTCCCTTTCACACACGCCCAACAGCCCGTCAGCCCGAATGATGATGAAAACAAACAGCACAACAGAATACCACCGGCTCCGTAAGAATGCTCCCCAGGAATATGGACCTAGGTAATGATGATGCAGAAATACAGCTCCCAGATGAAGCACGGAGCAACCAATAGAGATAAATGTCGTCAAGAAACAGAAATGGCGCAACAAACTTTCCATGCAAGTGTCGTAAAGGTTCATAAGGTGGTGGCGATGTCGGATGGTGCACCCCAAACAGTTGAGTAGATCCATGTGGCCTAGATATTGCAAGATGTTCCGTCAATATGGCACGCGGGCTCCTGATCCGTGGCTGTGTCATTGTGCATGCTTAAAACACCCAGCAATCGGCAGGAGAGTAAGCGGGAAGACAGCGGCGATCGTCTTGCTACGCTCCCATAACCCCGGCGACCCCTCTTCGGCCTGGAGGCAACTGGATCTCTTCATCGTCAGAGCTATCGGCTCCCTCGGCACCCGCGCGGTCTAGCATCCGCTCGATATCCTCGTCCCGCAGCGTCTTCCTGGCAGTCCCGTTGCCGAGTCCCAGGCCGCTGGGTAGAGAGAGCGCGGCCCGCACATGGTTACTCGTGCCGTTTGGCCGTCTCCTTGGTGTCCCTTTGTTGGGCGAGAGGTAGATCGCTTGCGGCGTGTCCAGGTCCATGGGCGAGTCCGGGGGAGGGGGCATTCCAAGGCACTTGTCAAATCCCAACTTTTTGCTTGGAAAAGCGGCTGGACGTTGCGAGGGAAGGGCTTTCCGGGGGCCACTGGGCAGCGCATGTCTTCCGCCCGTGCTCCGAGGTGGAATGGGCTGTGTCCCCGGAGAGCCGGAAGGCGAAAACGTATGCTTGAGGTTCGATGAGTTCCCCGGGCTGCTCATAAACAGTAAACTCTCGGCCGCGTCCTGGACCACTTGGGATATGGGGTTGCTGGTGTCGAGCCGCGGCGGCTGGCCTGGTGTGCGAGGGGAGGCGGAGTGCGAGTGGGAAAGCATCGTGGGAGTATACCGAGGGTTCGAGTTGCGGCGCGGGTTGGACCTGGGGCTAGGTATAGACATGGACGGCTGGATCGGGGCTGGCGGAGCGAGGGTTGGTTTGTTGGACGTCAGCAAAGGCGGCGAGTTGGATTTCCGCCGAATCATGACGGGGTCGTAAGCAAAGTGAACCTGCGGTGTCCCAGAAGTAAGCGGTAGTCGCGGGCTAGCAGAGGAGCCGTGGCGGCGGTGGACAGTCGAGGTGCTCGAGGTGGGCGAGACGGCCTGGGAGGCGAGGGATTCAACCTCGTCCTGGGACCGCGACTGCCAGCCGTGGTTGACCTTGACCATGGCGTAGGAGAGACGCGTCCTGAGCTCGGCGGACAGCTGGGATAGTCAGTATCGGCGTGTCCATGATTTGGGGTCGCCGACATACCTCGCCAATGTGGCTGCCGGCGGTCGAGGCCATGCTAATGGCGCTGGTAGTTCGCGAGTGTCCTTTTACCGGACTCATACTACCGCCGCGCTCCTTGACCTCGCCGTCAGCCATGCGCTTCCTCGAACCGCCGCCCATTGCGTCGGGTATGATTCTATCCTGGGCGGCAGCAATGGCGGATAGATGCAGCAACTGGCTGATCTGGCTTGCGGCGCCGTGGTGGCCCTCGCCCGCGGTGACTGGTCCTCCTCCTGCTGATTTACCATTCGGTCCTCCCCCTAATACCCCGGACATGTCGAGGCCGCTGCTGGTGTCGCTGGCAGGCGGCGTGACGACCTGGTCCGTCGACACCTTCACGGTGGATTCTTGGGAGTTGGTCACGGAGCGGGTGGTGAGGCTCTGGGACGAGCTGGCGCCGCTGTCTTGGGCCATTTGGTGCGGATGATGTTGCGACTGCCCGTCTTGTAGTTGGCGCTGCGTCGTCGTCGCGTCCGAATCGATGTCCATGCTGTTATCGTCCTGTAGCTGCTGCTTCGCCGCGACGTGCGCAGGTGCCGACGGCGCCGCAAAGGTCCCCCCGTGTCGCGATCTTTCGCCGCCGGTCGCCGACGTCGCCGTTATCTCAGCGTTGCGTGCGGCCGTATCTAGAGCAGAGGGAGACGGCTGCGACATGGCGCGCGGATTGTGCAGTGCAGCTCCACCGCGCCAGTCGGGATTGACGATGCGCTGCCTGTCTGTCGTGTTCCGCTGCAGTACCTATTGAACGACCGCGCGCGCGAGCCGTCGTAGCAAAGAGCGCCCCGTCCGGCAGCAAGCAAGTGGTAGTGGCAGAAGGCAACAGAGGGTGGTGATGGCGCCAGCGATGGCGGGTGACGGTGCTGTTGCAGGATGCATGCAAGAGTGGAAGCCTGGCGGGCACAAGGTTGACGGCGACGGCGGCTGACTCCTCCGGGTGTTCAAGGTTACGCGGTCGTCGCGACGCAAGCGGGCAGGCACCGCACCTCACACGGGTGGACGCTGCGCCGCCGTACCCGGTACATGCGCTGGGGGAATTACAGGGGGTTCCCTGTGCCAGCGACAGTACTCCATACCTGCGCCGACGCCTGTGCAACTTTGTCCAAGACCCGTTGTCGTCCCATCGTCGACGAGCACAGCCACCAACCACATCTTCATCGCGTCTTTGGTTGCCGTCCTTTGTTCCTACCTACCTTGGACAAGTCGCCGTTGTGATTCACATGATGCCTCTAGCGGTCTCGTCGGTGGCGCGGGCGGAAAATTCTGAAAAGCCTCAGTGCTCAGAAGGGTCAAGTCGCATCGACCTGCATGCTACCCAACTCCGCCGCGCAAACCTACATAGGTACCTACGGCGGCCGAGGAGCGCGAGTAATGGCGTCTGCAATTTTGCCTTTTTCGCCGGACTGTCTTGCCATCATGGACCAGCGTTCCCCGAATAGCAACACCAAAAAAGTGCCAGGCTGTTCTGCAGACGGGACACAAAGGCACAATGAATTGAATTGTGTTGCGAGAAACGGAGGATTGTGTCATGCGCTGCGACCCACCAAACAATGTCGCGTGGCCTCGCATCAGGGGACTTGCACCACTCACTGGACGAGTCTCGAGGGGCCTTCTTGGTCTTGTCGCGCACACCACCGTCTTGACACGTAGTCACGTGGCCGCCACATCCGGCTAGTCTCCTCCGCTGCCGACGACGGCATCCTCGGCCCCGCGGCTTCTCCCGCTCGGATCCAGAGTCAACCCGAGTTGCAACAAGGCTTCTGTGATGCCGTCTTTCTTGCCATTGCTTTTCGGAGCAAAGTGTCCCCTCCGTAGACGCCATCATGTCCGATCGCATACATCGCACTCGTGCACTTCAGAGACCTGGTCCAGGGGCATCTATTCTCTGGCGAAGAGCATCTATCCGCAAGCTGGCTCATCTCCCGCTCCTCCCCCTCCACTATAGCCATATACTCCGCCATCCAGAATAACCTCCTCGTTGTTGTCCAGATCGTGCTGCACCCGTCTCCACCCCTTCTTCCGCTCTGCCCGTCCCCCCCGCTCGCCAGTGTCCTTGCCCTTCCCCTTGGGCGGCTCAAAGACCGGCCGCATCAGAGCCCCAAGCAACGGGTTCCCGCTGAACGCTCCGCCACCACGGGACGCCCCCTTTGCGTTTCCCGTCGTCTCGCCGATTACCCTGTTTGCAGCCTCATCCTCTTCCGAGTCAGGCGTCACCGGTCGCTCGGCGGCCGCCATCTTGCGCACGACCTTGCCCCCGACGAGGTCGATGCTAATCACCTGCCTCCGCTTCTCGTAGTCGGGCTGTGCGTTCCATTCCATCTCCCGCATCAGCTTCTGCTGCCGCTTCAGCTCCTTGGCCCTCTCCTCAGGGCTTGCCCACATGCTGCCTGTGCCGGTCATGGCTCCGCTCATGTCAAAGTCCGCAGCCTCGTCACGCACCGTTGTTCGGCGGGCGTTTTGCGCCTGGAAGTTGAGCAGCTTATCGCGATGCTCTCGAGCCTTGGTCGCTGGGTCGTCCAGCGAGTCATCTTCGCCGACGCCTCCCCCGCGCGGTTTCGTAAACGGCGCGGGTGTTTTCGCAACGTCTGCTCTGCGATGGGCTGATGCGTTGGCGGCCATCTTCTCTCGTCCGCGCTCATCCTTCAGCTCCCGTATCATCGCCTGAACCTCGTCCGATTTGAATAGCGGCGAACCGCAAAAGGTGCATGGGCCCAGGCCCTCCTTCATGCAGATGACTTTGCCGCAAGACAGGCAGTTCGGGGCAGCACTTTGCAGTGGATGCCTCATCGCAACACAGTTGCATTTTCGCCTCTTGCCACTCTCCAATGACGGGTTTGTCGTGATTTCCAGTGCTCGGATCGCAGCGTCCAGGTCAGCAAGTGCCGTAGACTGGCCCGCCATGGGCGTTCCCCCTGCTATTGATATCTTGGTGTTGTTTCCGCTCGATGGTTTCGGCGTCGAGCTCCGAGAGGACGGGTTCGATTTAGCCTTGGACTTGGACGGCGTGTCCGATATCAAGAAACCCGTAGACGAGGCATGTTGCTTCGGTGGCTGCTGCACAGGGGCCTGCACCGGCGGCGTAGCCGATCGGGACGCATGGTTGCTGCTCGGTGCGCTTGCTCGTTGCGGTATGTATTCGAGGTCCTGGCCCTTCTTGCTGTACGCCTTGCTTGCCGGTCCCTCGTACTCCTCTACCTGTCTCGCCTGCGGCGTGCGTATCGCGGGCTTCTTCTTCTTAGGCGCGTGCTTCGCCTTTGGCACACCGTCAGTGGCGTCCGATCCCGACCCTGAGGGCTGTGCTGTTGCGGCGCGGGGCTCCTTTCTGTGCGAGTTAAAGGACGAGACGAAGTTGCTGGCGAGGGGCGAGTCGCCGAGCAGGTTGCTAAAGTGCGCGGCCGCCTCTGGCTTGGAGAGGGTCGCGGCGTAGTCGAGGACCTGACGGAGATCTTCATCTGGCAGGGGGAGCAGCTGCGAGAGCTGCGAAAGGGACATGGCGGTCAGAGTGTGCGGTTCGCTCTGGGATGTGAGATGGCGAGGGAAGAATTTGGCGGGGAGCTGTGATTGACGAGGGGCAGCAGCAGCTTCAAGCTTGAGCTTGCCCTGATGCTGGTGAGTCAGGCAGCGAGCAGTCCACAATCCGCGTTTCGTGATGCTGCAAACTGCCAATCTACAGTCACCTCTATTGTAGACCTGGTATTCGATGTTGCGTAGAGATCCGAGTCCGTCAACAAAGCTTCGGAACCGGGGGTGGGAAGCTCAATGAAGTGGTCTGCGCTGGTTTCAAGAACTCGACAAACCGCTTCCTACAACCAAAGAAACATGCCAAATCAGGAAACCAGGCATTGCGCACAATATGCTTGCACGGAAGATCCCAAACTATACAGCGTCTGCAATTGAGCAAGCCTAATAGAAAAAAAATTGAATGCCACCGGCTTCAAAGCTACAAGGCTCTCTATCCTCGTCTAGCGCCGCATCAAGGGGCCTCGGCGGCAGCGGACTCGACTCCGGCCAGTTCCGCCCCGACTCTGCGTTCCAGCACAGCGCCAACGCCCTCGCAGCATCGCCAAGTTCAATATCCGGCAAATATGATAAAATCGGAGGGGAATTGTTCGCCAAAATGCGTTTGAGACTTATATCCTAATGAACCGTCGCCTCGCTGTTCCTGGCTTCCGTCTGACCCCGACACCCTCCCCCTTCGCCCGAATTCGCCGAGCCTTACCCGATCGGGCCACCGTCGAAACCCTCTCCCATCTTTTTCTCGCTTCGTTCCTCTCCCCCCGTCAGTCGCCCTCGCAACCACCAACTTAGTCTACGTCGCCCAATTGACCTCTCCTCTCTCTCATCTTCCTCCGATACCCCTAGACCACCACATCTTCATTCATCATGTTGGCTTCCAAGATCCAGCGCCGGGCTTTCTCCGCCTCTGCGCGCAACGTGAGTTCCCCAAGCATTTCGTCGAGCTGAAGAACAGCTTTTCCGTGCATGCGCTGACATGCTGGCCTCGTCATAGCTCTCCAAGGTCGCCGTCCTCGGTGCCGCTGGCGGCATTGGCCAGCCTCTCTCCCTGCTCCTCAAGATGAACACCCGAGTCACCGACCTAGCTCTGTACGATATCCGTCTGGGACCTGGTACGTTGCCGCAGCACCCAACAGTTCCATCCCGTCGCGGCTCATGTTGCGCCAATTTCCTCCCATCCTTCTCATTCCACCTCCGTAGATCCCGGCCGCGATGCACTCCATGCTAACCTCCCCTGGACAGGTGTGGCTGCCGACGTCTCGCACATCAACACAAAGTCTACCGTCACGGGCTACGATCCCACCCCCGGCGGCCTGGCCTCGTGTCTGAAGGGCTCCGATATCGTCCTCATCCCCGCCGGTGTCCCTCGCAAGCCCGGCATGAGTCGTGACGATCTCTTCAACACCAACGCCTCTATCGTCCGCGACCTCGCCAAGGCCATCGCCGAATCCGCCCCCAAGGCCAAGGTCCTCATCATCTCCAACCCCGTCAACTCCACCGTCCCCATCTGCGCCGAGGTTTTCAAGGCCAGGGGCGTCTACAACCCCAAGACCCTCTTCGGCGTCACCACCCTCGACGTCGTCCGCGCCAGCCGCTTCGTCTCGGAGATCAAGGGCACCGACCCCAAGGACGAGAACATCACCGTCATCGGCGGCCACTCAGGCGTCACCATCGTCCCTCTCTTCAGCCAGAGCAACCACCCCGATCTGACCTCCAACGCCGAGCTCGTCAATCGCGTCCAGTTTGGTGGTGATGAGGTCGTCGAGGCCAAGGCTGGTGCCGGCTCTGCCACCCTGTCCATGGCCATGGCCGGTGCCCGTATGGCCGATGCCCTGCTCCGCGCCGCCGACGGCGAGAAGGGTGTCGTCGAGCCCACTTTTGTCGACTCCCCCCTGTACAAGGACCAGGGCATCGACTTCTTCAGCAGCAAGGTCGAACTCGGCCCCAACGGTGTCGAGAAGATCCTGCCCATTGGCAAGATCGATGCCAATGAGCAGAAACTCGTCGAGGCCTGCCTGGGCGACCTCAAGAAGAACATTGAGAAGGGCGTTGCTTTCGTTGCCTCCAACCCCGGCGTATAAATGCACCGCCAATACTTATGAAAAGCGTGGCGCACCGCCGCTTACCGTCTCGCCCGACCAGGAGGGATATCAAAGAGGGGCGGAGCCATGTATGAATGAAGACAAATAATGGGAGGAGGCATAACTGGCCAAGCTGCCCACTACGGTGAGTTTGGTTAGTTGAGCTTCGCGAGGAACAGGCAGCTTTTCTTCTGCTGTTCTGCAACTGCCATAGACTTCAATCGAGTCACTTGTACCATAGTAAATTGAGCGCACCCGTTGCGTGTTCACTTTGTCAAGAACTACTGGAAGCCAAATGTCGCGGCGTGGGTGCAAATTGTGTCGGTGACTCAACATCAACACGGCGTTAATGCCATGGAGTTCTCCATCTTCAGCACCTCTATTAGACCAGATGATCAAAGTGCATCTGCGAATCAACGCCCTCTTGTCTAATGCCCTACACTTGCCCCCGCCCGTCATCGCATTTAGATCTGCGTTTAAATATTGGCGTATACACACATCTACTACGCCTGCTGCCGCCCAGCCCGCCACTCGCGGAGCTTCCTCTTGCGCTCCTCGACCTGGCGCTCAAACTCGGCCACCTTCTCGAGGCGCTTCCTCTCCTCCTCGGCGGCAAATTTGTCCGCGGCGGCCTTCTTGCGCGCGGCCTCACGCTCGAGCTGCTCGGGGCGGCGGTCCGCAATGTCGCGCGGGCGGTAGTCGCTGAAGCCCCATTTGAGGCTCTTCTCGATGACGTAGCAAAGAGCGTAGTCGAGAACCATGCTCGCGGCCATCTTCATCTTGAACTCCTCGGTGAAGGGCACGAGCTTCATGCCCTCGTTGATCTCGGGCATGAGCTCGAGGGCGCAGACAAAGGCGAGGCCCGAGACGCCGAGGATGCCGTAGAACATGGCTTTGTTCTCCGAGAGAGACTCGCGGAAGGGGCGGCCCTGGTAGTTGATGGCAAAGGTCGATACCTGCTGGATGAGCTGGAGGAGGTAGATGGCCGAGTTGAGTAGCGACGGCTCGAACTCAGCTTCAAGGTCGAGGCCGTCGGTGGAGCGTCTACGACATGTTAGAATCTTCTCCCTTTAGCTACGGGGTTCAAGCGGGAAAACTTACGGCTCGATCTTGTCGCAGAGTCGGGCGATGTAGATGAGAGTGACAATGTGAACAGCAAACTGTCCGAGGATCGAACCGATAATGTAGACGTTGAAGATGTTGGGCTGCGGGCGCTCCTTGCTCAAGCCCTCGACCACCTTGGCACGCGAAATGCTCAAGAAGCAGACTGACATGAGCATGCCGCTGATGGTGTACTGGGTGTCGCCAAACTTGATACCCTCGAGGTACAGCACCGACAGGGAGTAGGCGCTGATAAGGCAGTTCAGGGCCAGAATCTTGTACATCTGAATCGTCGCGACGAGCGTGCATCGACCCTGTCGGATGATGTTGGGGATGGCAATGACATCTCGGAGCTTGGACGTGAACGGGGCGGCCACAGAAGCGCCGCCCAGCTTCAGAGTCGGCGGCTCGTCGTCGGCGAGTTCAGCCTGCATCATGCCAGACGCAAGCTTGTCGGCGAAACCGGCAGCCTTCTTGTTCGCCTCGGCCTGACGGGCGTTGCGGGGCTCGTTGGCGTTGATGAGGTTTCGGGCGCCGGGAGACACAATTGTCTCCGCCGGGTGGCCTTGCGCCTTTGCGTAGGCTTCGGGCGTCATTTTCTTGCTCTTCGCCTCGCGCTCAATGGCCTTCGTGTAGTTGGGGTTGCTGGGACTAGGGGGATACAGATGAGCGATCATGACGGGAACAGGCGGGGCGGGCTGGTTGAAGCGCTTCATCAGGTCGATTTGCTTCTGATACATGTCCTTCATCCTGGTGTTGCGGGCGTGCTCCGCGATGCGGGTCAGGTCTTCCTTTGTACCGTTGAGCAGCGCAATACCAATGTGCGCCTGCTTGAGGGCCCCGACATCGTTGGTGCCGTCGCCAGCCATTAGAGTGTAGTAGCCCATCTCCTTGAGACCCAGCAGGATATCCTCTTTTTGCTTCGGGGAAACGCGAGCATAAACCCACGTGTGGCGTAAGAGGGAGTTCCAGCCAGCCTGGTCCTTGAACTTGGCCAGGGCATACCCAGTCACGCAGAGGTCCTTCGTCCCGAGAATCTCGGCGTCAATGGGCTTGGATGGGTCAACCGGGATGCTGACTTTGTCGTCGACGCTCTTCCAGACAAGATTCTTCCCGCCGACGTTGTCCTCGGGGGCATCAAGAATCAGGACGTCGCGATCCACAATCTCGACTTCGCGCGCGACGTGGACAGCCGTCAAAGGGTTGTCTCCGGTAATCATGACTACACGATGGCTGCTCTCGATCAGCATCTGCACGGCCTCCTTGGCGTCTTCCTTGAGAGGGCAGTGCAAGACCAGGAAGCCGGCGAAAGTGAGGTCGCATTCCACCTTTTCGCGCTTCAGGTCGTTGATCTTGCTGGCGCCGAGCTCAGAGTCCACAGTCAGCTGCTTGTAGGCCAGCGCCAGGACACGCGAGCCCTTGCGGGTGAAGTATTTGTACGTCTCCTCGTAGTCGGCGGGCACGTCGACCAGCATCTTCATGATGGTCTCTGGCGCGCCCTTTACGCCAACAAAAGTACCCTTGATCTTCTTTCCAGTCTTGGAGCTGGAGCCGTGAACCATGGCCACGGAACTCTGGCGCTTGAGGGCGGACGAGAACTGGAAACGACGCTTGATCTGAACGGCGCCCTGTGTGCTGCCGGCCTTGTTTGTGCTTGAGAGCAGGTCGTTGCGGCCAAGCGTCCAACCGAGTGATGTGAGGGTGGCCTTTTCCATCGGGTCGCCGACAATCTCCCCCTCATCAAGCTTCACCAAGGCATGGGCAGTGGCAAGGACGAGCTGAGTCTCGAGGCTAGCGTCGTTGACGGACGTCATGTCGGAGTGAGCGCCATCGGATTCCTTCTTGTCGACAATGTCCAAATTGGCCAGCCCAAGGCCGGCGATGCCCTCGACGACCAGGTCCTCGCCGGTGAGGGTACCAGTCTTGTCAAAGCAGGCAACGTCAATGCGACCGCCATAGGGGATTCGGAAGGGCTCAGTACAAAAAATGGCAAGCTTAGACGGCGCAGCCAGACTGGTGTTGACGGCAAGACTGAGCTCCATGGGCAATTCGGGAGGAACAACGCTGGTGACGATCAAGATGCAGTCCAGCAACAGCTTGGAACGCTTGCGGTCCTTCTTGACGCCCTCATCCCAGACGTACCACGAGGCAGCGATGGCGAAAATGAGGAGGAACAGGATGAAGAGAAGGGCCTCGACATTGTTCGCCGAGACGCGCTCAGTGGAGTAGATCATTGTGCGGACCAGGCTGCCCTGGGAGGTTTCGAAGCCAGTCTTGATAACAATAGCCATGGCGCCGTTGTCAGGAGGCGCAGGGACACCGGACGGGAGAGATGGCTTCTCCTGCTCAGGGTTGCCGTGGGTCACCTGGAGAACCTTGGTTCCGCCCCAGAGGAATGCATTCTTGTCCAATCCCTCCGAGTCGAGGGGAACGTCTGACGGGCGCAGCTGAATGGAATCCTTGAGCAGAGGAGTACTCTCTCCCGACAGCATAGCCTCATTGACGATGGCAGCACCCTCCACCAGAATCATGTCACATGCAACGCCGCTGTCCTCCTTAGTTCGGCCGACGGATACGAGATCGCCGGCTAACAGGGTGTCGGTCTGAATCTCGGTCCATTTGCCGAGGCGGAAAACCCAGATGTCGTACGGCTTGATGCTCATGCCACGGAATTCGTTGAGTGTGCGCTGGCGCTGCCACACGACCGTGCTCTCAAAGGCGACGAGCATGAAGAGGGTGAAGAGCGAGTAGTACCAGTAGTCATCGAGGAGCCAAAGACCCACACAAAAGATCTGGAAGACGAAGAACGGGGCGACAGCATGCTCCTTGAAGAGCTCGGTGAAGGTTGGGACGGGAATATCGAAGGTGTTTTTGCCATAGTGCTGCTCGAGGCGCGAGATCTCAGACTGCTTCTCCAAACCTCGCGACAACTGGTAGTGGCCGATGGCGGGTTTCGGCTCGGCGTCGATGTCGTACTTGAGCGTACTGAAGGAGTTCGTCTCGGGATTATACAGGAATCGGCGCTTCTGGAACAGGAACGAAAGGTTCGTCTTGCCACCAACCTACGAAGAAATCAGTCCTCGGCCAAATGCGCATCAACAAAAAACACGGGGACTTGCCTTGTCGCGGACCAGCTTGCAAATCTCGGCGGAGCCGGCGTTGGCAACGGGGAGAACCTTGATCAGCTGCGCATCATGGACATCCTTTGCCTTGGTTGCCGTGAAGCGCGCGTCGAGGCCGACGCTCCAGTGTGTGCTCAGCCAGACGAGGGACTGGACGGTGATGATGGTTCCGCACCACACAAACGTCCACTCTGGCGCGCCAATGTGCTCCTCGTAGAGGTCCGGGGTCAGGTAGTATCGCAGGAAGATGGGCCAGACGATGGCAAAGGGCCAGACGTAGGCGTGGAAGTGAAGGGCCAGCGGTCGCAGCAGCGCGGCGTGCTTGATCTGGGGGTTGTCGACGAGGGGCGCCATGATGACGAACAACGGCGCCGGTCGCCGGTCGCGGGCTTAGGCGAGCCAGCAGGCGACGGAAGGGTTTAATGGGCGGAGAAGAGGTGACGAAGAAGTCAAACCGAGAGACAGAGCAGACTGCGCCACCTCTACCAGAAGAAAAGAGGGAGAAGATGGTTTGCGCGAGGGAAGAAAGGATTCGCCAATGTCGTGATCTGTACTTTTCCCGCGTCTCGAGGTTCTAACTTACCCTAGAGCAGCAGGCAGCCAATGAACGCGGCGTCCACGCTAGTGGCACTTGTCCCCCATTGGCTCTGTCAGCCGACCGAAGGCAAAAGAAAGTAAACCGGGGTTGTAAGACCAGTTCGCACTACGGACTGCGGACTACGGAGTACTCCGTATATTTCTACGCTTGCTGGCGCTCGCCTTCATTGCTAGAGCTCACCGCGACTGACGGTAGCCAGCTTCAGGCTCGTGCAGTAGCAGGGACCCTTGTTCATCCAGGGGTTTGCTTTCTTTTGGGCCCTGCCTTCGTCAGCCTCAACATTCAGCTCCTGGCGCATCAAAAACGGAGGACGCCCTCGGAGGCAATCTTTTTTCCGACGACAGCTGCGGCGCACTGTTGGATATGCTGGCATTGGAATCCTGGGAGACCTGGATCTGTTGCATGAGCCGTTGGGTCGTGAATCGTGGATTACCATCAGCATGCTTCGGGGGCTATGCCAGAGGGGCTACTTGATTTCACCATCATCATTTGATATGCTCCCTAAATGTTGCAGGACTCAAGTTACAGAAATGTGAATCCAGCTGAGCTTCACATCTAGCCTTCGACGACCAGTACGTGCCCGGGCTGCCGCCTTCGCTCAACTCGCCCCAGGCCTCAGGTCGCGAGAGCTTGATTCACTGCACCAGCTCGGGTACTTGAATCCGAGTTGCTCGGCCTTTCTTCTTCTTCTTTTCCCTCCTTCATCGGCAGGTATTCACCTGTAGTCGCCGTCCCTCATGAGTCTAGAGTCCTGACTCTTGACATTAGATCCCCTCTGAAACGACATTAACCCATCCGACATCACGCTTCATGGCAACTAGGCCGGGCTGGTGTCGATTCTGGTCCGTTTCGTTTCCCGGATTAGGCATCATGCTATGCTAGTACAGTAGCACCCCGACCATGTTCCAGCTCACCCTGCACAAGCCGCCTATTTTGACGGAGAACGCACACACTGAAAGGACGCTGCGTGGGCAATCGGGATAATTGCACTCAAGTCTCTCGGGCGTCACAATCACACATTAGGGGTGGGCATGTCGATTCTGCAAAGGCGTGCCTCCCTAATCTAGAAAATGGGAGAGAAGCGTCCCTTAAGTACATGAGAGAGTGTCTGGGCCCCCAGCAYTACCCCTGTCGTGGGGGGTGTCCGTCTTCTCCGTCAAACTGGACTCTGACGCTTGTGTGGATGACGTGCCCGTGGTTACCACCTCGAGCGATGCAGACTCATATGGATCTGCGGATTCCAACAATTGGCTTTCCCGCAACAATCTCTTTCTTTCTGCTCGCGCTCTGCGTTTTGCGTTGATACCCAACTTGGGAGGTTTTGGTTCTGTTGTCGCCTGCTCGGCGGTGCCTTCGATAGCGTGGGGAAGCTCTTTTCTCAGAATTGGGCGGGGAGCTCGGGAAATTGCCTCTAGCGCGTGAAGAAGAGAGGTATTTGTGTCTCCAGGCTGTGTTTGGGCGTCTTTGACAGCAATCATAAGGAGAGCTTTGAGCGCAAAGTGGGCGTCGTTCCCAGCTGCATGTAAGTTCGCAAACGAGATATTCAACGAATCCAACAGCTTCTCCAAGCTATATCGGTAGTAAAGCTGTAGTGGAAACTGCGCAGCTTTGACCGTGTCGAGTACGTAGCAGGCCTGATTGCCGATATCAAGTTGCTGAAGAATCTTCATATCTTCGTTTGCTCCATGGAAAACCAAGACGTAGTCTCGATCTTGAGTAATCAACTCAAACTTGGACTTCAAATCTGAAAGGTTGATATCCTCGGATTTGCCAAATAAAAACCGCCTGCGTGCTCTCCTTGCATACAATCTATTGCCGACAACAAACTGGTAGGAATCGATAGCATGCTGGTGCTGATCAAGCAGAGCTGGATGCGCGATCATCTCCTGCAAGTGGCGTGTATCAAACGTTGAGATGCCGATATGAAGCTGCTGGTCGTCGCGTATCTTCTCATAGCCCTGAAATGTATCCAGGTCGACTGAAACAAAAAGGATATCAGTGATCAAAGATTCGGGCAATTTTGTTCCAAGTTGTGTAGCAGAGAACTCGGAAGAAGCTGAGGTCCCATCCCAATAGCCAAGAATGTGTCGTAAGGCTAAGGTCTCGTCTCGAAGAATTCCGGTGTGAGGAGGTGGCGACGACATGTCTGTACACCAGTGCCGTCAGGGTGCCGTCAGGGGTCCCTCGAGGTAGAAAGGCTGGAAAATGGCTATTCGTGGGACGCGATAAAAATGAAATGCTGTTTGAAAGGATGCAAAGTGAATGGCTGGCTGCCTCAGGATGAATGGTGTAATGAATGGTGTGAAGAATTCGGTGGAGGATTTGGAAGCTGATGTACGAAGTAGGTATGATGGCCCGTGGGTTAAACTTCTGCTAAATCACGTGACTTAGAGTCGCCACCCGTTCACACGGTTTCACAGTTTACCTATGCCCTTCTGTGGAGGAGTCACTTGCTGGGGTTGTGGCCAATGAGAACGCCGCACAATTAGCGTAACCTTGATTTATTAGTAAATGCCACTATGATAGAAGCCAGCAATTCAGGCATGTACGAATCACTACAAAGTTCTATTAACACTGTACGTCACGCGACAGGTACTGCTTTGTCAACAAGGAAAGTAGGTATCGTGACCTGCGTGCTCCTCCGCAGTCAAAGGGATATCCAGCAAGGACATTAACCCGATAACGTGCTAGAAGTAAAAGACCTTCTATTAAATTGAAAATTGCGGGCATCCCAAAAAAAGGCGGCTGTGGTTCAGTCGAACTGAGGAACCCCGCCATCATGGCCCGTTGTGCGTTGCCACTCGACCACCACAACTCACTCACTCTCAATTGTTAAGGAATCAGGTACCTCACCACTCTCTGTCGTCACACACTTTGGAATTTGATTGAACAAGACCAAAAAAATTGGACGCCCGAGGACTTGAACCCCAGTGATGTGGTACCGGCTAATGAGACTTTCCCCTCCATCGTGCCCCCTGTTAGGCCCATGGCATCGGTCACCCTCATCCGGGCTCTAATGCTGACCACTTCCCTTTCTGGGATCGCCCGGTACGAACGAACCGCCCCCAAATTGGGCAAGCTCCGCAACTCCGAAACCTAACAGAGTTCCTAGCACGTCCGACCACTGCTCAAATTATTTTCATAGATAAGGCTACCACAGAATCCTCCCTGCTCACTCCAGCCACGGGCAAAGTTTAGCAGAGTCTGCGCCACTTTGAAATTATTAGCCAAACTGGGGCAGGATTTAGCTCGGGATAACTCGCAAAACATTGGAAGCCCATATGTAGGTCACAGAATTCAAGCTATCAAATATCTTGTCGACTTGGTGCCTCAGCCGCTCCCGCCGCTGTATCTTGAAGTTTGGCTCTGGAAGGGAGGGTGCTTGAGCTATTCGAAAACAAGCGCGCCTCGCACCCGAAAACGGAGCGCAATATTGAAGCACATGTGATGTACTTTCTTTATGATCTAAGTATTCGTTCGTACATTGTCGTTTGGGGGGATGTATCATTTAGTGCTTCGTACATTATCAAGTATAGCTCTTGGCCAACCACCGCTGAACTCCTGGGATTTTGAAAAGGGTATAGCTATCTATCACTGAAGGAAATCTTGGCCATATCTAGCACTTGCGCAACGCCGATCTTTTATATCTTCGCCACCGCAGCCATGCTGGGACGGCGACTGGCTGACGGGGTGCCTCGGGGAGTACCACGGGGAGTGACACGGCTCTCGCCGAAGAACCGGTGCTGCTGGCTGTATCGGCGCTCGAATCCAGTGGCATTGCCGGAGGCGACTGAACCTGAAGGGAGAAAGTCAGCACCTATGCAACGCTTGTGAGCGCAAGAGTGTGCGGGTTGAAACTTACCTCGACGATCCGGATCGTAGGAAAGGCTGCCACGACGGCCCTCGGCAATCTGCTCCTGTCGCGCATCGGCCAGCCTCTGCGCAAAAAGTGATCGCTTGCGCAGCGCGGGGCCCTTCCAGTAGATGACATAGACTGCCACGACGAGCACAAACGAGATGCAGAAGAGGATCGTGCTGGCATACTCGAGGTTCTTGCCGCTGCCGGCGCCGATATTCTCGAAGAAGGGCAGCGCAGGGACGGTCAGGACACCGGCCAGGAAGTCGCGGGCCCAGCCGTTGCCGCCCGTGGCCGAGGCCGAGTAAGGTCCGTAGGCGCAAATCATGTAGTCGATGGTGGCCATGTAGATGGCGTAGTTGGCGATGCCGACGATGGCGGCAAAGATCATGGAGCCGATCCAGTGGACGGGAGGCCCCTGGATGGTCCAGGCGAAGCCGATAAGGCCAATAGGCAAGCACGGAGCGAGATAGAGCAGGAAACGAAGGCGCGACTCGTACTGCGCTCGCTCGTCATTCGGCTTGGCTCTCCGCTCCTTGATATTGCGGCGGATGGCAGGGATGAAGAGCAGCCAGGCAATGCCATAGCCGATGCCGATAGGGATAAAGGTCAGGCCGATGGAAATGGTCGAAAAGTTCCACTGCTTATACACCAGGCCAAACGACTGAATGAAAATGAAGATGAGGGCGTCGGAGAAGCCGGAGAGCAGCGATAGGACCAGCACGATGGGCTCGGTAAGGAACATCTTAAAGGGTCGCGTCCAGGTGACGAGGATCTCCTTGGCGGAGAAGCGGTCGCGGAAGGGAACGAGCTCGTCGGGGCCCCAGACGTTGGCGTTGGTCGCCTTTCTGCGCCCCTTGGCGATGCGGTTCATTATAATGGTGGTGCGCGTCTCGGGGATGGTGAGGAAGTGGACAATCTGGACGAAGACTCCGAGGATGAGCTGTACCCAGATGGACCACCTGTGTTGTGCTAGATGCCGCGCGGGACATAAAGCTAGGTGTCCTTGGCTCAGCACTCACCGCCAGTCAAGGTACTCCTCAGTGAAGCCCCCGACGATGGGGCCCAGGACGGACCCCCCGACAGAGGAAAAGACGACGTAGGCGACGGCATACTGCTGCGTGTCGGCCTCCCACATGTCGGCAATCATACCCAAGGTGACGGAGCCGCCGGCAGACGAGAGGCCACCCAGCGCCCGGCCGACCATGATGGTAGCAAAGTTAGGGGCCAGCGCGACGGGGATCTGCCAGACGTTAACGAGGAACAGCGAGAGCTGGAGGACGGGCCAGCGGCCAAACTCCTCGGACCACGGCGCCCACAGCTCGCAGCCAAAGGCGTAGAGCACGAGGAAGATCATGGCGCCACAGCGGGCGGCCTGCTCGCTGACGTTGAACTCGTTGGAGATGCCGGGGATGGCGTTGGAGTAGAGCGATGTGTTGAAGTTCATGGACACCTGCACCCAGAAGATGACGGTCAGGATATACCACTTGCGCCACCAGGGGAAGCCGTAGCCCAGCTCGTCGTAGCAGTCGTCCTCGGTGATCTCGTACTTGTCGTAGGTGCCCATCTTCTCGAGGTGCGCGGCGGCGGCGCCGTTGGGGCTGCCAGAGCCGTCCTTGGCGGACCCCGAGCCGGACCCCGAGCCGGACCCCGAGCCCGACACGGCGGCGGCGACGACGGCGGCGGCGGCAGCGTCATTGCCGTGGGCGGCTTGGTCGTTGCTGGCGCCCGAAGCCTTGAGCTTCTTGTTGGCGAGGTCCAGGTCCTGCTCGTTGATGACCTGCGGCGGGTCTTGGGAGAAGTGAGTGGCCGGCATCCTGGGCGGCTGCTCTGCTGGGGGAAAGGGTCGGTGTGGAGGAGAAACACTGGGCAGCGGAGGGCACAGCTTTTGTACGCGGGCCCCCGTGTCTCGTGGACCTAGTTTCGAACCCAAAAACAGTGCCATCACGGGGTGCGAAGGGGGGCCCACCAGGGTGGGCGAGTGCAGTCCGCACATCCACCGTGACATCACACCTTTTTGGCCCGGGGCATCGTCGACTCGCCCCCGGCCCGGCCGAGACGCACGAGTGAGACCATCGACCAGGCAGTTGAGGCATGCATACGTACATCCCTTGCCCCCCCACGCGGCCGGCACTGGAGGAGGATTCTGATCCTGGGGCAGCCCCGGCAACGATCTCGCCGTCCGAGACACTCAATCGACCGCCGTGGGCCACGCCGTCGTGTTCGGAATGAATCCGGTGGATGCCTGGCAGGATCCGGCCGAGATGCTGTCTTGGACACTGACTGCCCTTTGTGCCGTCTGCTCTCTCAGGGTCGGCTATTGTCAGTCTCGGTCTCAGTCTCGGTTCGGTCTCGCCTCGGTCTCAGTCTCGGTCCCGACTCAACACTGCGGCAGCTGCCTGCTCACAATGTGGCCCTCGCGGCGCCTCCGGTGATGGCGTGAGCATCGCGGTCCACGATGATGACATCGCCCACCGAGACGGCACTTGCGGCCGCGCTAGCAGGGTCCATCTGCGATCGGCTGGAGGCGCCACTCCGACCCGGGCCTCCAGCCAATGCGCGCTGCGCGGCCTCGGGGCGCCACGCCTGGGCCCGGCGAGGATGGATCCGTAGTTTATTAGACGAAGAACTCAAAGCGTCTGCTTGCAGCGGAGCCCATGACGCAGGCGCAGGCGACCTCCACCAACGGTGGACCTTTGCCTCCGTGGGCCAGTCACGGCCGCCTCGGTGAGCTCACCGGCTCCGCGTGTCCCTGATCGCGCGAGACGGCCACCTCACCAGCCCCTCGACGAGGGATTTGGCCCCCACGGGCGTGCCATGGGGAAGAAGCGACGGAGAACAACTCAAATGTTCTTCAAGAAAAAAGCGTGGACCCATGGCGCACGTTGCACCTTGTTGCCACCCAACTAGCGCGTATGACGCAACGAGGACAACCAACCCCGGCACGCCCGTCTGGTCGAACCTATCGCCCTGTCCCGCCCATTTTCCCCCTCAGCGCAGGCCCTGTATGAGTACGCCCAGCCGGGGAACGAAGCTCTCCCACCGCCACTCGACCCAGTCTCCACCGTCGGCGACGTCGTGATGCAGCAGCCTCCAGCTCTCCCCCCAGGGATGCTCATCCCACCAGAGCGGAGCATTTTGCACAAATTTGACCTCCCCTGCCGACGTGGTGGGTCGACGAGGAGGCCAGGCGGATGCCGTCTCCAAAGCCCACCAGCGAGTTCCCACTCCTATCCGGGTTCACGACTCACGGGCGGTTATTAATCGTGAATGCGGCGAATGCGTCCGCTCGAAGCGGCACAAACTACAGGTACTGCCGTGGGTGTCTCCATACACCCATCTGAGCACTCGACAGAGCAAATCGATCTGGCCATCCCCAAAATCGGTCCGTGAGTCGAGAAGACTCAATGACCCATCTGCACCACCTCCGCTCGCCTCATTTCTAGCCCCAAGGGTTAGCAGAAGACGGCTCGATGACACGGCCAGGGCCATGGCCATTCGCCGTATTGTTCTGGTCGTTCTGCTCAACCTCATGCTCGGAAGCATCGCCGCCGTACGTAGTTCCTGTGGCCCTGGGGAGCAGCCGAGCCCTCTCCGCTTCGTTCTCGGCGCGATGCTGAAGTATTCTCCTCGTGGACATACTGTTGAAGGACACGGAGTTGGGAGTTCCCACCAGAAACAAACTTGCAAGCTGCGTTGTCCCTGTCGTCAGCCGCTTTCAGTGACTTCCGGCTGGTTCGCGCCCGAAAAATCAATGAAGCTTACCTGCAGGAGCGCGACAGCAAGTACAACCCCAAATTCCAGGCCGACGTTTCGCTGCAGCGCCGCCTGCCACGGCCCGGCGCAAGCCGTATGCCGTCCATACGTCTCTGTGCATTGTCGCGACGTCTGTTGGCTGGGAAACGGCCATGCCCTGTCCCGCACGGTGTTGAAACCACAGCAGGCAAACGCATCTTGGATGCGGCGGATCGAGTCAGCATCGTGCGTGCTGAAGAGGCGTTGCCAGGTTGTCGACAGGAGACATGTTCGCGCAGCGGAGGGCACGATCATGGAGAAGAACAGCGTCGCCATGACCGTCGTCACGATGGCCTGGAGGGCCTGTAAGGTCATGGCGAGGACCCGCCGCGGGGCCGTGGAGCTGGCCCATCTGCGGAGTCGTGGGTAGAAGATGGCGTTGGTCGCGGCGAGGAGCGGGAGCACCATGGTGATGATGGTCAGTGCTGGTGAGATGGGAATGGACAAGGTCGCAGCGTTGACATGCTCGTAGCTGTGGGGATGCACAAGTCAGTAGTGTGGGCTTCGAGATCGGCATAAGGTGTCCACGAACAGAGCCACGCCGAAGAGAAGCAGGGCGAGCTGCCCAAGAGTTAGTTGCGATTGGCCTGGGGGTCCGTGATCCGCGGGGCCTCACCAAGGGGTAAATCAGGAGCCACATCGCCATGATTGATGAGGCCGATACGGACTAGTGGCGGGGCATCCAATTCGATGCTGATGCTCGTGGAAGTTGCAAAACGCTGGCAGAGCGCGACCGTTTGGCGTCAGAGAGCGAGTCATCGAGGTCTCCCGCGGCACGTGCAGGCAGCGCTCTGAGTACCCCGCATGGCACGGTACCTGAGACGGGGTTGCCCGTGCAGACTGGAGGGTCAGGTTGGTGCGTAACTTTCAAGGTTAAGTCGACTCGTTTGTTGACTGACGTCCGGGGGCTGTTGCGTCTGGAGCCGTGTAACATGAAGCTTGCGTTCCTGGAAGGTGTTTATAGCGCTTTTTCCTTAGCGCTGTTCCCCAATAGCCCGATTGTGAGATGGTGTTGCCCGATACTAGACGACTTTAGTGGCTGTGGGCTGGGCAATGACATGAATGTACTCCGTACGTGGACTGTGCCCCAACTCAGAGATATCTACGGAAGTACGAAGTACTCCGTATGCGGTAATAACTTTTCGACTGTTGCGGAGATTCTATGAACAAGTCGGGGATCATGGACGTTCCTAGGACTCTACCTGCACTTGGGCCTCTGTAGGTATAAACGACCAAACCTCTTACGTAGTAAATATTGGCAACAACTCGCTTCCTTCCAATCACTATGTCCAGTTGACGTAAATCTCTCGCGAAATCGAGGAGCCCGCAAGCCCCCCAGCAGGAAGATCGACCTCAAACCTCACCCCAACACTGCTCTGGGTAGCATTCTTATCCCGCTTCGTGCTAACCTGCCTCGCCTTTCCTCCTTCAAACTTCAGCGCAAACGATGCCGAAGTGGCCTTTTGTGTGGGGTCCGACATCGTAACGACCAGCCTCATGTCCTTGCCCGTGCGCTTGTATCGCGGCGCAAAGAGGAACGCCGCGGGCTGGTCGAACGTGACGGTCACGGAGCCCGACGTTGCCCACCCAATCTTTGCCAGATCGACGGTGATGGACTTCCCGCCACCGGGCCAGAACACGAGGCTAAGCCTTCCGGAGCCGGCGGCGCCGGTGATGCCGTCTTTCGTGATGGGCGTTAATGTGGGCTCCTTGGCCTCCTCATCTAACCTCTTGCGGCTTGAGGCAGGGAACATGGAGTAGGAGAATGTCTCCTTGGCGATGGTAGCGTATGCGGAGAAGATAGAGACGGTAGTTTCGCCTGCTATTGAAGTCGAGATCTGCGACCAGTTCCCCGTTCGCTTCCCTTCGAATAGGGTCAGGGCAAAGGGATCGCCGTATGACAAGTACCCATTACCGCCGTAGAACAGGGCGGTCCCTTTAGTGGTTAGTCCATTCGCAGCGTCAACTTGCTTTTCATCGACCCAGATATGCCCCGATGCCGACGCGCGGTTGTCAAGAACAGTGATAGCAGGAGCAGCCGAAGCACTCTTCTGAATGTTGGTGGTGGTGACTAGAACGGAGTCGTCGAGGAAGAACCAAGCCTTCTGATAAGAAATACTCCCGTTAAGAGGATCCACGTAGTCTTCCACCGCCGTTCCCGCCTCGCCGTCGCTTATAACGCCGACAAAGTCTCTTTTGCCTACCTGGCTAATATTGGAGGACGTGAGCTTCGGCGTGTTAAGAAGCGTCGTCGTGCCGGGAACGAGGTTCCAGTCCCATGCGCCCATAATATCTTTATACTCGTTGCCTTCGACGTACGAGAATAGTGTTCCTTGGCCTAGGTGGTAGCCGTATGGGTTAGCGCTATTGACGAATTCTGAGTTAGCCGAGCGCGTCGATAGCATTTTATTTGTAAGTATAAAAGACTTGCGACGGTGGACCTGGTTGCATGTTAGAACAGTGCCCACGCTGCATGTGTGGAAGAGCAGCCTACCATGTAGTCGCTAGCCCAAAAGCCCTTGTTGCCGACGAGTTTCTCTGTGCCGTTGGACTTGAGGCGGCGAATGGTGTCGCTTACGTCGTTGATGCCGGTGAAATCTGCAGTGGCGGCCGCAAGCTTCGTCACGTTGAAGTTGATGTCCGCGTTGGCTTGCAAGTCGGTAGTTGGAAACGCGACGAATCGGCCAATTGCGTTCTACGATCATCGTGTTAGTTGGATAGCCATGCTACTGCCGGAGTGGAAAACCAACAAAATCCCAATGTTCTTGCCCCGTGTGGCTATCAGTGAAGATCATCCACTCGTTGCCCTTGGTCTGGGCAGCCATGGCGTCACGGGTCGCATTGCCCGCGGCAAAGGACGTGCCAATGGCTTCTCCTTCGAGCTGGATGAATGCGTTGAACTAATACCATTCTTGTCAGTAGTCTGACCATGGATCCCGAGACGTCGTAGCTCACCAGGTCTTTTCCGTAGTTTCCATTGTATAGGATACCCGTGTGCTGGAGAAACGTGCCGTCGCGATGAATACCATCCTGTATCGGCTTGTCCGTAAACTAGACTAGTTAAGCTTTCGCTATTTAACTAGAGACCGCCTGAGGACCTACCGTCATGACTTTCATGGCTCTGGAATAGGCATCCTGAAGGATGGTGGCGTTGTTCACGTATAGAGCCAGGCTGACCGAGTTCTGCATGATAAGAACTGCCTACTGTTGGGTAAGCTAATGGCTGCGAATAATACCCCTTTGGAAGAGATAGAACGTGGAGTTGGTAGCAAATACTCATTGACGCGGCAAGACTTACATTGGCTCCAGTCATATAACCTCCCGTGCCGAACTTGCCGTCTCTTAAGTCATATGCACGACCCGGGATGCGTTCGCAGCCGGCAAGTTGCTTCTCTGACAGCTTGGCATCTTTCAATAAGAGACAAGCTGTCGAGCATAGCTGGGGGATCAAGATGGCTTGGCCGTACCAGTTCTACCTGACGGTCAGTCAAGCTTGACTATCGTTTCTAAGTCATGAAACTACCGTATTCCAGAGCCCCGGTGTTCCGCAGGGACAGCCTTTGGCACTGAATTGGTCAGCTTGGTGTGACCTAGTGATCTAGCGATAGGATTCAGACTTACGCATTCCCACCATCTCCCATGCAATCTGCTGACGTGTAGTCGTTGTCAAACCAATAGTCCAGGCCTTTTGATATGGCCGTCAACAGCTCATTGCTATGCGTCCAATTGGTGGGAATAGACGGGTTGGCGCCGTTCCACGCTGCCGCAAACGTGATTAACCTGTTCCAATGCTGTTGGATCGGCCAATTGGCGCGCTCTGGGCAAGAAGTCAGGCAGGTCGTTGTGGGTAATAATGACGGATCGCTTACGAGCAGGGCAGCCCGACAGATAATTCACATCGCTCCAAGTCCCGTCGCTCTTTTGTGAGCCCAGCCAGTCCGAAATCTTGCTGATCAATGGCGCATCGGGAAACAGTGCAAGGTCGACAACCCGCCGTTTCGCAATGAGAGACAACTCATCGTTTGTATCGTCGGCATAAGCCCCAGGAAGGAGAAGGCCCGCGCCAATCAAGGCGACACAGCTGAGTACAGCGCGTCTCATCTCGGCGGTTGCAGGTTGACGGCGAAGCGACTGGGCATCAAAGCCCATGCATGCATCCTGGAGATGAAGACAGTTATCTTGTACTCGTATGACTGGTTGCTGGGAAACACACGATTGGTGGACAATTTGTCTGGCCATTGGCGGACAATTGTACGCGTCGAGCCGGTATTTGCACAAATATTACTCCATAAATGCACCAGATTCCCTGGCCCTGTGACATCGCGAGTCCCCGTAGATGGCGTAGTGGCTTCGACGACGGGGCGCTCTAACGGTGATTTGTTGTCATGTTGAGGGGCGCCCGTTGTCTAAACACAACACGCAAGACGTGGAATAATGCCAATGATGGGGGGCAGCTTAACTTAGGGACCAGGGTTGAAAGATCTATCCCCGTAGGAAATTTCGCCAATAAACTCACTTCAGTATCAGCGTCCTGGGCGAGTTGCCGACCACATACTCAGTGGCTCAAAACCAGGCACTTATTATTAATAGATATTACAGACCCATGTCGGCCTTCATGCTGTTGGCATCAAATCATTGAGCAAATGGATTACACTGCACCAATTTACTTATCAGAGCAAATCTAGCACCGCTCGGCTTCAACGTTAGTCGGCCACCGGGCAAGCTCCCAACGACCTCTTAACCCGCTCCGCCTCGACAGAAATGTCAAAGTCGAATATATCCATGGGCAGCCCCAAAGTGGTACACGCATTCGGCACATCCACAATCCCCGCGATGGAGCCCCTGATAGGCGCGCAAGAGAGGAGGAGATAGATCTGCTCCCCGGAGTAGCCTGCACACGCGGCGAGTTAGACTCAATGGCTCAGACACGAAAGCGAGAGCACTAGGAGAGGAAGAACCGGGCTTACCAACCTGCTTCAGATACTCAATCACACGGAGACACGCCTGGCGATATGCGATCGTCGCATCGAGAAAGTGCTGCTTGCCCGACTCGTCGACAGAGAAGCCCTCGAAGGTCAGGTAGCGAGACGGGCCAAACAGCTGGGCCACGTCGCCGGGCCTGTACACGGGGCTCTTGATGGCGCGCTCCTTCATGCCATTCTTGACGAGGTCAAACTTGATGGTGATGATTCCAGCCTGCGGTCCGGCGACGTTAGCCCAGCCACGACTTACACGTTGTGCTTCGGAGAGGAGGGATGGCCGACCATTTCGATGGCTCCGCAGAAACTAATCTCGCCGTCGCCTTGGCTGAAGTGCAGGTCGCCCACGGAAAACTTGGCTCCAGGAACGTGCACAGGGAGGTACGTCGTCGACCCCCTCGAGATGTTGTTAATGTCCACGTTGCCGCCATGCTCAGGCCGCCCCGGGATGGTCCTCGCCCCCTCGCGCGCAACCCTCGCCTTCAGCTCACCACCCGCCCGTCCCGTATGCGCATTCGTCTCCAGCGGCGCCAGCGCAACGACCTGCTCCGGGTGCGAATGCGCACACGCCCCAATCAGCTCCGCCTCGCGCCGGTTCCACTCGGCCAGGACCTCCGGCGACGGCGCGCAGCCGAGGATGCCCGGGTGGATGAGCCCCGCGAAACGCACGCCCGGGATGTGGCGGCTCGTGCAGTAGATGCCGTCAAAGTCCCAGATGGCCTTGGCCGCGCGCGGGTAGTGCCGGTCGAGGAAGCCGCCGCCGTTTTCGCGCGCGAAGATGCCCGTGAAGCCCCAGGGAGAGTGGTCGAAGGGCTGGATGTCGGTGATGTTGACGACGAGCAAGTCGCCCGGCTCGCTGCCCTCGACGTCGAAGGGGCCTGTGAGGTAGTGGATGCGCGTGAGGTCGACGTCGCGCACGTCGTCGGCGCTGTCGTTGTTCCCGATCTGGCCGCCGGTCCAGTCGAGGCACTCGATCTTGACTGTCTCACCCGGCTTGACGGAGGCAATGGAGGGAACTGACATATGCTGTCAGTTTCATTGATCCTTGTTAGTAAGTTCAAAGAGAAGTACTGTCTGGGTGCCATCGGTTATGCAGATACGGTTGCTCAGACGCCGGTGTGTCAAACGACACCGATTGGGCAATACGGATCTTTCCAGGCATGTTCAACACTTTTGGTAGGTCTTGTCAACTTGCTGTACGGTATCCGAGTTTGACCAAGGCGGGTATTAGCTTGTGCTAGCAATTGGCGGTTCACTACGAGCTGAACGAGACCTGGCGTAGATATAAGTCGCCCACCCGCCTCCCCTCTCCAATCGATGTTACCCCGCAACTTGACGCATCCTTGACGCAGCAGTCCTTATCACGACACGGTATTCGGGATGTCCATGCCAAACCTCATTGGCTCCGTGGAGGGGATACTAAGGGGATACTGAGGGGAAACGTCCCGATCAATGTTTGCAGGCTGTTGGCAAGGGAGAGCGACGACAAGCGCATGAGCGGCGCAACAGCTGGAGGTTGCATTGCGTGTACCGTTAATCTATGTCGTACAAAGATGAGTGGGAGGGGTGGATGATCTCGCCTGTCGTACACGTCAACCGCACAGGCAAAGTGTCATGAGGACCCGAGAACCCTCGTTTTGTCATCTGCCGCCCAACCCAGAGGCCAGCTGACCCAAAAGGCACAACTTCCGTGTACCCGAGACACTTCTTGACTCGGCCAGAGACTCGCGGGCTTGTGGTAAAGGAGCAAGGACGAGGGCTGTTCGGGCGTGAAGCAGCTGCTGCAGACGGTCAAGACCATGACTAGTCGATGCTCATCTTCAGTGGACGATCGGCCGCCAATGAGAAGGCAGTCGCCAGCTTTCAAGGTGATGGGAACGGCATCCGCCACTCTGCATCCTCGCCCTTGTAGGACCACGTGGCTCCCCGAACTATGCCCGTCGCCCCGTTCTCCATCGCAACGTCCGTCGTGGCGATGAGGAAGTTGAGCATCATGTCGGGGCCTCCCGAGTCCATGTTCCAAAGGGCCATCATTGGTGGCCTCCATCTACATGCAGCGGCTGCACCGAGCTTCCGGGCCCAATGTCGATCGTGTATGCCGTGCTCAGCCAGTAGTTGCCGGAGTTGCCAGCAATCTTCCCAAGGCCTTTGCGACAGGCCGTGGAAGTCGTCGTCGTCGATGTCCTCGCGCCACGTTTTGCTGTGCGCAACGAGGGTGGAGAGGCGCCTTGTGTTTTTGCCATGCAGCTCCTGCGGAGCGGGATCGGCATCTCTGACTCTCGGTTCGGCCTGTTGAAGCGGCGCATCGACATCGTTGTTCAGCTGGCGCGCCGTTTCTGGCGTCAAGAACTTCTCAATGATGTAGGCTCCATTTTTCTTTTGCGCCTCAATAGTCTTCTTCAGTGCATCCATCCTTGAGAAGCGACTGAAACATGCGGCGAAGATGAATCTTGCGGGACTGTTGAAAGGCGCCCTCGAAACGCTGACACGGATCCTGCTTAAAAATTGAGGGCTAACTCCTCGACCGAACCGTCCGTCCGATAGGCTGGTCGAGGCAGAAATCTACCTCTTCAAAATCTCAAACCAGGGTATGGATCAATTGCAGAGTTGACATGGTTCCCCTCCCGTTTGTAGAGCCTGTGACACTTGGTACGGAGCAGGCCAGCAGGAAGGCAGGCCACCATTCAGTTGACAAAAAGGCGACGTGGCACAGCCCGGATTCGGCTGCCTAAGACCTGATTAGGGCATACTCAGTCACTCACAGTGCCATCGAACCAATACCCCAAGGTTCTATTAAGGTGTTCCTTGAACTCGGTTGACCGCTTGCGCCATGCCGCTTCGGAATCAAGCTTCAGGACTTCAGCTCTACACACCCGCCTTCTCCTCCTCTGGCTTAGGCTCAGCTTGAAATGGAGGCGGCGGCTCCGACGGCGACGGCGACGGCGGCTGCAGCGGTGGCGACGCCGGTTTTCCGCTGGACGCTTGCCTGCAGTCCGCCGGCGCCAGTATAGTAACAGCGCTCTCAAACTCAACCTTCTGCTCCTCTTTAGCCACCGTGTACGAAATCGCCCACTTCAAGAAATTGCAGTGCCTAATGTTGTACGTGGTAAAGCCCGGGTGGATGACGGGAACGCCGCAAAGCAGCTTGCTGTTGGAATACAAACCAGCCGCCGAGAGGTGCAGCTGCAGAAAAGCTCCGATATCGAGTGGCTCGTTGCCAGATGGAATCACGACCGGCTCGGGGAGGCTCCGGAATGCATTCTCCAGCCCAAGGTGCCGGCCGAGGCTCTGGCAGTCGTCGTGTATGCCGCCCCAGTTCCCTAGCGCGCTGATATGGGTCTGCGACTTGAGTTCCAGCTTGATGTAGTTGAGCGTGACGGTTTGTGCGGAAACCCCCTTGGTGATGCTATCCGGGTCGTGTTTGGGCACGATGAGCAGCTGGATGGGGATCGGCATCGGGTTGTCCAGCTGGATGACGCCGGGGACGGCGGCGCGGACGGTGAACTGGAACTGAGGGACCTTGGAGGAGCCAAAGAGCTTCTGGCTCTTCTGCTTGAAGGACAGCCGGGATGCTTCCTGGCCGGGGGTGAGCAGGTAGGACCGGACGTATTTGTCCCACTTGAGTGGCCGTAGCGGAAACTCGGTGATGGGGTGCGCCGTCGACGGGTGGCGGAGGGTAACGGGCAGCTTTGCCGTGGCTACTTGGACCGAGCTGCCGCCGCCCTTGGAAGACCACAACGTGGCCTCGAGGTAGTACTCGACAAAGCACTCGGAGGTGGTCGTGAAGCCCAGCTTGTCCCCGCGAAAGGTCCCCGGCAGCGCGTGCCGCGGGATGTCCTCGGGCGTCAGCGGCAGAAAGCTGCCGTTGCGCATCGGGCCGCCTTGCACGGGGGCCACCCACGGCGCCGAGGGCACGACCACGGAGAAGGGCCACGACTGCGCGTCGCCGGGGCCGGCGCCCCGGGGGATGTGGACCGGGCCGCGGAAGACGACGCACCGGGTCGCCTCGCGCGGGATCGAGGTGAAGAAGTTGAAGCGGCTGCGGTAGACGTCGCGGTTGTTGGCGCCGCGGCTCACCTCCATCTTGGTCTTTGCGCGGCCGAGCAGCTGCACCGTCACCCTGGCCTCGGGCGTGACGAGGTGCTCGCTGCGGCCCACGCTGCCGATGATGGTGTCGCCGGCAGCGAAGGTCCAGTGGGGGGGCGCGGCGAGCTGGACTGCGAGCGCGGCCGAGGACGATTTCCACGTCTCCGGCATGGCGGCGGWGGTGGTGGTGATGCCTTGTGGGCGGATGTTGGTGTTTTGCGTCAGACGGCCTCTTTACGAGTATCAAGGCTGACGACGCCCATACGGGAGTACGGCAGGGATCAAAGAGCGACTAGCAGTCGCCGTTGGACAGAACGAACGCCAGCTGACGGGCTGAGCTCCAGGTGCAGCTCCCTCAGGCTCGTGTCACGGTGCTGCAGTGCTCACGTTTTTATTGGCGTACGGAGTGAGCCGTCAGAGTCGTGACGCCGATATTCACGCATCATGGCGATGCCACTAACACGGGAGAAGCCTCGTTGGAGAGGCGAGGACAGAGGAATTCTTGCAGCGGTCCATCTCCCAGGCCGAAGAATCGATTCCTTTACCCGGCGGCGGCCAGCAGGGTCAATGCTGCGGCGGGAGTATCCGTGCTTGTTCAGCGACCCGTGTTGCTTTAATTGCGCAATCAAGCTCGTCCAAATAGCTGCTGCATCGTCACAATAGCCGCTGCATCGTCACAATAGCTGCTGCTTCACCGTCAGTTGGTGGCTTCACGTTTGCGCCTCAACGGCACAATGTCTCACCCGTGCCAATCCGCGGCCTCGATGAGGGACAGCACAGTAACTTATCAGGCCAATGCACGGAGTACTCCGTACTTCGTACTTCGTATTAGTCCGCAACTGGCTCCGTACGCTGGTCGGGTCGATCGGCGCCGAGTCGGCACCGACAAGTCAGTCGCTGGAGATGTTCGTGTGCAGGCTAAAAACCGACTGTGCTTTTGCTGAGACCACGACCATTTTAGGGGGATTGAACGCCGGGACGTGATAGTTTTGTGCCCTCTAAAGTCGCTGGAGATAGAGCGCTGCTGTCTTATGTCCGGAGCAAGTTCTTGTGTAACTCTAGTACGTAACCGTGCGGATATCCGTCTGTATAAATATGAGCACCTTGGAATGGCTTTGGTTAGACTTCACGACTAGACTCGTCCAAAAGATACTTGATCACCTCTATTGTATTTTTTCTTGAATTACGGCCGTACCAAAGGCATATTTATCTCACCAAAATGTCTTCCTCGCCAAAGCCCAACACCCCGGCCGTCTACCCGCCATCCAAGACGGCACTCCTACTCCTTGACTACCACAACCACATCGTCAACATGATCCAGCCCCCAGAGGAGCAGGCCAAGCTTGTATCGTCCGTGCGCGACCTCATCAGCGCCGCACGACAAAACTCGGCTCCCATTGTCCACTGCCTGATCAACTTTGGCGCCGAACCAGCCCAGACGAGCAAAGTCAAGGAACACTGGGAGACATCGTACAAGCCGCTGCTGTCATCAACACCAGAACCTGCCGAAGAGCGGGCAGACTTTTTGCCTTCAGCGCATCCCGCCGGTGCGCCTGAGAAAGAGACGACGGTTCTCAAAGTGCCGGGCTGTATTTCGGCAATGAAGTCCGAGGACATCCTCCCGCTGCTCAAAGACAAGTACAAGGTGGAGAGCCTTGTCATCTGCGGCCTCATCACAAGCGGCGCTGTGCTCAGTACTGCCCGAGAGGCAGCTGATCTGGGCTTCGTCACCACGGTCGTGCAAGACGGCTGTTGGGATTACAACCCCGACAGCCACACGGTCATCATGAACAAGGTACTGCCAATGACAGTCTGGGTTGTTGGGCTACAGGAAGGGTTGGATCTCTTGGGCGGCGCCGGCGAAAGCTCGTAGACTCCTTCTGGATACGTGTAGTCCAGAATACGGCCTTGCTTCACGTTGCTTCCGTGCAGTCTCTACACAAGAGTCCCAACGCGAACCACGCAACATGGCATCGGAATTTCTTGTCTAAACGTAATGAAATTGAGTTGACAAAGCAACCGCTTCAACCATTTAAATCCCTCTCCGCAACCGTACATGTACTCGCTTGCGCGTCGTCACAAAGAGCGAACTTGTCAGGCAATTTACAATGTCCTGGCCCAATCCCGTGGAAGTGGTCAGGCAAGTCGCTGCCGCGCCAGCCGCAAAGGGACCAAGGGCAACGTCACACAGGGGTATATCCGTCACCAGCTGCGCCGCGCTATCTGTGGCCAACTTGGTGCAAGCGGCTGGCAACGTCGTGATGCACACGCCCTTCAAGGCGTCCAGCAGGCAAGTGACGATGGTGGATCCCTGCGTAGTCGACAGGATGTTGGCCGGGTTAAGACACGTCGCAACCGCGCCAGTTGCGTACGTCCCCAGCGCCGTGACGCAAGCTGGGAGCTTAGCGATGAGGCCCGTGCCGGTAATTGCGCCCAGCGAGGCACAAGCAGGGGGCAGCGACGAAACGCAGGCCTTCAGTGGGCTGGCAGGCGTGCAAGAGCCGCCGCCTGCCCCGGTGCCGGACGGCAGGCCCAGCGCGGTCAGGAGACAGGCGATGATGTCGTCGCCAGTGGTGAGGCCTTTGGTCGTGCACGTAAGGACGTCCCCGACAGCAAGTCGGCCGAGAGCAGTCACTCACATGCCAAGGTTGGTCACCAAGTTGGCGCCAGTGAGGCCCGTCAATCTCACGCAGGCAGCCGGCAGCGCGGTGATGCAGTTGCCCCTGAGGGCGTTGTTCAGGCAGGTGACAATGCTGGCGCCGCTGGACCTGAAGGTGATGCCCGAGGTAATCAGACACTTGGCCGTGTCGCCCACTGCGAACGTGCCCAGGGCGACGGTGCACAGGGGGATAGTGACAAGAAGATTCAGGCCGTTGCTGGTTTCCAGGCTGCTGCATGCTGCCGGGAGCGTCTTGGGGCAAACTGGGGTTACGCTTGTGGTGGGCACGCAGGTATTAGAAGTTGTCGAGCCGCAGTGCATGGTGGATCTCTGGTATTCGTGGTGCCGGATGGATCTCCGGTATTCGTGGTACTGGGTGGATCTCCGGTATTCGTGGTGCCGGTATTCGTGGTGCCGGGCGGATCTCTAGTGTTCGTAGTGCCGGGCGGATCTCCGGTATTCGTCGTAACGGGTGGATCTCCAGTATTCGTCGTACCGGGTGGATCTCCGGTATACGTATTACAGGGAGGACCACAGAGAGCAAGGCTAGTAATATGTCAACATATATTCAACAAGCTAGTCGTCATAATATGGCCTACAATGCCTTTGTGGCTCTCCCATAGAAAGTCTTGGGCACAACCGTGTTGATCCAAGCCGGGGCATTAGTGACATGGACCGTGCGCTCGTCGTAAATAACAATGTCCGTGTTCTCAGGGGCAAATAGAGAAACCAAGACTGGCGTTTCTATGACCAGATTGATGGGTTGCACGTTCAAAGTGGCAATTCCATTTGGACACACGTCCGGAAAGGCAAGCATTGGGTTGGCGCAGACGGAGCCAGAATTGGCCGCAAGGACGGCAACCGCCAAAAGACGATGGCGCGGCATGGACACGAAGCCGCGCGCGGCAAGGAAATAAAGAAGGGAATTTTGAGAAGGAGTTAGGTCCAAGAAAGTGCTCGGCTGGTGGCGCTTGAGCAAGCTCGCTGTTCGTCTGCGGAGCTGCATGGCAATATATACTTACCGCATCTCGTAGCAGATACGCGTTTCGACTTACATGGTATTGTTGAAAGTATATTTCTGCATGCAAATCGCTTCTCATCCTCTCGCCTCCAATGTTATGGTATGCGAATTCAGACCTCTGATTGGCATGTTAGTCTGTACCAATTAAGGAGCTCCTCCTCACCCTTCACTTGTCCCCAAATCAGCGCCTGGACGCCCCCTTTCCCTTCCCGTGCCGTCCAGTATCTATGATGCCTTCAATTCAACAACAAAAACAACAACAGCGGTAGTTTATCATGACATTAAATGCCGAGGTCCTAGCTTTTCCGCCGGAAAAGCGGCTAGTCTTGTTGGAGTTGCAGCTTGGAATTGTCTCGGCTCTAGGTCAACAGCTCATCTATCGATCATAGGTAGCAAAGCTCATGAGCTAAGAGCTAAGTCAGTTGACACGCTAGATCTGTGGCCTTAGCGTCGTGTTTCGTTGTGATCAGTGGGAATGTGGCGCGAGGCAAGTACCCTCCTCCTTCTGGCCTCGAGAGCAAGCCCACGCTGTTTTCCATGTTATGACACAGCTTGTTTTCGGGTCCGTTAAGCTTTACCTGGCGAGGCAACCAACCCAGCACGCGGCAAAGCTGCATATAAGAACCACCACTGCATCCATTCTCAAACAGCACGCCATGTCCTCTGAAGCGCCAGCCACTCATTCTCAAAATACTTTCATACTAGACATGGCATAACCACCCATGTCCAATTTCAATATGCGTCGCGTTCTAGGCATTACCTCCCTGCCGCTGATCCTTGGCCCTAGGCTCGCCGTCAATGCCGCTCCAGAGGAACAATGCACCTCTACTGTCACGAATACACTCCCAGTGGCCACTCTGGCCTTCGTGGCACCTACCAGCACCTACTCACCCAACATTACCATGAGGTGTGGTGAATGCAAGGTGCAGCACAGAGGACCGCTAACTGAGATGCCCGTCCCTGGACTCGACAAGGGCGGCGGGAGCGGAAATGGTGGAGGAAGAGGCGGTTCTGGAGGCTGCCCAGGAGGCAACCCGGGAAGCCACGAAATCAGCAATGGGTGCGGCTCTGGAAGTAACCCAGAAGGCAACCCGGGAGGCCATGGAGGCAGCGGCGGAGGAGGCTACGGAAGGCTACCCAGAAGGCAGCCACCCAGAAGGCAGCCCGGGAAGCAACCGGGAGGCCACGGAAGTAGCAATGGAGGAGGCTACAGAGGAGGCTACAGAGGCAACGGAGGAGGCTACGGTAATAGCCCAGAAGGCAACCCGGGAGGGAGGTAACCCGGGAGGTCACGGAGGTGGCGACGGAGGAGGCTACGGAGGCAACCCGGGAGGCAACCAAGGAGGGCACGGAGGTGAAAATGGAGGTGGCAACGGAGGCGGCACCTTTGGAGGCGGCTCTGGAGGCGGCTCTGGAGCAACGGTCCTGGAAGCAGCACTCGCTCAGGATTGCCAACTATGACTGCCGCCGGCCCACCGGTTGTTGCTGCGGCTTCGGGCGTCAGCCCAGTGGGCATTATTGCGTCTGTGTTGTTAGCAGTTGCTGCTGGCATCAGCCTGGCACTTTAAGCAAAGCAATTGTAAATAACAGCCAACTTCTTTCCTATCACGATTAATAATCTTTTTTTAATCTGTTTCTAATTCTAGACCCGTTTAAGTAACCCTCAATCAATGAACCTCAGCCCATACAACACATTGTTACATTGCGAAGCTTGCGAAGGGAGCGAAGGTCTGCTAAATGATTCATAGATTTTTATTATCACTTGCCTACTAAGAAAACTCCGGGCTTCATGCCGACGCGGTCAGATGAGACGAGCGGCTTAGCATCGCAGTGCAGTGGATGAAGAATAAAAGGTCGGCCCCGAAGCTTGGCTTGCTTCCCCGCAACTTCGAAGTCGTTCTGGAACAGAGTTCATGTTGAGAGTTTGGAGCGATCTAGCTTAGATCAATGCCTAAGTTTGGGATGTCGTGCGTGATTGGTCAGACGATGTTGACATTGCGTTATTCGAGGATCTGACGAATCAAAGCATTGTTGGGTAGGAATGCTCTGTTTAAGTTCGCCCTCTTATTGGAACCACGTGCGGACTATACTCCGCATTCATGTTGCTTGTTACCGCTTTAGGTGAGTTGCGGCTCGGGTCGGTCCGATACAAGTCAGGTCCAGGACAGGCCTTATGCCCAAGATGTTCACGAATTGAAGCAACATGAAGCTCCAGGGGCGCGATGTTCATCATTAGCCACGCGAACATGTAGGTATGACCTGAGCGAGTTGCTTAAATGATTTAATTACCCTGCGCCGGTCCTATTTACGGTGCTCACACATACTGTAAGACGCGACATAAATGTTGGCCTTGCTATTGATGCCGGCCCGACCCATCATGTCTGTTTTAGGTGACTTGAGCTCGAGGACAAGGTAGCCAATATTCTGTTGACTTATATCGGTCTCGCAGAAAACAGAGTACAGAATCTCCCTTATGAGTCTCATGACTCATAACGGAGTATTCGTACGTTAATTGCATGCCCTCATGGCGCACAGTGGACCCTTCGTGGCTCAGCAATGGAGGAGTGTCGGCTCACTACCTGAAAACAGACACCATCGCGTATTAACGCATTAAGCTCGGCGACAAAGATACATAGCTCCACGTCATGATCAGCGCAATTGCAAGGATTATCTGCAATATAAACGTATGCGAGGCCGAGTTTGGTGACACAGCCAGCCAAATCAACCACGGCCGGACGACGTCTACAACCTGAGAGGATTCTCGTCTCTCAAATAATGCCTGTTAGGAACTAAAGGCGCTTGTCCTTTTTACTCTAGCCGAATAGGAAACAATCCAGCACGGGTCCTCATAAATTATTATAAAGGCTACGAAAATCGAGTACTGTTAGAAAGTAAGGGGAACCTTCCGATGCTGTCGAACGGTTACCGTAATTTGATGGGGAAGCCGAACACATCCCGCGACCTCAGGGACCCCGACACTTGCCGCGTATTGAAGGGACGTAGCGCCCCCATTTTCTAGATTAGAGGGACACGCCTTGACAGAATCAACACGCCTATGAGCGCCTTTCCGCGCCAATTGCGTCAACTAATAAATATAAGTCAGCACAGCAGCACCACCACCACCACCAACACCACCACCGGCACAGCACCCACAGCACCAGCACCAGCACAGAATACCACCACCACCAACAACAGCAAGCATCACCACCAACACCAGCACCAGCAAGCATCACCACCAACACCAACAACAGCAAGCATCACCACCAACACCAGCACCAGCACAGCATACCACCACCACCAACAACAGCAAGCATCACCACCAGCACCAGTACCAGCACAGCACCACCAGCACCAGCACCAGCACAGCATCACCACCAGCACCAG
>LFRF01000042.1:50088-63517 GCA_001189435.1 Tolypocladium ophioglossoides CBS 100239 | reverse complement strand
CGGTCTGCGCAAAGTGGGGTGCCCCGACTTATTACCATGCCCAGGAAAATAGCCGAGCTCTAGGGTAGAGCCTCCAGTGACGTAAGCCTCGCCGAGGACAGGACAAGCCGACTCGGGCCAAGCTGGAACCTTCACGTACTTCTCACAACGTCCCTGGACTTGAGCTGTGCAAGATCGGATCCAATCCTTGTGCATCCAGTCACAAAAATGCATGCATTACGACATCCGCTGCGGCTGCCAATCAATCACATTGTGCGACATGTGTCGCCCTCAACCGCCCGCCTGTTCGGCACCAGTGCTACGCGCAAGATAGCCGCAGGCCAGGCTCAGGAACCGAAGTCGGCAGCGCTCAGTCCGAGGTGGCTTACCGACTTGAGGGATCGCATCAATAAATGTCTCTCGCTGCAACTTGGCGCAGAAGATGCCGGCCGACTACGAGAGCGGCTCGACTACCTGGACCGACGCTGGCTTGAGCTGTCTGCAGGTCGTGAGGGCTTCCTGACCACTGACCGGTGGCGAGGACTGAACATGCATGCTGTTACTTGGGGAGACATGGTAAGTGGCCTTGTATCTGTTTTAACGGCGCCTCATGGGCGCGTTGACTAAGTTGTCGCCTGATGATTTCACAACAGGACTCCATGGTATAAAGTCTCCCCCCACTAGCTTCATACATGAACTCTCAGACTAACAACTCGTAGGGTAATTAATGCAAAGTGTTCTACATAACACACAGAATTATTGACACGTTACAGGGCATGTTAACAATGTGATATACAACCGATACGCCGAGTCTGGACGAGTCAACTGGATCACGAGTTTCGCCAACGCAACCGACTCAAAGCACCGGCAACAGTGGGTCGAGTTGATGACTCCGAAAAGCGTGGGACTGATCCTGCGGAGCATCAAAACAGATTACAAGCTTGTAAGTCTCGGCGTTTCTGTCGTATTGGCCTAATAGCTTCCAATAAGCTAACTATTCGCTTTTATAGCCTATGACGTATCCCGACAACGTTACTGTGCTGCACAAACTCGCCGAAAAGCCTAACTATAGCTCAGACAGTATAATCTTGGAGGCTATCATTCTCTCGGAGCGACACCAGCGGCCGGCTGCTAGGTGTTTTGAGGATATCGCAGTATACGACTATCAAGAGGCCAAGAAGGCGCCGTTGAAGGATTTCATGGTTGATGAGCTTAGAGCAACGTATGAGCTTCAGGAGCATAGCAAAGAAGACGTTGAGCGCAAAGTGGCACAGCTAAATCGAGAGTTGGAACAGATAGAAGAAGATAGAGTATAGTCTCTACTGGCAAAGTTACATGTAAAGTCGCTGGACCATAGAACATTCTGGTTGATCTATGAAACCGTCTCAAACACCACCTGTGCCAAATTTCTCTACGCCTATGAAAACTTTTGTTCACATGATACTCGGTTCTTCACAGCAAAAGCTTCAAAGAATGTAAACTTTCATATATAATGAGAGTGATGCCTATATACATGCGGCTAGTAGAAGTGACTGATATATACAGCAAAGTAAAGAAAGTATGCGTGTAAACACGCATACTTACGTGTCAAGGGGCATATGTAAACGGAAGTGACTGATATGTACAGCAAAGTAAAGAAAGTATGCGTGTAAACAGGCATACATCAAACACTTGCATGCCAAGAGGCATGTATAAACGGAAGCGACTGATATGTGCAGCGAAGTATATGAAAGAAGGCACGTCAACACGCATTCACCAAACCCACACATGCCAAGGGGCATCCATTCAGGAATGCACCCTTAGTCGGTGTAGTGGGCAACATAGGCAACCTCCATCATGCTACCGTAGCCGTCCTGAGTGCTGTCATTGGGGTTGCCGGGCTGTATTCAACAGTTAGCTTTATATTTGAAGGCTTTGGTGCTAGGTTAAACAAATACTCACCCAGGTGCCGCCAACGGCTACGTTGAGGATGAAGTACAGGGGGCTGTGGCACAGGCGGTTCCAGACGCCCTCGTTGTTGATGCGGTCGCCCGTGACTTGATGGAACTGTGTGCCGTCCATGTACCAGGTGATGCTGTGGTCTCTCCAGTTGCCCGATCTGCGGTCAAAATCGACTCGCCAAGTGTGCCAGCCTTGGTCGGGGATACCGATGTTTCCGCCGATGCCTGAGCCCTCGTTGCAGATACCACCGGGGTTTACGTCGCAATGGACGGTGCCGTACCCAGTCAACCTCCCATTGATGGTCTCGAGGGCGTCGACTTCGCCGCAGTCAGGCCACCCAACGCCATGGCGGAGAGCATCGCCGAGCATCCAGAAGGCTGGCCATATGCCCTGCTTCCGGTCGATGCTGTTAGTGCCAAACCGTATCTGGGCCTCGGCTCTCGTGACCCCACCGGCGGTTGGCGTAAAGACATATTTGCTCTCCATGCGGCCGGACGACCAGCCGCCCTGGACGCTGCCGTCCTGCCAAGGGACGATTTGCACGGTTGCGCCGCCCCTGATTTGAACATTGCGGGTGCTGGAAGTATACGTCTCAAGCTCGTTGTTGTACCCCAAGTGGCCAGTGATAAGGTTCCAGTTTCCTGAGTTGGGTGACTCTCCAGACCCCCCGTTGAAGCTATCCTGCCACACAACCTTAAAACCGCTGTAGCTGGGGCCATCCCAGGCATGGGCCGTCGAGACAAGGGCCAGGAGGGCAACCACCGAAGGAAAGTAGACCATTCTGGCGAATATGCTTGTAAGTATGTACAATGAAGATGATTCAACGATAAAGGTAAAATGGAGCGGATCCAAGTTCGCTGCCGTGGCTGCTGGTTGCCAACTTCGTGAGAACGTGATGAGCGAGTGGCACGGGTTTATATATAATAGTTTTCAGGCAGAAGCAAATCCTTCCAAGCAAACAAGTGACCTGGTCCGGGCCATCAACTTCCAGGAGCCCATCAAGGCAGGTAGTTGCTTCAAGTTGGCTGTTGCCGGTGCACCAACAGGCTACAATCTACGGACTTTAATTCGTTGAGACTGCCTAGGCTGCATGGTCTATGGGTCATGATTCTCAGGCCGGTGCCTGGGGCCGGACTCCGGTGACCATTCTCAGCGCAGAGCAGGCTTGGGGTGCAGAGAGTTGGTGGGGAGAAATCAACATTACTGAGGAGAAGGGCGCTGTCAAAATGGCTCATGTCACCCGGGATACAGGAACTTTCAACGCCTGACTGAAGGTCTGAATGGGTGAGCTGGGACACGTGGGTTGGAGATTTAGGGTTGTCTTTAACAGATGATCTAGGAACAAGCCATGCGCGGATGATAAGGTTCACAAGCGCACCTATGCTCGGCGCTAGCGACGCCGATGGCCGCTACCTGGAGATAAATGCTCGGAGTCCTGGATTTGTGAGGTGTTCGTTTTCCAGCTACCAACAAATCCGACATCTCGGTGTTGTTGGGCCGTCTGTCGTGAAAAGCGGAAGGTAGAACAAATTCGTTACGACTCTTGTTCAATCGGGACGATGCCAAGGCAAACCGGGGCCGATTAGCCTTGGCCACTCGACCATACTAGCCCTCGGCAGATGCGAACTAGAGTCTTGACCGTATGTTAGGCTCTTATCTGGCCGGTGATTCTGCCCAAGATATTCTAGAATGTGACCTATGGGATGCTGTAACATGATGTGTATCATCAGATGTTGAAATTCTAGAAGCGCGCGAGACATATCAGTCATTGCTGGAGATGATCACAAACGGCTCTACCATCTGGTGTGCAGAGGGGCCGTGCAGAGTCACGCTCCTCTTCTCCAGACCCTTGAAACGTGACGTGGACAAGAGAATCCCCCACCCACCACGAGCGTTACGTGACCCAAGCTTAACACCCCATTGGCTGCCAATCCTGTTTCGAGTGGCACACTGGCACCCAGTGCGGTCCCAGTCCCTTTGTAAGTCGAAGGTCGTCGAGATGACGTCAACAACCGGTTCAGCTTACAAGAGCAACTGCTCCCGCTGGCAAGTATTGAAGCACACATGTAGTTATGGTCACCATTGTGTAGGCTGCGCGCCGTGGGCCGCCGTGGGCAGCAAACGGTCGATGAGGTCTCGAGAGTAATAAACTGGGGGTCGGCCCGTGCCGATTGTGGGGTGTTGTCCGTGCTTCTGTTTGGGCAGCCTTGGCAGCCACGCGAACATGCCAATGAGAAGCTGCAAGGGACGACTGTCACAAAATATTCGTCCGAGCACCCACAAAGCAACCAAAAACGAGACGTATCACTCGCAGGTGAAAATTTTTGCCCGAATTCGCAGACCGTTGGTTTTTTTTTTGGCTAGTTTGAGGGGAGGTGCGGAGAGTCGAAATGTTGGTTGTCAACGAAACATCCCATGTGGCATCCCATGTGGCATGGGCTTGTGAGCCACACTGATCCCGTGAGATAACCAGCATGCACTTCCACCTTCTTGATGTAACCGTCGCTTTTCCATATATTTTCGGGCAGGAGACGTCAATGCTCATAGAATAACCGGGGCTTTGGCAATGCTCGACGCGAACTCGTCGCACATGGGTGTGCGTTGCGGCCTTCGTTCTATACACCTCGCGCTGCCGTCTTAGGAGCACGTCTGATCAGGCCCGAGCTCGTTGCTCGAAAGAACGTTTGTCATGCAAACGAAGCCTGTTATGAATTTGAGGAAGGTGACAGAGGCTGCACGAAACCGGTTCTGAGCACCATCCCTTGCATATTGGAAGAGTGCTTCTTGGTAAGCCGCGCGGCCTGCGCGGCAACTTAAAAATTGAGATTTGACTTGTTATGTTCTTCGTATGTCTACGACATAAATGCAGGGGCACTTACTACCTTGGCTGCATAGACCCGACATGATGCCGTGACCAACAGAAGCAGTGTCAAGAGGATGTAGGACGTCCCACCTCCTTGGATGGGTGTAGAGCAAATATTGAACAAGACCAACTGCACAAAAACCAACTGCAAGGTAGATACAACAACTTTCTGCCAACGTGACTCGGAAGCAGCATAATTTACATCTAAAATTAGATCCTGCGGCCAGAGTCTGGGCCATCACGCACCTACAGTAGCCTCGACGTTCCTTTGAACCATGCGCACCTCACCCAGCCCAACGCTGCGCTCAATGATTAGAAGCCGCTTCGATTTCGCGATGTTATAGCTCAGGGAGACGTTGGATTCAGCCACGGCCATTTTGGCCATGAGTTGCGACGCCGGCAAGGGCACCATTATTGCGCCTCGCTGAACTTGAACGAATGTCTTGGGTACGAAAGTGGCAAGATTGGCGTACGTTCCTCACCCACAGTACGGCCAGACCATCTGCTGATCCGGCATTAACATATTCTCTCGTACTGAACAGTTCAACCTCGGGGGTTACTTTGGCGATCACTGCAAGTCCTGTCACGCCTACCACGTCCCAGACAAGAAGCACGTCTCGACGGACTTTGAAGCTGGCAAATTGGGCTTGGATGAATAGCACGTGCGTTGGCCACCAACCAGAAGCCGCCATTGACTTTGGCATGTAACCTCCTGCTGCGCGAATTCTATGGATCAGGTGACGAGTGCTAATACGTGTCTTTCAAATACTCTGTACTTTGACAAGGAAGGACAACACCCCGCGGAGCAGATTACGTTGCAACCGCCAATAAGAAGGAACCGGCGCTCCTACCTAGCTAGAAAAATGGCATTCTACTTCTTCCTCTTATTTTCTCTCTCTTACTGGCCTGTTTAGCTGCCTTCCTGCTTGCCGTGCGCTGCCCGATCAGTATCCGGCCCGACCAGTGCCCCTCTGCTTACGGTGCGCGCATTTGCCGTCGTCAAAGTACCAATTTATAACATGCAGGGCGCGCCACAATGCGCGTACTGATGGCATAATTCTTGTCGGGCTGTTCCAATCCTAGACTGGACTTGTCAGTCTGTGGCAGCTGAAGGTGTACTTGATACGGCATGTCCTACCAATGTGTATCTTTATGGCCCAAGATTTTAGGTCTAGTGTTAATAACACTCGTAAAATGTAGAATTAAAATCATCATCTAGAATCTGGGGACAAGGCTCCAAACATACCTACCCCCCCCTCCCTTTGACCTGTTTTACGGTTCTCAGCTCAATGTCCCTCTAGAACCGAGTGCAGGTCCAGCCACAAGCTATAAAGCACACGCTTTTTATAAGCATGTACTACTGAGAAGTTGAATGCGCCCGTTAGATGCCGTTTCTCATATATGATTCCACCGGGTATGTCGACAGAGCCTGCACGTCGTAAATGCTCTCCATAGGGGCGTCCACCGGAAGGTTGTTGATCAGTAAATTCCTAGAAGTTCCCGTTCAGACGGCCGATGATAATCTAATGGCGCTGCCGATGCCGCAAAACAAGTTCAGAATAGCCATGATGACTGCAACATGAGATACCAGAGGGCCATCATGGCCATCTCCCCGATAATCACCATATGGCCGCTGCTAAAGGCGATGGAGATCTGGCACACATATCCTAGTGGCTCAGAAGCTTGCCAGAATTTTATTAGTAGACCGACGTTAAGTAGCGTTTCAATCTTCCCACTCGGTGTACGGTGAGACTGATGGCCACTCCCGCTAAGCAAGCGCTGACACGATATATGTTGATGTAGGTTATTTTGGCAATTCCCGTATTCCACATGATGAGCAGCATTGACGAGAAGAAACTGCCCCAGATTGAGGATCGGGAAAAGATAAAGATAAACATGGTTCTAGCGGAAAAGTTGGTGCGGTCCATGAGTAGCTTGGTCGGGATGAACTTGATGGACCAGGTATGTGTCGTATAACATAAAGGTGATAATGAGAAAGCTACTAAAATTTATTATGTATAATCATTAAGGATCGCCACCACTCGCTCTGATATGACCAGATGCTGAATTGGAGGAGTGAGGCCATGCCGCCAGCCAGGATGATGAGTCTAACCAGATCGACATTGACGATGTACTTTTTGACAACTTTCAAGGTGATTTGTCCCTTGCTCTTCTCGATGACTCCGGCCAATCTCAATTCTCTGTCGTTCCACAGGAATAGCGTAGATAGTTTGATGGGGAAGCCGAACACACCCCGCGACAGGGGCCGTGCTAAGTCAGAGGTCTCAGACAGTCACAGTGTACATGAGGGACGCAGATCTCCCATTTTATAGATGAGATTCACGCCTTGACAGAACGAACCCGCCTATGAGCATCTTTTCCCCCGCTAATTGCGTCAACTAATGAGTGAAAGTGAGTGAGACCGCTTGGTTAACCTGCCAGTAAAGATGAAGTGAGTGAACCATGCCTGTCACAAGACAATGGACTGCACTAGGAGTCTACACATCTAGTAATCAGATGGTCTGGATAAGTGAGAATCCTCNAAGTGAGTGAACCACGCCTGTCACAAGGCAATAGACTGCACCCGGAGTCTACGAATCTAGTGATCACATGGTCTGAGTAAGTGAGAGTCTCCCAAACGCATGAGTGTTACTACCTGAGAGACTTGAGTACGACACCCACTTGTCCACGTAGCGTCCTTTCGGTGTGTGCGTTCTCCTCCGTCAAAATAGGGGCAGGACGACGACGGGCATGATTATTGTCCAGATGCTAAAGCCCCATCGACAACCTGGGCCGTTCATGACGCTTTAAGATACTGGACGGCCAGTCTAGGTTGTGATGATACAGGGCGATGTCGCAAAAGCCAACATTAGTGAGCAATCGAGCAAAGAAGACGTATTGGTAATGAATATTGTGAGACAGTACATGACTAACCTCGTAGCGCCACCCTGGGGAAAGCCATAAGGGGGTGATCTAATACCCAACGGAGCTGAACACCTTGCTCCATCATAATCAAGCCCATGGCCCGGATGAAAAGGGTAAGGGCCAGACCCTGGGGTCTACTCTAGGTGTGAGGATCTTGGCAATCAGAAACTTGCTAAGACCGCCTATGATACTGGACATGACGTCCACCGCAGCTGTAGCTTAGTGGCGACATCGACAGCGTCCTTGGACCCAGACGTCGTTCTCTTAAAGAAGCCTATGATGGTGGGTCGAAGTTAGGTGCTTTGCCCAACAATTTCAAAATCGGCAAAGGCCAACAATGGTCACATAGCTAGAGACCGTTGGTCACGGTGAGGTAGGGGTTTAGCAGGCCCCAGCGAGATGGACGACGCAGGAGCGTGAATTGCGTGCGATTCGCCCACTTCTTTGTTCTTTGACGGGGAAGACGGATACCCTCCAAGACAGAAGTAGTGCCGGGGGCCCAAACACTCGCTCATGTACTTAAGGGAAGCCTCTCTCCCAATATCTAGATAGTGGAGGTACGCCTTGATAGAACCGACATGCCTACTGGCGCCTTTCCCCGCCAATTGCGTTGACTAATGAGTATGAGTGAGACCGCCCGGTCAACCCGTGAGTGAAGATGAAGTGAATAAGCACCCCCGTCATGAGGTAAAGAACCGCTGCTACAGTTTCTTTCTCTTATGACCAGATGGTCTAAGTGAGTGCAAACTCCCCAATACGTGAGTGTTGACGCCCGAGAGAGTTGAGTGCAGTTATCCCGATTGCCCACGCAGCGTCCTTTCGATGTGTGCGTTCTCCTCCGTCAAAGTACCTATTATACCTACCTCTGTGACTGCAACACGAAGCGAGAGACACGTAACCGTCATGTCTGTAGGTCGCGACGCATGCGACCCTACAAATGGCCCTGCAGTTGTATCGCACTGCCAAGGATATGGATGGATTGGGCCTCCTCTTCCCGCGTCCTTGTGGCAACGTAGGCGAGCGGGCACCAATCCCGCGATCACGCAGTTCAGTGGTGATCCTCGTTGCAACAAGGACCCAAGGTCTCTCGAGAATGGTCCCTTTTAGGTAACGGACGGCGGGGCGTCTTGAACCGTTGCCGCCCATCCCTGCCTGCTGCCATGTGTACGCAACCCTGTATCTTACCTGATCAGATAAATTTTGATCAGATCAATAGCCAAATCGGGGCCGAACAACCAATGGAAATGATCATGCCGAGGCCATCAGTAGCGCCAACAACGCCAAAAATCTGCAACCGGCAACCTCTATTATAATCTTGAGCGACTGCGGGGCGTGAGAAATGAAAATAAGCGGATGGGGGGAACGGAGATTGCATTGTACGACATTGGCGTCCGAATGCCGCCGTGTCAGACTCCTCTACAACGAGGTCTCGGCAGGCTCGGTGACACAAGTCCTGTTCGGAATGACAGATCCTTTCTTTGCCGGGGTTTGGGAGGCCAGTGAACGTTTTATCTTGGAGTGTCGTACCAAGAGGTGGCCAACGGCGTAGCCTAGCTGAGCTAGCCAGGCCCCCATGTTCTCGCTCAAGCCAGACTCGGCGTCGAGGCTGTTGGATGGATCGTATCTTGAACGTGTCCGGAATAATGCCAAGTGACCAACTCACTCTGTTCTCTTGTCCCTTTGGCGAAGGCTGCCTAGAGCTGAGATGACATCGCAGACGTGGTGTCACAGAGGGCCGGCCTCGGCGGCATGTTGGACAGCCAACGAACCATGCTCAGCTAGCTATTATGTGTGCCCGCCATCCTCTCCTATCCGGCAAGCGACTGGGTGTGCGTAGGAAATATGCTGTACTACCCGCCATCATAGGGCCCGAGGGCATATCAGCGGGACGATTGGGCCGACATTCAGCGGCAGAGGAGCCACGCATCTCAGCTCGAGTCGCAAAGCAACCTGACTGGGTTCAATTGCCGCTGCAGGTGCCACAGGCAAGGACATTCGAGAATGTCATCCAGCCTCCTCCTCAGCTCCTGCAATCTTGCATGATGGTCAGCCGGGAAGGCTGTTACTCGCTGACACGGACCGGGCGCCATCACCGATCACGGCTGGCTCGTGAACGTGCTGGAGCCGTTCTAGCACCACGTGTGCCCGGGCGTTCACAGGAAGCGAAATTACTCTCGAGAGGAGGCGGATAATCCCAGTCAGCCTTGCATTGAAGCACCGAGTTCTTGCCGGTTGCTTTGACGAGGGACAGAAGCAGTTCTGGTGGTGGGGAGTTGCGTAAAGCATCTCCAACACGCATGCACGTGACCCTCAGAATTCACTTGCCGCAAGACTGATAACATCATCCCCACCCGCGCTGGCTGGCCCGTCTTCGACAGGTCGCTGTCCTCCAGCCTCGCAGCTTTCCTAGCGCTACATACATACTTGCCTGGGATCCTCGCGCACATCCCTCCAGCCTGCAGGCCGCTGCTGCATTGGCGCGCCGTCCGGGACGCTGATCATCGAAACAGGCGGCCATCCTCCGTGCTGCGGATCCGTGGCAAGCATTATGTCGGAGGACGACGTCGACATGCCCGGCCCGGACGGGCAGGGGTCGGCCCGGGTTGATCGCGACCGCCGAGCGCCGAGGTTCAGTTGGACGCCGGCATACGAGGCCACCTTCTTCCGCAGCCTATGCGATAGTGTTCAGCTCGGCCTGCGCGAGAATAGCAGCTTCAAGGCCGAAGCCTGGGAGCGCGCGGCGCAGGCGCTCCAGGAGAGCCACGGCGCCTACCCTGCCAAGAGCCACCTCATCAACAAGAGCGATAACGCAAGGAAGCGGTTTCGCCTGTGGAGGGGCCTACGCGAAGACCCAGAGTTTCTGTACAGCCCCATCACCAGGACGGTGACGGCGACGGAGGAAGCGTGGCGGGCGCACATCGAGGTGAGCTGCCAATCGATACCTGTTGTCCAGTGCGCTGACCGCCGCAAAGAGAGAACCGCTTTCGCGAGCGTTGCGCGGGAGACCCTTTGATCACGAAGACTTCATGGAGATACTATATCCCGACGTGATTGGATCCGGGGGAGCCCCAAAGAGGATCATGAAGCCACGGAGGAGAACGGACGGTCAGCCCGGAGACGAGACGGACATGCCTGGGACAGGAATATTGAACCTGCAGCCAGACCATACGTCAGGCCAGGTAGTCGACAGCCTAGAGCGGCAGCGCGCATCCCCGAGCCAGACACCAAGTGGTTCCGCGACAGGCTCTGCGGCACAGTCGCGGCCGACTTCCACCACGATACCTCCTCGAACTGTCGCCATATGCCCGCCCAGCGCATTGACGCCCCCAGACGAGTTGGCAAATCAAGCTAAGAAACGCGCTTTACCACTGGGGCCCGCAGATGGTCCGTTTGAGACATCGCCGCCGGCTTCCACCACGCCGTCGGGGAGCCTGTTGCAGCCTGTCGCCTCGCCTGAGAAGCGGCAGCGCACGTCTATCCATAGCGACGCTCTGCCCGGCACGACAGGGTCAACGCTCAACGCCTCCGCGCCGTCGGCGACTGCCCCATGTTCGGCAAACACGACGCCGCTCTCTGGCCCCGACGGCCCAATCCTCGGCAACCAGCCAGGCTTGGATGACGCGGATGCTCTGGGGGCTCGCACCAGCCTGCGGTGGCAGGAGACGGCGCTGGATCTGTTCTTCAAGGAATTCACCGATCAGGACCTGGACCTGCAGGTCAAAATATCGGAGACTGTGCTTTGCGATGAGCATAGAGCTCTCGTGTGCTGCAAGATGCCCTGGCGGGTGAGGCAGCATTGGGTGAAGAGGCTCGGCGAGGCGCATTACAAGACAGCGTGAGGGTCATGACCTGCGCCAGAGAATACGGCCGCGACGCGCGTGTCGGCATGAACAAGACTCGCCGGGAGGAGAATTGGCGCACTGGTGTTGAAACTCATGGGCAAAGAGCGTGTCGAGATACCATGATACCCGTTGGCGAGGCGTTGGAAATTCGTTGCATTAAGCGAGGGACTTGGGCGGCTGTTTAGGACGTGCCAGTGTTTTCTTATGATATCCCGGGATGGGTTGAACGTCAGAGGCTGGGAAGTCTTGCTTGTAATACGTACTATCCTTATGTCCTCTTACAGAGTTGCATTGATCCGCCTCGGACAAGCTGTCGAGTGGTGCATTGACGTGTGCTAGAGATCGTGTCAGCCGGGTTGCGTTGTCCTTACCAAACGTCCGCCGTCTGCCAAAGAGGCCTCACTACCTGTACGGAGTAGAACATCCCGGATCTCGAGAGGACCATTGCAAGGCCGGTTTCGCTGCGCTCGCGCCGCCATGCGCACTGGAACTAACAATCGAAGGATATCAGGCCAAGCAGAATCGTCGGCAATCGGGTTCATTTGTCAAAGGCGCATAGTTACTCGTATTATTACCTGGCACTGGTAGTGTTGGCGTCGGCACAAAACAGGGCCCAGCCGCCTACGTCATCGCCACTTGCTGGCCAGGGATGCGAACGCGAAGGTGGAAGCAGGTGCGAGCTCCCAGTGCGGTCACGTCACATGAAGACCTCGCCCCATACATCATTCGACCACCACCACCGTCCGCATCCATCCATCCATCCATCCATCTATCCGTCCGTGTCGCGCAAGTCATACGCCTTCATCGCCAGCACTCAGCGGCCTACCTCACCGTATACAACGTTCGCCTCCCCGCCATAGTAATCAGTACGTGCTCCCTTCACACAACCGCTGCTGCCACTTGCTGTGGTCGTCCGCTAACCAGCAAAGTGTCGTACGCCGACGTCGCCGCTAGTGGACCAAAGCAATCCCCTCAGGAGGTGAGTGCGCGATCGCGTAACGCTGCTGCCGCATAACTTTCGGAGCGAAACACCAAGGACCTCTGAACGCGATATCTGACTGCATTACTACAGGCCGCCGCCCCCCAGCCCCCCGAGGTCGTCCCCAAGGAGAGCGCCTCGACGGCCTCCCTCATCGACGTTGACGTCCCCAGCGTGCACACCGTCCCCTCCGACTTCCTTGAGCAGGACGTCGTCACCGAGACGCAAGCCGACCGCGTCGACCGTGAAGCCGCCGCCTCCAAGGCCAAGGCCGAGCGCGCCAAAAAGGACCGCGCAAACAAGGCCCACCGCGCCGACTCGTGGCTCACAAGTCAGTTCTCTAAGCTCTCCGACGGCGACGCCAGCGCCCTCGCCCTCGCCAACGTCGCCGCCGTCATCGGCATCAGCTCCTGGCTCGGCTACCGAGCGTGGGGGCTTTACGAAAAGGGCAGCCTGGACTGGAAGAGGGCGGGCGTGGGCCTGGGTATCCTCGCCGGCGTGGGTGCCGTCGAGTCGCTGCTCGGAGGGTACCTGTACAAGGGCAAGAAGAAGGGCTCTCCCTAGGAGCGCTGGTGAGGTCGGTTAGCAGTTCGCAGATCCCCTCTTTGTGGCGTCGGTTTGGGCACTTGTTTTTTCGTCTAGGCACTGTCTCTCCTCTTGCTGTAATCGTATGTGTTCTATTTGATAAGGGACTGTTCTCATGCAATATGATATGTTATAATGACCAATGCCAAGTTCCGTTTACAGAAGGAAATTATCGTTTGCAGGTATGCACTATAAGGCATAGAGTTTACCTGAGGACGACTCGGCTTCTATTCATCCGTTCGACGCCGTTATTAGTGGGCGATAACCCTAGCAGATAGCAACAAGCAACCAGCAACCAGCAACCAGCAACCAGCA
>LFRF01000042.1:21224-50023 GCA_001189435.1 Tolypocladium ophioglossoides CBS 100239 | reverse complement strand
GCAGCTGTGCGCTTGCGCGACGACTCCACGATGGAGTCCTTGGCCGAGCTACCCGAGCCTGCCTTGCGCGGCAAGCGGCGGGTCGCCCCCCTAGATTTGCTAGGAATTGTCGCCTTGTTTTTGGCGCTATATTTTTCACTACGATATAGGTGCTTTGTAGCTAGAGTAGAGACTGTCGTTTTAAGTAATGGTCTCGTTATCGCCATAACTAGGACTTTGCTTGCAAAGTAGGCGCTGGTATCAAAAAGGTCGATCCTATCGAGATGTAAGCATGGCAAATTTCTATATCGTGAAGGCTACTTCTTTATAAAGTATAGTAGTTCCTAGCATAAGGACTTAAAGTCTTATCTATTAAAAACGCTAAGCTTATTTCTAGCTATTATATATATTGATAAGAGCACCTGCACTAATAATAAGCTAGCTAGACGGGCCTCCGAGCATGTATAGTGCCACGCGGGCCTCCGCAGCATGCATACGCGGGCCTCGGGAATATGCCACGCGGGCCTCGGGAGCATGCATAATCAACTACTAATCATCAATCATCATTATCWTCATCATCCTCATCCTTATCCTCCTTATCTTCATCATCCGCTACCAATCAGTAAGAGATACCGGGGAACAGCAAGGATAACTCCCCTTGAAGTATAGCTAAGTCCCAGCAACGCCGGTCACACCAGCAACGCCAACAGCGGCGAGAGAATAGATAATAAGCAGGACACCACCGGCGACCTCTAGGACCTATAGGCCCGGACCACTAGCGGCCTAAGGCAGCCGCCGCCGGCCCGGCCCTCACATATAGGCACAACCTCCTTCCTAGCAGCTTCTTCTTTCCTCCTTCCTCATCGCCACCACGCACGAAGGTAAGAGCCACCTGCCGTCACGCCGCCGCAGCGCCCGCATTCGTACTCGAATTCGAACGACTCCATCGCACGCGCGATAGCCGTTAAATGCACGCATTTCCGGGTTACACCATTGCGTTGCGCGATCGCAGGCAGCCGCGGCGCCCGCGTGCCACAGAGCTACAAGCGCGGCGCTCGGAAAGTTCCTCATGTGCACGCGGGCGCGACCTGGCCTGCAGGTCCTAGAGGCCGCCTCACACTTGCCCTCACGTTGCCGCATGGCGAACAACGCTAACCGCCCTCGCAGTAGTACCCGACCTCGATGTTCGGTAACATCTCCGGCAAGAAGACGGCACAGCAGATGGACGAAAGTGAGTAAAGGGCCTAGCAGTTGTATATGAAGAGTGGTTGCGAGCCGTCTATTTCCCATGCCCTGATTTATATGCTCCGTTTCCTCTTACAGCGTTTGATGATACAGACATGTTTTGCCATGCCAACTAGTACATGGTATGCGAACGCCGCGAGTGCATACATTCATCCTCTTCAGCCCCAGATACTACGTCCTCTTTACTCCTTCTTCCCGCCTTCGGGTTTGGACTCCTTCTTGGTGTCCTTGTCCTCTGGCTTGGGTTCTTTCTCGGCGTTCTTGGGCTTATCCACCTCGTCGTTGGCAGCTGTTGCGTCTTCCCATTTGGCGGGACTCGGGTTCTCGACGGGCGTCACACCCGACGAGTTGTGTGTTTCGGGTGTGATTTCCTTAACGTCAGGTGCCTGCACATCTTCGCGTGCCACTTGATACTCCTCGGCCGCGGGAGGCTGCCCGGCCACGTCCACACCGTCGTCTGCCAGCTCGTCGTCGGACAGCTCAGACCCATAGATTTCCGGATACTTCCGGAAGCACTCCTGCATACCCCTGTATTCATTGTCAGCAACACATCTTTCCCACCAGGGTGCCAGTTCAACATACTGGAACTTTTCTATGCAGTCCATGCCCTTGGGCTCCTCGGTCGAGTGAACAAAACAGCTAAACGCCGTCTTGAACTCCTCGCCGCAGGGCCCGTGGGCCATCCCACCCAAGCACGGGCAGTCCCAGTTGATCTCGCCCGTCTCGGGGTTGAAGGCGCCCTCCTGGCCGGCCTCCTCCTCGAGAGCCGCCGGTGATCCCTCCACTGCGACGGTGTTTTGCGCCTCGGTCTCTGGCTGCTCCTCGGGCGCCGCGGCAGGTAATTGCTTGTTCTCTGAGGGTTCTGTCGGTGTCGCCTTGATTTGTTTGCGCTTCTGCTCGATAACGGAGTCGACGGTCGGCAGGTCGGATTCGGCAAAGGATGACGGCGCGGGTATGCTCTGGGCTGCCTCAGTGTTAGCCAATTATCTCACCACGCTGATTACAAGGCAACCCTCATACCAGATGCCTCATCTGAAAACACAGAGCTGGTATTGTAGTAGTACACAGCTCCCACCGCCAGGCCCCATCGCAGCGCAGTGCCCTTCCAGCTCCTTGGCCTGTGAGCCGGTGATGCCGTCGACGCCAATCGTCGAGGGGCGGCGCGCACAGCGCCCTTGGGCAGCCCGCCCAGAGCCTGCCGAGAGGCCGATCGAACAGCCGCGCGGTACATGTTGTGCAATTGACCAACGAACAAAAGAGGGTGGCGGTTGTAAAGAACCGAGTTGCAGCAAGAATTCGCCCTGGCCGTCACCAAAAAAGCTCAACCCTGAACGGATTGGTCAGCGCCAACCAGCGTCATGGGAACCAGGACAGATGCTTTGCCGGCAATTAGCCGACGTCGTGCAACCAACATCACAATAGATTCTGAGAGCAACCCTGCAGCCTGAAACACGTGGCAAGTCCAGGTTTCTGTAATCCGGTGGCTTGTTCCCTGCACCTTGTGTTCGGATCAGCGGCGCATTGAGCTGGTCAAAAGAGGCGAGTGCTATTCAGGGCTGGCGATCACAGGGCTGTCTTCCTTGCACCAGACCGCACGCCACACTTTTTGCCTTTAAAAATCACGCGCCTCCCGAATTGTTTCTTGGAGACATATCGTCCTTACTTTATCCATTCCTCATGATCCGATGGAGTGCCAGGAAACGTGTGCAGACATGGCGCCTCCGAGCTTCGAGTGGCATCCGGCCAAGCTCCTCCAGGACCAGGACGGCACAAATGAATTTGCTCTTCTGGTTCTCAATCAACCGCTCAAGAATGGCATCACTTTGCGGCGGCTATGGAAGAATTGTACGTCATGTTGCTATCTCATCATCCTCATGTCCCACAGGGTTACACACACGCACTCATCAGACCCAAGCTAACACCACCCAAGCATCCCTCCGAGTCGCAGCCGACGGTGGTGCCAACCGCCTCCATGAGTTGTCTTCATTCCAGGGCAAATTTGTAGGTATCATGAGCTTCCCCGCATCGACAGCCCCTCTGACATGGATATAGTCGAATCTGCAGGCCATCATTGGTGACCTTGATTCCCTGACTCCCTCCGTCAGAGACTTTTACTCGTCTCAGCCGACACCAGCCCAGGTTATCCACGACACTGGCCAGGAATCGACAGACTTTGGCAAGGCCATTGACTGGATCCGCAAACTACACCCAGAAGGGCTCGATATCGTCGCGCTTGGTGGCATCGGCGGACGGGTTGACCAGGGTCTCAGCCAGCTCCACCACCTCTATCTCTTCCAGCCGGGCCCCGAATATTCCATGGGTCGCATCTACCTCCTCTCTGGTTCCAGTCTCACCTTTCTCCTAAAGGCAGGGACCCATCACATCCACGTCAAGGAAGATGGCGAGGACGGAGTCTTTGGGAAGTTTGTTGGCATCATTCCGCTGCAGGAGCCGAGTGTCATCTCCACAAAGGGGCTGGAATGGGACGTGACCGACTGGGAGTCCATGATTGGAGGACGGGTCAGCACAAGCAACCACGTGCTACCCCAGACAAAGTGCGTTGAGATCCAGACAACCAAGGACGTGCTCTTCACGATAGCACTCCGGCAGGTTGAGGGCGAAGATGACACGTAGATGAAACAATGATGACATTTGAAACAAACAGCCAGATGGCTCAGAGTCCGCACAACGCCGCGCTTGCATGCCCCCGTGCCGTAGCAACATGTTTTCGTGGATGGCCAAATCACCGCAGGTAGTGAAGGACGAGCCAGCAGAACAGGAAAAAGACGATCACGCCCGCAAAGAAGATCCATTTATCTTCTCGCGCGCGTCGCTCGACCATGCGGATGGTATCGCCGCTGACGCCCAGGGTGTTCGCCACGCTGTACAACCTCTTTTGCGTGTTCTTGAGCATCTCTCGCTGCTGGCCCAGGTCGCCCAGCACGGCCTGTCCCCGGGCGATGTAGTCGTCCAGCGCCTGGTTGGTATTGGAAAAGAAATTTTGCTCGCGAAAGGCATGGGCCTCGCGCATCTCGTCGGCCGATCCCGTCGTGAGGGGGCCGCCTTGCGAAGGGTTTCGAGGCTGGAACGCCGAGTGCGTGGTCGTTGTCGTAGCGTTCGCGTAGGGGTTCTCCGGGGTGGCATTGTAGGGCCTCCTGCCCAGGAGCTCGGTTCTGTTCGACTGGTGCTGCAAGTCCTCTCTGGCCGACTTTAAGCCATCGACCTGCGTGCGAAACTCGGACAGGCCGTCTCGGAACTTCTTGACGCGCTCAAACGCCTCCTCTTGCTTCTTGGGGACGATCTCCTGGCGAGCCAGGTGGTTATACTCGTCGAGGGTCTTGGTGAAGGTCGACAGCGAGGCGGATACGTTGCCAATCTCGGCCGGTGTAGGGGCGCCTTTGGCACTCAGCGTCTCCAGCTCGGCGCGGATGGCCTTGCTCTGCCGCAGGGCAGAGTTGTACGACACATTCTGGATCGTCAGTCAGCAGCGAAATGGAGGGGTGCTTGCGGATGTCTGCTTGTGCTCACCATCTTGCAATGGAATGGTTGGTTAAGGTGCTCGAGCGCAGTCAGAAGGCGTTGTTGCTCCCGACTTTTGGGCTTTTCGCTTTCATTGGGAAGGGAAAGGCCACCTAGATTGTCGGAATCGGAACATCTGGAGACCGTGCAGGGAGGCCGCTGGCGCCATCATTTGGACCGCACACGCAAAGACGACAACAACACGATTGGTGTCCGCAATTCCGTGATTGCACGAGTTGCATCACGTCGGACGATTTTTTATTACCGTGTTCGTCGCAATGAAGTCGGCTCGGGTTGGCAGGCTTAGGCGTCGGCGCCCTTGCATTGGTGAATGAACGACTCACAGCCAGCGACAGGTTGTTAGTGCCTCACTTCACTGGATGCGCGTGGTTTAACTTAAGAGGGAAGTATGAAACGGCCGTGCCGTGCCGTCTTCCCGCAGCACGATCCTCCAATACAATCCGATCTGGAACAAGAGTACTTGATCTGCTCGGCCGAGAGCTACGCGTGGGCATGTACCTCATTCGCAGAACCACCCGTGTTCGTCGCTTGCCGACGTCGGCACCGAGCACGGCACCGACGGGATCCCATGCAAGGTGCACTGCATCGGCATCGACCGGAGATTGGGTACTCTGCCTCGTATCTATCGTTTTACAGATTGGCACCTGACAGCAGTGCTCTGTCCCAAAGTCTTAGAACACTCCTCCAACATGTAACTGCAAGACGGAGCAGTTCATGTCGCCCATGATCCGCGGATAGGATGGGCTCAAGCAGAACAGACAACAAGGACGAGAAAACAGCGGATTGCAATGGGCAAGCAGAGAATCAGCGCGTCTCCGTGCCACAAGATGCACCTCCGCCCTACTCCGTCTTCACGACATGGCAGAAGCGCGCCATGGTCCTGGGCGCTGCCTGCACCGCCTTCTTCTCGCCGCTCACGGCCCAGATCTACCTCCCTGCCCTGACCGAGGTCGCCAGAGACTTGGACGTCACCAGCTCCCAGATTAACCTGACCATCACGACGTACATGGTCTTCCAGGGCATCACGCCCATGTTCATCGGCTCGCTGGCGGACAGCGGCGGGAGGCGGCCGGCGTACCTCGTCTGCTTCGTCGTCTATATCGCCGCCAACATCGGCCTCGCCCTCGCCCCGAATTACGGCGCCCTTCTCGGCCTCCGGTGCATCCAGTCGGCTGGGTCAAGTAGCACTGTCGCCCTCTGCACGGCTGTTGTCGCCGATCTCGTCACCTCAGCAGAGCGCGGGCAGTACATTGGCTTCACCGTCGTACCCATTGTGCTGGCGCCGGCACTCGGCCCTGTCATCGGTGGGCTTCTTTCGCACTACCTCGGGTGGCGATCCATCTTTTGGTTCCTGGTCATCTTGTCCGGCGTTACCGTTGCCCTCATCGGCATGTTCTTCCCAGAGACTTGCAGACACATCGTCGGTGATGGGTCCATCTACCCGCCGCCATTGCACCGCTCCGTGTGGCAGTTCCTGAATCGTCGGCAAAAGMGCCAGGCGTCCGGCTCTGGCCAAGATTGCGAAATCGCAGGTGCCACAACGGCCGAGAAGAAGTTCAAGTTCAAGCCGCCAAATGTCCTGGGATCGCTCTTCATGCTGTTTGAAAAGGAGACAGCGCTACTGCTCTGGACAAGCAGCATCGTCTTTGCCGGCTTCTACTGCATTGCAACCGCCATGCCGACCCTGTTCTCCAGCCGCTATGGCTATGATGAGATTAAGGTCGGGCTGATGTACTTGCCGCTCGCCGGCGGCTCGGTTGGGGCCGCCGCCATCGTCGGCCCCTTGATCAACTGGAATTACAAGCGACATTGCGCCAAGCTCGGTGTGCCGTACGACCGAACTCGCCAACAGGACCTCTCTGACTTTCCCATCGAGCGGGTGCGGCTGGAGATTGGTCTTCCCCTGCTTGCCGTCAGCGGCGCGAGCCTCATCGGATGGGCTTGGGCGATGCACGCCGTGGTGCACGTCGCGGTGCCGTGCGTCATCAGCATTATTCTGGGCATAGGCATGATCGGATACAGCAACACGACAAACGTGCTGCTTGTGGATATACACCCCGGTAAGGCGGGAACAGCGACGGCGGCGAATAACCTCACGCGGTGTCTGGTCGGCGCAGGGGCGAGTGCGGCGATTGTACCCATGATTGACACGATGGGTGTAGGAGGGGCGTTTACGCTGGTCGGGGGGCTTTACGTGGTGTGCTTTGCTCCATTAGTGGCCATTATGGTGTGGGGGATGAAGTGGCGAGCAGAGTTGAGGGCAAAGGCGGAACGTAGGAAGCAAAAGGAGGATTTGAGGGCAGAGAGCCAACCAACAATTAGACAATAACAGCTTCGACGAAACCCAAGGCTACATAGACACAGGGTCATACTTGGTAGACTCGAATGAAAATGGGGCCGGGAGTAGTGCCTTTGTCACCTCTTGTCAAAAGGGCGATGCCTTTTGGCGCTGTTGAACAGTCACAAAAGACGATGATGGAGATGATCAGATAATCGCGATGCCTTCAATTGTGATTGATTGGATTGATTTGGTGTTATGTTGTGCTTGTGGTACGGGCACTTCATCCCTCTTTGCCGGGTCACGTGCATCGCCGGCCGTAACCTCCCATTCCATTTGGGGCGTGCTAACAAATTTTCTCCTGAGACTCGGAGTTTAAAACGTGATAACACGGGGTCGCAGCGTTGCTGTCGATGAACGATTGGAATGAGCGTCTCTTGAACAGACTGCGGCGTCGAGTCGCGATCATCAATGACTGACCGCGCGTTGGCAAGGCCACCTGGAACGTCCCTCATTCCAACCGCCGTTCGCTCTGTAACGCGGCTTGCTGAAGGCATCTCAATGTTGCCAGTGGAGCCAACATGTTACCTGTTTCCGTATCGGCAGCGGTGGCCGACCTGATGTGGCTCCTTGCACGAGGCCTTGCCGGCTCTTGCATTGGACTCGTTCTGTGCGTCACTATCATCGCGACATACCGGCTGTTCCTCCATCCCCTAGCACGCGTGCCCGGACCTAGGTGGGCTGCTGTGTCGAACATCTGGCACGCCTACCATGTTTGCAACGGCCGCATGGCTGAGCTGGCAAAGACGCTGCATCAGAAATACGGCGAGGCCGTGAGAGTCGGCCCCAACGAGGTCTGGTTCAACAGCAAGGAAGCCTTTGACCAGATATACAGTATGTGTCATTGCCTAACAAGTACCGATCACCATGAATCCGAGACAGAGAACTGATGAGAGCGGAAAGGCCCTGGCAAAGGGTATGAAAAGTCGGATTTCTACTGTGAGTTACGCAACACCCTCGCTGAATTTACAGCAACTCACGCTGGCAGTGGCAACATGTCTGAGCAGGCCACGGCTCGACTGGCGCTTGCAGCCACACTTTCAAGATACGCTGGACCTCCTATCTGAACGGGATGTAAGACGGTACCGTCTTCAGAGGAGGCTGATAGGCCGAACTTACCATGCTTCCAATATCATCAAATTTGAGGCGGCCATCGACGACGTTCTCGACCGAGCTGTCCAGAAGCTTGAATCCTTGCAAGGCGCAGAAGTAGACTTGAGAGAATGGATGCACATAATAGCTGTCGAGTGCCTGGGAGCATGTGTCCTGTCATGGTCACCGGGGATGCTCAGAGACGGGACCGATGGGGGCACAATCATACACAGCTACCAGGGCTGGCGGAGGAAGAGCTTCTTCGGGCTTTTCCCAACCATGACGAAGCTCGAACTCAGGGCCCCTGGCATTGGCAGAGCGTTTTCAAGATTGTGTGGCGTGACATACGAGACGCCAGGGAACTTTCGACCCTTCTTCCCAGTGCGTGTACCCCTGACGCGCCCATGCGTACGAGAGCGAAACATGCTGATGCATAACAGGATGTCAACAAGCGAGTTGTACGACGACTCAAGTCTGCCTTGAGGGCAAACCCGGCGAAAGACAACAGGCAAGACCTCCTCGCAGACCTCATCCAGCTGCATAAGGACAAGCCCGAGTTCAACGAGACCTACCTGAAGAAGATGGCCGTCACCAACTTTGGCGCCGGACACGAGACGATGGCCTCGACCCTGACGTCGGTCCTGGCCATGATTGGATCCCACCCCCAGGTGCAGCTGCAGGTCGGACAGGAGATCCGGACCGCCCCCGGCGGTACGACAGCGTACGCCCACGCCGCCAAGCTACCGTACACTCGGGCAGCCACCAAAGAGGCAATGCGCCTCTACCCGGTACTCGCCATGTCGCTCCCCCGCAAGGCACCCGCTAACGGGCTGCGTGTGCACGACCACTGGATCCCGCCCAACACGACGGTCGGCTGCAACCCCGTGGCGCTGCACCGCAACGAGGCCATCTTTGGGCCCCACGCCGAGGCCTTCGACCCCGCGCGCTGGCTGCCCGGCGCGGAGACGGGCGCGGAGACGGGCGCGGAGACCTCTCGGATGAGAGAGCGGTACAACCTCGCCTGGGGCGGCGGCGCGCGCACTTGTCCCGGGAGGAACCTGGCCGAGCTGGTCGTGTTCAAGGTCGTCGCCGGGCTCCTCACGCGGTTCGATGTGGAGGTGACGACGATGCCGCCCGAGGAGGCTCAGCGGACGTACTTTTTGTCCATGCTGACGGGCGTCAAAGTCAAGTTCCTGTCAGCAACAGCAGTAGCAGCCGCGGCCAAGGCCAGCCAAGGCTAAGACGAGACGCACCCGGGCTGGCTGGATCAGCTGTTTGGAGTACGGAGACTATATCATGTCTGCGAGAAAGAGGCGTTCGGGTTAGCAGCTCTGGGCGACGACTCTTGTGTCGCTATCCCCCGCTTGGCATGGCGGGAAATGCCTTGGCGTTCGCGGCCTTTTACGTGATCAGGGGTGCTCAATCAAAAGGTCAAATGGGACAACTATCGATAGACTACGGAGCGGATAGGATGAATTCGCTGTGGCTGGCAAAAAGTTCCGAGCAGGGATCCAAAAATGATAGTCATGATGAGCCACGATGTCTTGGCCAAGCACCATGTTAGGCGCTCACCGGCAGGCTAATGACTGAACAAGAGGCCAACGAATCGGCGACGAAAGCGCTAGCAAGAGTGATTCAAAGGTTCCAATGGGCTATCAGCAGACGGCGCAAGCGGTGGTCGGTCATCACCACTAACACCATCCAAGGCCTGTCCGCAGCACCCCCCCGGACCACGACGTTGGGTCGGTTACCTTGTTTCGGCGCAACTGTCCGGGCCTGGACCAATGCCGTCTCGCAGAATACGGCCTATCAGTCAATGGACTGACCGCAGCCCCCTCGAGTCAGCGGGTGGGGAGCGCACTGCTGACTACGCTACGGAGACGAGCATTGCTTGAGTGGTTGAGGTGCGGTCTGGACTGCCGCTGGATGTGAAACCCGAAGCGAGCCAGGTGAGAACGCGCCGGAGACTCGTGGCAATTAGGCTCGCTGCAGACGCGTCCGCAGCAGCAGGGTTCCAGAACCGAGGGAGTAACTAGACCTCGGCGCGGCGGTGATTCTCTCCACGTTTTGCCACCAAATGCCTCAGGGGTACACCTCTAGGTCGCAGAGTCTGCGAAATGCCCGTTCGAAAGGCCCCCACGTATCGTCTGGCTTGTGCTGAAAATGGGCAGAGCCGTGGCCAAGATGCCTCGAGTGGCTTGGTCAGGGTACGGGGGCTAGCGGCGGGGTTCCATGGCTGCGCTAAACGAAGAGGAACATTCGACGGGTCTTCCATGTCAGAGGAGTGTGGGTCGAGGGAACCGACGGGGGCTAACTTCTATCAAATGCTATGCCCATCAAACAGGTTGTGGTCGAGAGTCCGGAGTACGGATAGGTCTGGGGCAGGCGGATGTCTGCTGTAGTTGTGATGGGGCCGCTCCATTTCCATATTATACTCCGTAGCTCATCCGCGGTGACGTGCCTGGGCTTATGGCCAGCTCTTTGTCGGCGCTAACGTGCTGTAAATGTTGCTGGGTGATGCTCGGTTAGGTGGTCCAGTGTCTGTGTACGTAAGTGTTGTAAGAATAAGATGGATGGCGAGTCGATGGCGTTCGTGGCTGCAGCACGCCCATGCTCCCACGCTCCCTTCATCTCGGGCATCGCAGAGCGTTGCATTGCCACTGCTACCCGCGTCTGCCCGCGGCCGATCTCGACAATAAGCATAAGGCCTGGTGGATGGAGGATGCAATGGCGGGTGCGGGCCGACCAGCCTTCACCAGCAGTCGTGATTTGCGACAAAGTACGGAGTAGCAGCAGCTCATCCCCTCGGCACCACCTGGGAGCGACGCTGCGGGCGCCTCGCTCCCCGCGCCTCGCTCCCCGCGGGCAGGCTGGCGAACTACGGTCGTGGTGCTGGGCGAGACCCCTGCGCTTCTGCATTCCCCGGAGCCAACCCCGAGCGCTACCCCCGGCCTCTGACGGAAAGTTGCGTGCGTGTTGGAGAAAGTGGCGACACGCGCTGCTGGGGTGCAGGCCCAGCAGTGCGCAAGGCTGGAGAGCGAGGGCATCGGTTGATCCGCGAGGGTACATTCGCCGCTCCCACAGGCATATCTCGTTCTTCCTCTCCTTTTGCCTCCGGCGGCGGCTGTGTGAGTTGGACGACAGTCGGCACCCAACAACAGGGTCAACTCGTCGGGCCAGGGTCAACTCGTCGGGCCAGGGCCGGCCCCGTAGAGCATCGCAATGCCGCGGCAGATTCTTCGTCCCACCATGGCGTGCTGGTTCCTTATCGAGGCGTTCGGTGGCCCAGGCCCTGGTTGGTCGGCCGAGTCAGGGTGTGGGCGCCACTCTTGCAGCGACCGTCCCTTCTTTTTAAGCTTGCCCGTGGCTTCTTGGACCTGTGCCGTGTGCGGATCCGGCCCCCAACCTCCTCAGACACCGTCAACTCAACACCGGCGCTTGTCCCGTAGCCCGCCGCTTGCGGGAAATATGCCGGCAGAGGCGAGGACGACGCCATCTGGGCGCCCCCCAATTGTCCAGCCTACCCGCCGCACGGCTGACCTGTTGTCGTACAGAAGGCCCTGGTCTGACCGCGCGAGGCTGCCTGGGTCGGGCCTGGTGGTGCGCGCATCAACGCTCCCGTATCGACCATCACCGCCCAGCTCGCGGGCCTTGGCGTGCCCAGCTCCCACGTCGACGACCTTCCCCTCCGAGCCTAATATGGCCGCCGCAACCTTCTGCGGTAAGGTTATTCCACTGCAGTAGCAGCCCGCGCTGGTTGGTCTGCCAGCCCCGGCACTGGACCGGGATCTTTTGTCGTATACTCGCCAACCTTCCCGAATCAGGCATCGCGCTCCGGGGTCGACGGGCCTGCCGTGGCAACATCCCTGCGCCAGCGAGATAGCACAAGTGAGCGCCATGTGGGAAGCCGTCTCTGGACGTCATGGCAAACCGCTTGCGGCCGTCTCTGTACTTAACCAGCATCGCTGCCGCCACCCTCCTCTGCTGTCCTCCCCGGGCTGTTGTCCTCTTCTCGACATCTGCCGTTGGAGATCCGGACAACACCAGCCGTAGCAAGGACTCGTAACGGAACACTTCGCCATGACGAGCGCCGTCCAACGCGACGACGCCATCACCCAGGCGGGCCTGGCCGATCCCGCCCGTGGCTCCGTCGATGTCGGCAAGGAATCCCTCGCGCGCCACTCGGTGCATCATGTGCCCGTCGAAGACGACGAGTACGAGGGCAAGCCCTCCGAGGAGGAGATGCACACGCTGCGCCGTGTGTCGGGCAAGATCATGTGGAGCATGTGGACCATTGCCTTTGTCGAGCTCTGCGAGCGCTTCTCCTACTACGGCTCATCCGTCCTGTACACCAACTTCGTCAACCGGGCACTGCCCGCGGACTCGACCACGGGTGCTCCCCAGCACAGCGGCGACCTTCCCGGCGCGCTGGGCATGGGCCCCAAGGCTGCCCAGGGCCTCAGCCTGTTCAACATGTTCTTTGCCTATGTGATGCCCCTCCTCGGGTGAGTCGTTTACGCCGTGCCTCTGCTGTCTCGGGCGACCAATCGCTGACGACAGTCTCCCAGCGCCTGGATCGCTGATGCCCGCATGGGTCGCTTCTGGACCCTGCATCTTGCCATTGGCATCTCCACCATCGCCCATGTTGTCCTCGTCATTGCAGCATCGCCCGCCGTCATCTCCAACAACAAGGGCGCCTTCGCCTGCTTCATCATCGGCCTGCTTACGCTCTGCGTCGGCACCGGCTTCTTCAAGGCCAACGTCTCCCCGCTCCTGGCCGAGCAGAACGAGGACACCAAGCCGCGCATCGAGGTGCGCAAGGGCGAGCGCGTCATCGTCGACCCTGCCGTGACCAACACCCGAATCTTCCTCTACTTTTACTTCTGCATCAACTTCGGCTCCCTCGCCGGCCAGATTGGCATGGTCTACGTGGAGAAGTACGTCGGGTTCTGGGTCGCATTCCTCATCCCTACCGGCATGTTCCTCATCGCCCCCGTCGTGCTTTGGTCGCAGAAGAAGAACTACAAGCTCAAGCCCCCCACCGGCTCGCTTCTGTCCAAGTTCTTCAAGATGTTCTTCTTCGTCCGGAAGCGCTCGAGCCTCACCAAGTTCAGCTGGGAGGTCGCCAAGCCCTCCAACGTCCCTGTTGCAGAGCGCCCCAAGTGGATGACGTACGATGACGCCTGGGTCGACGAGGTCCGCCGTGGCCTCCTGGCCTGCAAGGTCTTCCTCTTCTTGCCCACCTTCTTCCTGTCCTACAACCAGATGACCGGCAACCTGACCATCCAAGCCGGTACCATGGAGCTGCACGGCGTCCCCAACGACATCATCCAGAACCTGAACCCCATCTCCATCCTCATCATGATCCCGCTCATCGATCACCTCCTGTACCCCGGCCTACGCAAGCTGGGGTTCGCCTTCACGCCCATCAAGCGTATGACGACCGGCTTCATCGTCGCGGCGCTGTCCATGGTTGCCTCGGCCGTCATGCAGTACTACATCTACCAGATGAGCCCCTGCGGCTGGTATGCCAACGAGATCATCGTTGTAGACGGCAAGAAAAAGGCCTGCGACCCTGCGCCCATCAACGTTTGGGCTCAGTGCCTGCCCTACATCTTCATCGGCATTGCCGAGATTTTCGCCAACGTCACCTCGTACGAGTACGCCTTCTCCAAGGCCCCCGAGAACATGAAGTCCCTCGTCATGAGTGTGAACCTGTTCATGAGCGCCATCTCTGCCGCGCTCGGCCAGGCCTTCACCCCCCTCTCCGACGACCCTCTTCTGGTCTGGAACTACACCGCCGTCGCCTGTATCGCCATGGTCGGCGGTGTCGCCTTTTGGTTCTGCTTCCGCCACCTCGACTCTGAAGAGGACAAGTGGAACTTGCTCAAGAAGTCTGAGTTTATAGGACGGCAGCAGCCTGGCCTGAGCAAGGCGCACGACGCTGAGGAGGCATGAGGTTATGGCCCGGAGTGTGCTGATGTGTCAAAGATGTGAATGATACCAGTTTAGTGTAGACGTCTTGATATCCAATCGATGTATATTCATCAACTCGTTCGTCCCTGCCGTGGCTCCCTTGCTTCAGTCGCTCGGCACCAAGCCACTCCTTCAGATTGATCTAGGGCGTACTATTTATCTACGGCGGTGCCAATATCGGCTGTTAGCTGGTCTCCTGTGACAAGCGATGATATCGAGGGGCAACGGCAGTCCTTGCTCTCTTGCCCCATATTGCAAGAGGTAATGCCAAAGAATTGACTAAGAGGCTTACGCAGCCGGCCATGATAAACATGTTGCTGACACCCATGCTGTTGAGCCCCGGCGTGATGAAAAAGGCGCCGGCGATGCTGACGGCGTTGCGGATGAAGGTGATGACGACAAAGGTGTGGGCGACGAGCTGCACGGTATTAGTCACTGCGCGTTCAACTACGTGAAGCGACTTACGTTTGGATAGGCGTCGAGAACGAGGGTAGAGGATATGTCGGAGATGGCACCGAAGCCAAATGCGAAGAGGGCGCCTCCGATGCTGGGGAATATCCAGTGCAAGCCCTGAACAAGGGATCAGTATCGCACAAGATGCAAGGAATAACGACAGGGGACTTACGCGATCAGCGGTAACCCCAAAGATAATCAGACCAGCCGTCATCACAAACGAAGGAAGGGGAAGCGGGTACAACCGCATCTCCGGCTCAAACAGCCCCCCATTGCGCCTCGCCAGCCACACAACAGCTCGATCGACAAAGTAGCCGCCGTACAAGCTGCCAAACACGGTGCCCACGCAGGGCCCCGCAAACATGTACCCGACGGCGGCGACATCGAAGTTGTACGGCGGCGCAGAGAAGACGATGGAGATGATGGACGCCAAGACGAGGAGCCAGCAGATGCCCGACGCGAGCTGCAGCGACGTGAATATGACATGCGGGAACCACCAGCTATACATGGGGTAGTAGAAGGTCTTCCAGAGGGACTCGTCGGTCGTGGTGAGGAGCTGGAGGCGGAGATATCGCGGGAAAGGGACGCGGGCGGCGTCTCCCGCGGGGCGTGCGGACTCGGAGGCTACGTCGTCCTTGGGGCCGAGCTCGAGGCCGGAGGGGGGTCCGGCGGATCTCCCGCTGATGACGGGGACGAACTTTGTTTCTTCAAAGCCCATGGCGAAGAGGAATGTGAGTGCCTTCATGGCGGCGCCGAGGGTGACGTAGGATGCTCGCCAGCCAGAGGAGACTGCCTGGGCGCCGGCAGCCATGGGCGTGAGAAAGCTCCCGGCCATGACGGCGGCAAAGTATATGCCGTTGGCCGTGCCTCGCTGGTGGATGAAGAACATGTCATGAATCTACCCGGCAACGTCAGTTCAGTCGTCACGCATTCATTCCTCAACACGCCGCCTGGAATCCAGGGCTGACGCACGCTCATCTGCACGGCCGCCTCGTTGGTCGCCCCCTCGATGCCCAAGAGGATATTCGTCAGGTACAGCTCCAGCGCCGTCCTCATGTACGCGCTCCACCACGACGCGGCCGCAACAATGCCCGTGGAGATGATGTACGTCAGGCGCCTGCCGTACTTCTTGGTAAACGGGATGATGACGATGCAGCCCACGGCCAGGCCGGCGAGCTGTACGGCTAGCGCGTTGGCGAGGTCCTGGTAGGTGACGTCCATATCCTGCAGCATCTGCGCCCAGAACACGGTCTGGGTGGACAGCCTGCGGTGTCTCAGTCATTGCTGTTGGCCGTGGCTAGGGAGAGTGGTGCTCACGCGGTGAATACCGCCGTCGTCATGGCTGTGAGGAGGCCGTAGTTTACGACCTTGCGCCACATGGACCATATCTAGGAGCTGTGAGCAGCGGAGCGTGTTTGCCGGATTTGAGTTCAACTGACCAAAGGATCATTTGGGTCATCAGACGGGGTCGGGATCAAGATGACTTCTCCATCTCCGCGTGCGTTGTGAGCTGCTGGACGTGTGTTAGTAAATGGATATCCGTAACTGTTGCAAACTGCTGGCAAAGTTAAACTTACTTGTGAGCAATTCCACCGTCCCGGGAGGATGACTCGGACCGCCCTCCCGGGGTCGGTTATTCCCAAGATTACTCATCTCGGCATTCGCAACTTGCTCCATTGTTGTGGAAGAGGAGGCTAGCAAAGAATGGTGACTGAGGTATCTTATGGAAACCGGCCGGATGTGACAGTGCGAACGTCTAGTCTCGCAATAGGGACTGAGCCATCGATCGGATGAAGAGATAGGCAAATTTATAACTCAGATACGCAAATATATAACTCAGTGTCACCGGAGCAACGATGGGTACCTGAGATAGGTGCCCAAGACTTGCGGGGTATGCACCTGGCCGTCGTACCCGGGTTCATTGTCCACGGGTTACATTGCATCCGGGGCTGCAAGGGCAACACGGCCGGTCGCACTAGGGTGGGAATGCACCGGCAGAGGAATACTGCTAAGCCTCTTATTGAGAGGGGTTTGCGCGAGGCGTCTCCGGCAATTCATCTAAAGAGGTGCCTCCGGATATCGAGCAGCCTCACCATTGCTAACAGCATTGGCGCGGGAGAAAGGGATCCTATACCAGATGGGGAGGGAGGATGACTTTGACGATGAGGAAGATGAAATATGGCAACTATATGAACGACGCGATAGTTCTGGTTCTGGTTCTGGCACTGGCATTGGCACTGGCTTCTATGTGATGAAACAATCATGGTCCTCTCTCCGCCTCTGAGGTCGTACATGAGCACCTCCTGCATCCAAGTTCCGGCTTTCCGACACCCTTGCCCCTAAAATGGGTGTAAAGGCATAATCCCATGCAATGGCGTAATTCCATGTGTAATGGCATAACTCCATGTGTACGGCATAATTCCATGTCCTTTCGCAAATCGCCTTGTATGCACGAAGTATGCCGGGATAATGATCCGCAACGGTGTTTTAATAGATAGTAGGTACTTCGTATTATCTCCATCTCGGTACAAATCGCGCGATGCCTCGACTACTCGGCCTGCGGCTCCAGACAAACGCTTGTAAGAGTTCTCCTCGGCCCGTATGCACGATACCTCCATCTAAGCATCCCGTCTCAAGGCTTGCTTGCAAAGTCGTAAAGACCGGGAATCATTAGTCGCCCGACGCCAACTTGTACATTACTAGCAATAATATACCGGACGTCCTCTCGGTGTTCTGGGCCCTTTGCACCCCTGGCGCCATCATCGTCCAAAGCCTCGCGCAGGCCCGCCACATTCACGGGACTACCATTCACGACCAGAACTGCACTCGCCTCTTCATCTTCGTCTGCGATAGCCGTAGCCCTCCTCTATTATTTCCATAGAGTCGACTCAAATGCTCGCACATTGTTTTGTGTCCGTTCCGACCTAATAAAATATCTAGTCATAGGAATCCGAAGGACGCATCTAAATTAAACATAATTCTCGCGGTAGCAGCAGCTCTGCCTGCCCGTCGCCTCCATGCAGGTGCTAATATATAATAAGGGAAATATGCCTTACAGTTTAGTATAGATTATAAGTGCTGCCATTAGAAACTCTTATACCCATTCTATTACACGATCGCTTCAAATGAGAATGGCTCTATGTATTAAGGTCCATCCACGCCACAGGCAATGATTGCAACCGTATGTGCTGCATTGTAAGCCCTGTTATAGTAAGGATAAGGACGGAGTAAGGTGAATCCTTTGAGCTCGTGATTAATAGTTGCCGTACCAGGGTTTTGTGCCACAAAACGCTATTGAATAGTTATAGATTAAGTCTAGAAAGCGCTGTTGCGCCCACCGGATCGGGTTGGACGTGCCGCCGCTGACAGCCACGCTTGGCGACCCTGGCGAGGTACTGCGTATCTCTGAGTCGCCTACTGCCCCCACTGCCCTCACTGTTGAGACCACCAAAAGCCTGCGACGCAACCTGGCCAGGAGACATTGGATTTAGAGAATGACTGGTGTTCCAGTTTCTGCTCGTTGCCTTTTGTCCTTCAGAAGTTCATGGTTAAAACTAAACTATATTGAGCTTGGCGCATTTCATTGCATGGCGCTAATCCCATGTCAGCCAGTCATCTCACCACAACCTCTACCTCTTCCCTTCCGTGCATCTCCTTTTCGGCGTAGCATGATCGGATAAGTTATCATCAGCGTCGGCACAGTCACTTCACAGGCACCACGCTCATCCGCGCTTAGCGCTATTCTCAGCTTATCTGTCGACAAACTAGGAACTCCATGTGATCTGCGGCTTCGCCATGTCAAGTCAATACATCCCGCCTATCGACAATAAAGCCACCCAGCATGAGAGGACCGACCACTTGGCTTCCGCAACACGCTCTTCCGCCGTTTTCTGACCCTACTTGCGCTTAAGACTACTGCACGGCTCTACGCAAACGATGGTCCTTGTGTCCCCATCTCAAAGCATGTCATGGTGAAGACCGGGGAGTTTGTCCACCTCACTGAAGCTGCCACCATGGAGTATGTCGCTGCCAAAACCTCTATTCCCGTGCCGCGAGTGCACTCGTCTTTTGTCCACAGGAATCGGGCCTACATCGTCATGGAGCGTATCCAAGGGAAGTCCCTCGCAAAGATGTGGAAGACGCTATCTGACTTGGACCGCGGGAGCATCTTTCTGCAGCTTCAACACATGGTCCGGGAATTGAGGACGCTTCCGCCGTCTCCGGGCACGGGAATCGAGAGCTGTGTGGGTGGTTCCTTACGTGACTCCCGTATTCCTCGGTCCAGACCGAGGTTCGGGCCGTTCAGGACGGCCCAGGACTTCCACCTCTGGCTCCGCGAGGAACTCCGGCCGGAAGAGCATCCGAACCGCAAAAATGACCAGGACTGGGAAGATATCAAAGAAATGGTGGCCAAACAAGATGGGCCGTGGCTGCCTTCCGTGTTTACGCATGGAGACCTGAACCCCTTCAACATCTTGATCCGTGGCGACCAAGTTGTTGGTATCATTGACTGGGAATTCGCAGGGTGGTATCCCTGTTATTGGGAGTATACTTCCGCGTGGTGCGGGAGCATAACTCGTCAAGAGTGGCAAAAAATGATTGTCAGGTTCCTTGAACCGTACCCTGAGGAGCTATGGATGGAAACCACACGCCAGAGGTGGTGGGGAGAATCCTGAGCAATGCACGTACCGAGTGTCGTGGTTCCTTCTCACGAGTAGTAGTCGACGCAAGCTGTGTCAAAAATTCGATTCAAAAACACGCTTGGAAAAGCTCTAATACCCTGACACAACTACGCTAGCGCTCTTTTATGGCACGGTCTCTCCCTTCGAGCATGTCCCACGTTGGCTTCGGCAGTGCCATATCCGCGGCCTTTGTATATCTCCCGGATGCCGTTTTCTCCGCCACAAAGTCGCGGGCCAGCCCCTTGATCTTGACCCAGTCCAACTGCGCCGTCCCAACGGCCTGGCAGTCTTTTGATATTCTCAATAAAGCACTAGCGACCTAAGTGCGGTAACGCTAGCTGGGGTCGTTCTGAACGATAGGTGTCTCGCGAAAGATCTCGACGAGACGTTCTTCGTCTTCGACCTTGGCGGTTACGATGCGGGCGAGGGGATTATTAGCACTCTGCACATTAGCCAAGGGGACTTGTTCGTACACCCAACCGTGGATGGGATGATCCTTGACGTGGTAGCGCATGCCGGGAACTTGCCATGAGAAATCCCCAGTGGTATCTGTGAGCAGCAATGGGCTCGAGCTAGGAAAGGATAGCGACGGAACATGTCTACCTTCGTTCCTCATTATTGAGGACCCCGCTAGGGTAAAGGGCAATATACAGCTGTTTCTTGTTAGAAACCATTTCCGACGCTCTGCTGACCAGATTGAGTAAGCGACGCTTCTAATACTTTCGGGTAATAATTATTGCAGATTGTGCCTATGCGGATCATGCGATGGCACCCTTATATACTTATCCGCTGCCGGCTATGGTCGTCTCCGAAGGGCCGACTCGTCCAGCTTCAACCTAAAATAGAAGCAGATCGATCGAGTTCGTCCGGTAGCCGAATCTCATTGGGCCGATCACTATTAGATGGGCCCGAGCCCGTTGCAATGGTCGCAAGGCCGCTTGGCCATTTGCTCCCGCGAAGAAATTGGCGGTAAGTGAGCAACCGGTTCCACCTGAAGGCGGCTTCATCAATACCATTTACATCAATGGTGGAGTCGGCTGGCGGGCCTGGCCTTTGGATGGGTGTTTGGCCTCGAAAATTTAGGCGCCGTCTCTGCAGACTGGCGGACACACACTTCAGTGTCCACTAGTCCTGCATGTTGCCGCATGATGGTTGCTCTTTCATTACCCCAGTCAAAACTGTTAACCGTCAGGATGCAGTTAGAATCATAGAATTAAGAGAGTTTGATTTTTATCTAATTGAACGAGAAATAACAGCCATTATATATATAAGAAAGGGAAGGTCTCCGGAAGTGAGGCTCTTGGCGATGTCGAAAGCTTGAGACGCAAGCTTGAGACTGTCCGAGGCCTTGGCCCTCCTTGGCCTTGATTGGCGTTCACAAAAGCCGCTCTCAATGTCCGCAATCTGTGGGCTCCTACAGTACTAATAGTAGAGTGGATAGAGGTGTGTGTGTTTTTGGCTCTGATTCTGGCGGCCGTCGCGGCCGATCGCCAAAGGTGTTGACGGGCCGCACCCTGCAGAGTCGCGTCGCATGTGTGATCCGGCTTGTGATGCCGCCCGTACTCCCCACGACCTGGTGAATCTACCTCGTCGGAAAGTATCGACGCCGGCAGCTTGCCTGGAATCTTCTGCGCTCGATAGCTAAAATGAGCTGCTCAATTTCGCAGGGACAAGCAGTCAGCGCAAAGAAAACCGAGCGTTTTATCCTCGACGCTGAGAATCTCGCAACGCTCCTTGGGGACACTACATGCTTGAACGAGATGACCAGACTGAGGCGAAACATTATTACAATAGTTAAAGAGCTTAACACAACCGAAAATCCCTGCACACGAGATTCGACAAGACTTGTGCTCGGGTTGCGTCTAAACGGACGGAGTTAGACGGCATGCGGTAGAGACCATTGACGCCAGCGACCAGTCCGTGACAGATTGACGATAGCTTAGTGGGCATTGATGGCAGCCATGAGCAACGCAACCAAACACTTATTGTTTTTGGTCCCGACGTTGGCATGGCTGTTCAGTATATCTTTGACGAAGGCAATGTCACCGTTCGCGGCAGCGGTTGTGAGGAGCATTTCAGTGTCGGCACCACCTTCGTGTAGCGCTGGGAAGGAGGATTGGTAATCGTTTGAGATCGAGGCCGCGCGGTCCTTCCCTGATAGACCATCCAAAAGCGGCTTGAAAATCTGTTGACGACACACTGGGACAGCGATGATTCACCACTACCAGACTGAAAGTAGCCGTCCACGTTTCCAGTTTTCAAGTGAGTCTGGACAACTTCAACGTGATTTTCTGCAACAGTCCAGTAGAGTGGTGTACGCCCGTCGGAATCTAGGCGGCCTAAACCCACGTTGCCTTCCTTTGAAAAACGCTTGCGAGATTGAAAACAGAACCGAACCGCATTAGGATATATGCGTCGGGTATGCATTTCTCAGCTTTCAGCTTGCGAGATTGAGAACCTAAGCGAGCATACCGCATGAGGATAGGTGAGGATGTGTCACATGTCAAGACCTGACTATAGCTGGAGCTGAAATACAATGCATGAAGATAGGCAAGACCCTCACCAATTACGTATAAAAAAAGACAACACCATACGACTTTCCGGCATGCCGCGGGAGAATAGGCAAGTTCCCCGCCAATTATATACGAACACGAAGTTCAGCCATCCTAAACTGATATCTTCTGGGGTGCTCCAATATGTATTGCGCAAAATGAAGCTCAGACATACCCCAGTGCACGTTCTAACCTCAACTAAAAAGCAGCCATTTCCCCCTCCTTGCCTCTCCTGCCTCTGAAATAAATACGAGACGTTACATATTGCGCAGCTCGAACCCGTTCTTGGTTCTAACCATCCTCTTCAATACACCCTCAGGCGTGTCCCCGGCTTGCACGGCTCTAGGAATTTCTCACATAACATTTGCTACTCTCATACTGCAAAACGATGCCAAGCAAGCCTCCAAGACACCTTCATAAGGACATGATAGGAAAAACAACGACCGATAACTGGGACGTCTTGGTTTCATATTCTCTGGACCCGCTCAACAACTTTCTGAAGACCACGTGGAATCGCACGAAGAGGGTCCACACTTTCTAGAAAGAAGTGCCTAGTTCCCATGGCAGGCATAAACCTATTGATGTTTACGACCTTACCCTGCTGAACCCATCACTGCGGTTTGAAAGCCCCGGAGGGTGGGCTATCTTAACGGTGCCTGTCCATGGCAGGACGTGGGCCAAGGAGGATGATCCAAAAGATGCGCTTGAGATCCCGGCCGGAAAGTTCCAATTCGAAGTCAATGTACAACTTACCGCGGTCAAGGCGGATCGGTCTGAGAAAATGGTATAAATAGCTGCCTTCACCTCCCGTGCTATCAAATCCCGTGGTTGACCCATGAGGCAGACAGTTGAAAGCATCATACACTTTGTCGACAAGTCACAGGCCTCCTCCTGCATTATTTTTTATTTCAGTAATAAATTCTCGTTCTGGAAAAGAGTAGGACATGGCACCGGCAATGACGCAGCATCCCAGACAAATGCGTTGATGCGCTCAAGAATCACTTTGAAGCCAGAGACAACCTAGCCGAGATCAGCTATTCGCTTGCCGAGGTGTCAAACGAACAGCACAAAAACGCCTCAGATTTGCTGACACCAACTTCAATTTCTTTTTCCGGTTAGCTAGGGGTTTTGAATGTTTTCATTAGCACGAAAGGCGGCGGGCATGGTCCGGGTAGCGTTCGTCTGCGTTTCAACCTGAAGAGTGACTATCCCTTAGGGATACGAGGCCAGCATCATCGCCTCATGTCGCCTGTTTATTGACAAATACCTCCTTCCAGCTCTGAGATACAATGCTCGGAATCTTTTGGGTCAGGATGTAGTAAAAGAGGAAGTCACGACGACAACCGGTGCCACCATCGAAGTGCGATGCAATCTTGAACATATAATGAAACCCATGCCCGAAAAGGAAAGTGCTGGAAAATTCTTTCCTAAAATGATCGAAATGAGTGGCAAAGGCCCGCTGGTACTGGAGATATTCGACGACTCAAAGACCCTGTCTCCCAAGTACAAATAGACATAGAAAGGTGCGGGCTCATTTACGTATACCGTTTGGGCTGGGTTTTCGGGGGATGTAACATTAGAGAACTGCCAGGCAAGCATACCTGCGTCTATATGATGCGCAGAAAAGGAAAGGATGCACCTCCGTACAGGGACGCGAGAGTAAGTAGTTTCCTGCACAAGATAGATGTACATGTAGCTCGAATCAGACATCGGTGACCATAATCAAGCGTCAGAGACCAGCGGCAGAACGCTTCCTATTACAGTGCACTCAGTGGATAAACAATGAGAGAGCATGCTAATGTGCTTATAAACAAAGAAAGGAAAATCTCTCGTTCTTAGATTGAAAAGCGGCGTCTGACAGACAAGTAGATATGGCTCTTAATTGGGTGGCGATGTCGCCACCTTCTCGGCTGTGTAGGGTTAGTGGTCCCCACGCCATTCACCTGCTGCATAGAAACTGTCATTCAACCGACGAAGATTCCTTAATCCCGGAGTACTCGCGATGTCCGGCTGTCGTTCTCGGAGCAAGCGCTGATGAACGAAATCGTCTAGCCTGGGTGCTGAAGTCCTAGGCCGCAAGTTTCACCGAGACCAACGAGAGCTTATATCTATGTCACAGCACGTAACCTGGCCATTATGCAATGGATAAACTCATCCGACACCTCTTTTCTCATTTTAGACGCCAGGCCTGCTAAACTAGTAGTTTAGGCGACATAGACATTCGATTCATCTTGTACCCTGGGATCCCACAGTCCGCTCCTCCCCAAGGCCTTCTATTGACTAGACCTACGAAGTAGCGATCGTACTAAAGGGAGAGACAGGTCAGGATGAGGCTTACTAGAATTCCGTTGCCAGTGTTCATCAACCCAGACCGCCAAAACTCTCTGTACCAGGGGAGCATGCAAAGGACTTGCCGTGGGACTCAAGAAGCTCAATGGCGTCGACAGCCGACAGAGGTCCGACTTTAAGGAACACACCACTTTACCTATCACCGCCGCAGCTGAATGCCTCGAGCTGGAAGTCAGCAGAACGGAGCCGTTCATAGTTCTAGCGAAGTGTCAAGTGCTTCATCGGTCTGTCGTTCGATACCATCTAAAACGAGAAACCATCTGCCACTTGCCTCACTCGGGAGCCACAGGCACACTAGCTTCAGAATGTCTGTGTCACGTTGTTCGCCACCGGGCAACCCAGCGGCGACGGCGATGTCTCTGAATCCCGCCTCGGTGTGTTGTTGCGTCGATATGGAAACCCAGAACCTTGATATTTACTCAAGTGGACTCTGGAGCCGGTTGATTGCTTCTATGGCAATCTTTGTCTTGCCGCAAGAACCAGTGGACTGCGGCAGACTGCAGTCACTTTTCCCCCATACCAGGCAGGCCGACCAGGGCTACTCAGGTACCCGGTGAGCAGCAGAGCTTCACAACTTCGCCCAGCAGGCCTCCGTGATGGACGAAATGTTCGGCGGGCGGGCGATGAAGATGCAGGCAGACCTCAACTCTGGATTTGGGGTAGTTAACGATGAGAATGGATCAAGGCGGACGGGTCGGCGGACAAACGGACATGCTCGAGCGCGGCTTGGCAGACGATAGTTGGTGCAACTACATGGTCGGTGCCCCAGAACACCACTCCGTCCCAGCATCACAGCAAAGCTACTGAAACCGCAGCCTGCTGCCTGTCCGGTGCCAACCCGGCACGCTATTCGCCGGCCGCTGGCCGGGCCCGCGGCGACAAACGTGGCTGAGCCACCACCAGTTAAATAAGGTTGTTGGTTTGCTCAAGCTTGGTGGGCGCCACGACCGACGGCTATGATTGGGGCATCGGGGGGGTATCGGGGGGGCATCGGGGGGGTGTTGGTTGCGAGTTGAAAAGACGGTGTTGGCCGGCGTTGGTTGCGGGCTCGTATTGCCACACAAAAGGACCATGTAAGTCCCTGACCGCGTTTTCCGCCTTCCAGTCTCTCTGTCGCTGTACGTTGCCGTCCTGTCCAGCAGCAGCGGGCAGTGCTGAGTCTGACACGATGCGGCCGCTCCTCGTCCTCGCCGCCGTCCTCGCGACATGGCCACAGGCATCCCACTCTGTGTGTTACTTCCCCGACGGCAGCGTCGCGCAGCAGGACTCCCCCTGCCGCGACGACACGCCGCAGTCGACCTGCTGCGGGCAGGGCTACGCCTGTCTCAGCAACAACATCTGCATGGCGACGGGCAAGGAGCTGCAGCGGTCCGGGGCGTCGGTCTACGTCCGCGGCAGCTGCACCGACAAGAACTGGCGCAGCGGCTCGTGCCCCAACTTCTGCGCGGACCCCGAGGCCGACAACATCCAGGGCGGCGTGGGCATGGCCAAGTGCGAGCGCGACGACAAGCTGTTCTACTGCGTCGACAGCAGGAAGGCGAACTGCGACAAGATGGAGAATATTCTGGTGTTCCAAGGTGGGTGGTGCTGAGTGCCGTGCGGCCGTGGGAGAACAAGGGGCAGTGTCCCGTCTGACTTACATGCCGGCAGTGGCGCCGACTGCACTCACTACGATTGGCGTGGCGCCAGCGTCCTCCTCGGGCCAACCGAAGGCGTCGAGCACGCCCTCCAAGGGGCCATCGTCGGCAGCCAACCTCACAGCAACGGCGACAAACGGCCCATCCGCGTCGGCGTCTGCACCGCCGGAAGAATCCTCCCCGGCGGGAGCAAAAACCGGCGTCGGCGTCGGCGTCGGCGTCGGCGTGACGGCGCTGCTGGCCGCGGGCGCCGCCTGGTTCATGCTGCGCCGCCGCAGGGCTGCACGAGCGGCGGCGGCGGCGTCCTCGGAGGGTCCGCCGCCGACGAACCCGGCTTTCAGCAAGTTGCCAGGGAACGACACGGCGGTCGCGGAGATGGGGGTCGCGGAGATGGGGGTCGCGGAGGTGGAGGTCGGGGAGATGGAGGCCCACGCGCTGCCGGAGGACGAGTACAAGCGCCGTCAGACGCCGCGCTACGAGCTGGCGGGGGCATAACAGGCTGCGCAGAGTCGGTGCTGTAGGTAGAGGTTGCCTGCCGATGTCGGGCTGGCTTTGGGGTTTCATATCTTGGGGTCTATACGAAGTATCTGGGGGTTTGTATCTTGGGGTTTCATATTTGTCGTGGGAGTTGTACATTATGAGCATTTCCGTTCCTGGACTGAGTGGCATTTGCGCGCTCAGCCGTCATTCAGCCGTCTTTTAAGCAGTCGTGAACAGAACATACTCCGTGCCCCACTGAGATGCACAGCATCGTGGTTTGAAAATCAGCAGATCCTGGGGTGATAACTGATAACTGGCCCCCCGCTCCACGCTCAAAGCGCAAGCGCAGTGTTCCATCGCGGGCTGGTTTCGGCACTGGCGCAGGGCTGGTCGGCTGGGCTGTCGTGCAACGCAAGATGTGCCTCGGCAGCCTTCACCAGCCCCACCGAAACACACAACGCCGCACGGCGATGGCTCCAGATGCGAGCCTTGCCCCGGGCCAGTCGGTGCCGTGGCGCGCTTGCTGAGGAATGGTATAAAGCACCCGCCGCCGTGGAAGACGCCATCCTGTGCTGCCGCCAGACGACCGACTGAGCCGCAGCCACCATGCCGCGCGACAACCTCTCCGTCTTCCTCGCCGAGCGGCCCACGGGCGACATCATCCCCGGGCGCACGCTGAAGCTGAGGACCTCCCCCGCGCCCGAGCCCAGCGACCTCCGCGACGGCGAGATCCTCGTCGAGGTGCTCTACCTCTCCCTGGACCCGGCCATGCGCGGCTGGATGAGCGGTGCGCAGCCCGCCTCCACCTGACCGTCCCCGACTGACCGTCCCCGACTAACCGTCCCCGACGCCAGACGCCCGCTCCTACATGCCGCCCGTCCAGATCGGCGAGACCATGCGCGGCCTCACCGCCTGCCGCGTCCTCGCCTCCCGGACGCCCCGCGCCCGGCCCGGCGACGTCGTCTCCTGCGCCGCCGGCTGGACCGAGTACGCCGTCGTGCCCGAGGGCAAGTTCGAGCCCGCGTCGCACTACCCGGGCCTGCGCGACCCGCTGGACATGCTCTCCGCGCTGGGCATCACCAGCCTCACTGCCTGGGTCGGCATGACGCACATCGGCGGCCCGCAGCCCGGCGAGCAGGTCGTCGTGTCCGGCGCCGCCGGCGCCACCGGCAGCGTCGCCGGCCAGATTGCCAAGATCAGGGGCGCCACCGTCGTGGGCATCTGCGGCAGCGAGGCCAAGTGCGGCTGGCTCGTGGGCGAGCTGGGCTTCGATGTCGCACTCAACTACAAGGCACCCGATTTCGAGCAAAAGTTCAAGGCCGCCACCAAGTCGTACATCGACGTCTACTTCGACAATGGTGAGTCCCACCCCGGCGCCGCGAGGAACCCAGCGGTATGGGCTGCAGCGCGGCTGGCAAGCAAGCCGTGGCTAATCCGTCGGACCAGTCGGCGGCAAGATCCTCGACATGGCCCTCAGCAGGGCCAAGGAACACGCCCGCTTCGTCGAGTGCGGCCACATCAGCCAGTACAACACCTCCGCCCCCGAGGGCCCGCGGAACCTCTCCAAGGTCATCACCATGCGCATCCACATGCAGGGCTTCGTCGTCTTCGACCACGCCGGCGACTTCCCCCGCGCGCGCAGGGAGCTCTCGCAGTGGCTGGCCGAGGGCAGGCTCAAGAAGACGGAGCACGTCCTCACCGGCGGCCTAGGGGTTGCCGAGCTGGGCCTCGTGGGTCTTTACAACGGTGTGAACACGGGGAAGCTCATCGTCGAGGTCAAGAAGCCGAATCGGAATGCGAGTAATCTGTAATGAAAAATACATGCCGCCCCTATCGCGCTGCGGATCCTAAGTGCCTATCCCATGGTACGAAGTAGGCCCGAGTACCTATTTGTCTATGCCCGTCACGCGCCAAGTCGGACAGCCGTGATTGGGGCAATGAGGCTGTTGGTTCCAGGATTGACATGTTGGTTGCGGTCTCGAGTTGCACACCTCGCTGCCCAAGCACCCATCGTTACGCAACCGCACGATGCGCCAACACAGGATTGGTGGTCCGTACCCCTCCCGTATCTCCGGTCACCAAGCAAGAGTCTCTTTCTTTCGATACGTCATCTTCCCAAGCTTCTTTTTAGCCCGAGCTCCCCAGGCGACCATACACCTGCCAACCTGGACGCGACCATGACCCTCCCTCGCAGCACCCATCCAGCAGCACCCATCCAGCAGCACCCATCCAGCATCCGGCCGTCACACCCACATCATCATGCAGAGTGCAGGGAGTCGTTCCAGAGCCTCCCAGAACGACGATCCTAGCAAAGAGCAAAGGGAAAACACGTGTATTAAATTCCAAAACGCCCGTCGCTATGCCCTGCTAAACATTGCCGGATATCCAGTCCGTATGTCGTTTCTCAAAGCTCTGCAACTCAGACCGCATGTGCGCCCATGTATTTGTGTCTCTCACCCCCCCCCCCCCCCCCCCC
>LFRF01000041.1:185197-204791 GCA_001189435.1 Tolypocladium ophioglossoides CBS 100239 | reverse complement strand
TAGATCTAATAGACTGCAAGTTTCACCCTAAATAGTACTACTCTATCTAGTAGACTGCGAGTTTAACTATAAGGCAAGTAAGTAAGTAAGAGTAATAAAGAGAAAGAAGAAGTATAACATTCTCGCTAACTAAGTAGGAAGTATAGCCCATTTGATAAGTCCCTCATAGTCTGTTTCGCGCGGGATGTCAGCTTTCTTAGCTAAAACATATCCTCTATGCTGGCGTAACAGCAATCTTAACGCCATTCGTATTAACTGGACCAGCCCGCATAACAGGGACGTAGCCGTTCGAGTCGCGATTGTTAATAGCCTTGAAGCGTCGGCAAAACCGTGAAATGACATAACTGGCCTCGGTCGTAACCAGGAGCTGAGCAGGGCAACGTCTGGGACCGCCGCCAAAGGGCACGAAGTTCCAGTACGGACGAAACCCAAACCATCGTTCTGGCTTAAACTCSTCGGCACCCTCACCCCACACGTCCTTGTCCCGCTGCATAACGTTTTTATTAACTTGTACCACGTCGCCCTTTCTAACAAAGATGGGTGATTTTCCGTCCTTGCCGCCGCCGAGTGGAAGCGTGCTGTCTTTAATGCAGTAGCGCACTTGCATAATGCCATTAGGATAGAGTCGGTGTGCTAAGTAACGATAAGCTTATCCCTTCATGTTCGGGCAGGGGGATAAGGACTCACTCTCATTTAGCACGGCGTCGAGGTATTTCATAGACCTTAGGCATTCGTATGTCAGAGGTGCGTCCTCGCCAACGGAAAGCACTTCCTCCCTGACATTAGCGTAGACGTCGGGATAGCGAGCGAGGTTCCAGAACACGTTACTAATGAAGATAGAAGTCGTGTCATTGTTAGGAACGAATAAAAGCAGCATTTCCGACCGCAGCCGCTCTCTGTCCTCAGGGACGTTGCCGACCATGGACCAGAGCAAATCCGTCCTCTCCGGTTTTAACTCGACGCCTAAGGACGATTCTTTCTGGCTCCCACCGTTCGCCTTCTCCATCTCCTTCTCGGCCCTCTCCTTGTAGGCTCTATCGACTTGGCGGTCAATGAACTCGTGAACGATGTCTGTCGCATCGAGCCAGAACTTCCACTTGAACATCCAGAGCCACWTGCTCATTTGTAAGCGCAGGCGCAGTCCGCGCAGAACATCTGTCATGGCCCAGGCAATTTCGGCTCGTTCGGGGTACAAGAGACAGCTAATAGACTCGCCAAAGAGGAAATTAGTCGACGCGTCGAGGAACTAGTATGTATTCTAACGGTTAGCACCAGATGAACGGGTATGCCTGGGATGTTGCGGGCAGACGAACCCAGCGTTGCATCAGCGTCTGCATATCAAAGGTGGAACCGTCGAGCGGAATCAGGCTGAGGAGATTGTCGGTGTGCACCTTCAAACGGTCCGTGTTGGAAAAGGCCTCGCGCAGGAAATAGGGCTTAATTAGGAACCTGCTGAAGGCCCAGTCGTGGCCGTCGGTAGTATTAACGCCCTTGTCGGCAAACGGCATGCAAGCCCCAGACTTGCGCCGCAAAGGCTCCACGCCAAAGTCCTTCCAGACGGTTGCCGACAGAGCCTTCATGTTTTCGGGCTCTATGGTGTGGATGACATGCCTGCCAAGGAAGTCGATGGTGAATGTCTTGGACTTGCCCGGTCCTGTCTCGTGCAGGTTGCGAAGCCAGAGCAGGAAAGTGTGGTTCTTCAGTGACTTGGCCATCGTGAAGGCAATGTCAAACCCCATAATAGGAACCCGTTGCGGGTAGCGCGGAACTGCCCCATATCCTTTTCGCCATTCAGCCCATGATCTTGAGATGGTCGACGTCGCCGACGTGGTGACCATGTACAGGACTATAAAATAGAGCAGGTACGACCATTTGGGCACCATATCTAGCGTCATGTTCGGAAACTCGAAATCCCATCGTGCTAGGCCCATCTTCGGTAGAAGAGAAAGTCGAGTCAGTTAACCCGTACAAGGTTTATTGGCGTAGACAATGGCGTTGATACCCGTAGATTTGCGCCATTCCTCGCCCGCGAACCTGTCACTTTATGAGACGGTTATTGGATGCGGATATCCGGTCACGAGGAATAGTCCGTGATTACGGAATGATAGGTCAGCCTCGGGGAGCTAATGCACGGCGTCGGGGAGAAAGCATTATCTCCGCCAATCTTGACCATCTAGATAAATCCCCATGTGCGTTCTGCCGGAGCGGGATTTCATTCAAGAACAGCGAATCAAGTCCGAAGGATTGTGAACCTAAAAATGGATTGTCCGTCGGGTCACGGGGCTGCTTTCCCCCCCATCTACCCCCCGGCCCGGACTTCGTGCTGTTATTTCCGATTCTCTCGATTGAGTATCTAACTTCGCATGACGCGTTCCGGAGAGGACTTGACTCAACGTCTCTCCAGCCCAAAAATCAAACTACCCGAGGCTGCCGCAAAGCTAGTGTGAGGAGGCCAGTCCAAGATAAACCAGACCACGGTTAGTCCGTCGAGAATAACAAAACTCAACTTTTCGCCATATTTTTTTCTTTGTCCTAGCTGATGAGGCAGGGCCGCATCAGGATTTGCAAGTGCGATTGTTGCATCTCAAGACCTTCGTTATGAACCCCATAGATCACGCTTTCATCGCATTATTGCGGCCATTCGGTGGCACTGAGGGGCTCGCTCACACTTCTCGCTTATCTGTCCTAGCCTGTGTCATTGGTCTCTTAATCCTAGCATTTGTCTTCCGGCGCAATGGAAATGTGAGTTGAGTCATTTGGGCACGAGACTATACCAGAGCCACTGGTAGTGCTAATGCTCTGGGTTAGAAACTCAAATGCCTTGACATGGACGGAGTGCCGATGAAAGAGTTGGGCATCAGCAGCACTTCCAAGACAGCCATGCTTTTCCAGCCGTATGTCTTAAGCCCTGTAATCAGGGACTTGGATTGGTTAACCATGGAGGCAGGCCTCTTATATCCAAGCACGGCGAGAAACTGGCACATGACGAGCCCTACATCATCCGCAGCGGGAAACACCGCGAAGTCGTCTTACATACGGCAGAGCACGTGCGCGAGTTCTTGCGCAACGACGCAAAAGGTATGACAGGCCTCCTCGACGTTCCTTGGGGAGTTTGACTAATGCTCTACAGACCATTTCAAGCCGACCGGTATGGGTTTTGGCGACTATTTCTACCGGGTTGTTGACACTCCGTACCCGGACATAATAGCCATCGCGCAACTGACACGTGCATTATCAAAGCTTACTGGGACAATGTGTCGGCGCACTCAATGGAAAGAAATGGCGGGTGGTTCGGAGTTATTTCGACCCGGCCTACTCACATAATGCCAGCCTCGTTATACTCCCTTCGTTCCAGAACGAAGTTGTGAAGTGGCTGAACACGCTCAAGAACGACTCCCTGAGGACCGGAGTGGGTAGGCTGGTTGTGCATGCGCCCACATCTTGCAAGATCTTGCCGCTGCGCGTCATTCCCCAAAGCTTCTACGGCGAAGCATACGACGACGACGTTAGTCTTGGCATCAATATGCAATGACGCAACTGGGGACTGACATATTTTCAGGCCTATACAAAGCTAGTTCGCGTCAGCCAGATTCAAGGACAGGCGCTAAAATATGCCGTGACTGGTCGGTGGCAGAAGTATCGATGGTTTAACATGCTTCCAACGCCTTCGAGGCGGCAGTTGGATCGGTATCATCAAGATTGGCAAGCCTTCAACCTCGAGATGCTGGAGACTGCGCGCAAGGTAGAAACTAACTCGGCATGAGGAAGATTCGTTTCGCTGACATGAGACACAGAAGGGATTGGCAATCCCAGCTGAGAATGTATTCAAAGGCGTGCAGCCAGACGACGCCATGTCAATGGATCAAGTATGAGCACCATTGGTGCATGGTGTGAAAGCGTCTAATGTGTCTCTAGTACCTCCAAACTATCGACGAGATGATCTTCACCAATATTGATATCACTGCTAGTGTACTAGCATTCATGCTCAGCAAATTGACCAAGCATCCCGACTTCCAACAAAAGCTCTATGAAGAGATCGTGGCACAGAAAGCAGAGGAAGGATTTAATTTAAACAATTACATTACTCGGCAGACAACGCTTCTACACTACCTATGCCTGGAAAGCGTGCGGCTGCGACCGGCCACCTGTAAGTGCTTCCTCTCCGAAGCGGCCAAGATAACGCACGTTCACTGAACTTGGGGATGTTTCGCAGGGTTCTCGGTCCCGGAATGCACCACCATTGACAAAGTAATCGGACGCTACAAGATCCCGGCGCAGACGCCCATCATCATCGACGTGCGCCGCCTCAACACTAACGCCCTGACCTGGGGTCCGGACGGTGCTGAGTTCCGGCCCGAGCGCTTCGCGAGCCTCTCGCCCAATGAGTATCGCTATGGGTACATGCGCTTCGGCGTCGTGTCGGGCAAGTGCCTAGGCAAGCACATGGCAGTCGTCTTGATGAAGGTGGCGATCATCACCGTCTTAGAACGGTACAAGATCGAAGAGGTCGAGATGAACATTGGCGTCAAGGATGGGGATTTAGCCTTTATTAAGCGCAAGTAGGTAGAGGATAGGGGAATTGGGTTGGGGGCGCTTTGGCGTTCACTGCTAGGATCTAGCAATACGAAACTATGCAGAGAACTAGTTATAACTCGTAGTTCGAGAGTACGTTGGGGAATACACACACACCGAGGCAGAGAGGTTAGCGGGGACGGACAGGTAGGCATCCTTCGAATAGGGCTCGTGCCGCCACCCTTTTACTCAGACAATTTATTATTGTCGCTTTCTTTACACAAATAGCTTTGTCTCAATCGTCTCCGACCAATTCGCCTTTGCCGTTGTGGTTAATTCTTCCTACTTGGGTAGATGGATAAACCTTACACCAGGTAGGCATGGCTCCGAGAAGCGGACTTACATCGGTACCATACCTTGCGTTGTGTGTTATGTTTGTAGATGCACTATAATCTCCAACTTAATAGTATATGGGGTTCAAACGCATTTACGACAACGCGAAGCTTGGAGAAGCCTTATAAGTCCTCTCGGAACTTGCTTTCTCAAGGCATGAATAAGCACATGTTGTACAAATGCGGGCACAACTCGGAATTTCTTCACCGTCATGCAAAGAGTTTGATTGATCGTGAATCATCAAAGTACCTATCGACAACTGAAAAGGCATAACTTGATTGAAATTTCTCCATATCAAGGGCTATTTCTTCACTAAGGTGATATTTCCAGAACTCAAACAATCTACAAACCCAATAGCAAAGTCGTCTTCAGCAAATGGAGAAGGAAAAATCCCGTCATACCTCACAACTCCTCTTCTCTCAGCGACTCGCCAAGATAGGGAAAGCTAATAATCTGATCCTTCTTGACGATAGCTTCCAAGTACGTGCTTATTAGTGGATCCATGCCTCCCTTGACGGCTTTAGCAATCCAATCCGTACCATCCAGCTCGCCAAAACTGCGGCCGTGCACCTCCTCCATGCGACCGCGGAACTCGGCCACGGGTATCTCGATCCCGCTGGAGTGGTGCGCGATGGTCACGGGAGCATTTCCAGCGGGCGCTGCGTTAAGAACGCATCCCCCGGAGCTAATGTTGCCATGATGCTTCCCGAGTGCCAGCTGGGTAATGTTGGCTGCCACTGCAGCAACGGGCGCGAAGTCGAGGAAGCCGGCGAGGTTTCTGAAGCGTGGCACCGCGCTCTGCGCCACGGCGAAGCGAAGCAGCGCGTTGAGGGCGTCCTCGCTCGGCGCGTTGGGCCCGACGACGGCACACGGTCGGTGCACCGTCACGGCGAGACCCGTCGTCTGCGCGACCTTCTCGAGTAGCCGCTCGCCCGCCCACTTGGAGGCCGTGTAGCCCTCAGAACCGTCCCTGGGAGGCTGGTGCAGGCCCACCGACACGGGCGGGAGCCGGTGTTGGCCTGAGAGGAGCGTCACGCGGTTGGACGAGATGAAGTGAACGGGTATGTGGCGTGTCAGGGCTAGGTCCACGAGGAAGCGCAGCGAGCCGAGGTTTGGCGCGCGGAGGGACGAGTAGTTGTTCAGGCAGTGCCCGACGCTGCCGGCGTGGATGATCAGGTCGATGCCTGACCGCAGCAAAGAGATGTCGTCGGGAGACAACCCGAACGACTCGGCCTGGAGACTGCCTGGGTAGCATGCCGTCTTGCTCGATCGAGGCACCATCTTGCTGGCTGTCTGGGGGAAAGCAACGCAATGAACCCGTTTGACGCTGGTGTCGCGGACAAGCGCCTGAAGGATCTCGGCACCGAGAAAGGTGTGCACCCCTGTTAGCAAAATCTCGCGGTTTGATTCTCGTATGGGCCCTGACGGCGTCGTGTGAAGACCCGAAGGCGACATCTGGAACTCAGTCTCCCTCTCCCAATCAATGTCATCGATCGGTCCCTGCTGTCCCTTTTCGGCATGGAGATGTGTCGCCATGCAGCCGAGAGTGCTCGCTTGGTAAAGCTCTGTGACAGGGACCGAGAGCCCCAGTGTCTCCCTGATGGCTCCTTGTAGCTGTATCAACAGGAGGGAACTCCCGCCGGCCACGAAAAAGTCGACATCTGGCGTCAAGTTGGCTCTGGGCACCGTCATGGAGCGGTCAAGCACCTCCTCCCACAACAAACTCAACTCTCCCTCCTCCAACGACAGCTTCTCACCACTCTCTTCGCCTTCACGCCGCTGTCCCAATGTTGGGAGATCGGTGGCCTCGATGGCTCTGCGATCGACCTTTCCGTTCGGCGTGTGCGGTAGGCGGTCCACGGCAACGACGAGCGAGGGGCGCATGTAGACGGGTAAGGGCAAGCTCTGCGCCAGCTTGCGCAGTTCTCCTGCTATGATCCTCTCGCCCTGTCCCGGACGCGGCACGACATGCGCGACTAGCATCTGCGTCTCGTCGTCGTTTCCACGGACCGTGACGACGGCCTCGGCCACCACGTCGCCGGCCGCTTGCACCATGGTGTTAGCCACGTCGTCCAAGTCGATCCGCAGGCCACGCAGCTTGATCATGCTGTCGCCCCCTTTCCGCCCCATGAAGATCAGGGACCCATCTGCTCGCAGCCGTCCGCGGTCACCCGTCTTGAACATGTGCGTCCACCCTCGTGCCACGTCGTTTGCATCGGCGAACGGGTCATGCACGAACTTTGTTTCCGAGAGTTCGGGCAGGTTCAGGTAGCCCAGCGCGACGCCTGCGCCGCCCACGCAGACCTCGCCTGGATAACCCAGCGGCACGGGCCTGGAGGAGGCCTCGTCGAGGATGTACACCGAGTAGTTGGGCAGCACCTTTCCGACCGACACGTGCTCTGCCATCTCGCCGACTGTGCTCGCAGAGAACCTGTCAACCGACACGGCAAGTGACGTCTCGGTCGGCCCGTAGCAGTTCGTTAGCTGGATGTTGGGGTTCCTCAGCTCGGAGAAGGCCCGCACGAGCTGCTGCGTCACGGCCTCACCGCCCATGCACGCATGCGTCCAGCCCGTACATTTGCGCAGCCACAACTGCCCGTATCGAAGAAGCATGGCATACTCGGACGGCGTGGCGATGGTAAAGGTCACGCCGTGCTCGAGCATGAGCTTGGAGAGCGCAACGGGGTCGCTCCGAGAGGCCTTGGGTACGATGACGAGCGAACCTCCGTTGGCAAGGGCGCAGAATGTCTGGGTCAAGGACATGTCGAAGCCGAACGAGCTTTGCTGCAGGACCGTCTCGCGTTGCAGTGAGAGCTCCGACGTTTTCAGCGCGAGGTGGTTCAGGAAGCCAAACTGGTTGAGCTGGATGCCCTTGGGCTTGCCGGTCGAGCCACTGGTGTAAAAGAGGAAGGCCGGGTTGACCGGATGGGAAAGATCGTCTTGGGCAGCGGTGTCGGTTGCTGGAACCCTAGTAAGGTTGACGATAGAGACATCCGTGTTTAGCGACAAGGCCGATTCCAGAGTCTCCTGATGGCACAGGAGGATGGCGGGCTTGCAGTCGGCCAGGATGGCAGCATGGCGTTCTTTAGGAAGATTTGTGTCGAGCGGCACGTACACATGGCCCAGCCGCAGTACCGTCAGCATGGAGATGACGAAGTCGGCCGAAGGTTGGCAGAGAACCGCTATGTGCGACCCCTTGGCGGGTTCCACCTTCTGGATGACTGAAGCCACCAAGCGAATTCTACCATCAAGCTCACCATAAGTAAGGGCTCGATGACGCTCGATGATGGCCGGGCTATCTCTGTGACTCTTGAATATGGCATCCACTCTTCTCGAGAGAGTGTCAGGCCAATCCCAAGTCTTGCGAGGTCCCTTTCCGACGACTATCCCCTTCTGCACGGCAGCTGCATCAGACATGCCGTACTGCTCAAGCATCTTAGATGTGTCCAAGGACAGCACGTCAAGCAGGTTGACATAGGAGTTCATGACTAGGTCGGTCGCGTCCCTGTCGTACAAGTAGCTCTGGGCGTTGACCTGCAGGTCGCACGACCCTTCTGCCGTCTCGTAGATGCTAAAGCCGAGATCAAACGGGCTCTGCGCGTCGCGGATGGCCTCGACCGACAGATGGCAGTTGTACCCCAGGCCTACGTCGGCCATGGCGCCGACGCGGTAGTTGAACGTGACCTGGAACAGCGGGCTGAAGGACGCATCCCGCGGCACGTTGAGACGGTCCAGGATCACGTCAATCGGTACGCGGCCGTTGCTGCGGCCCTCGAGCACGTGTCTGGATGTGCGTCGGACCAGGTCTGCAAAGGAACCGTGCCGATCCAGCTTGAAGCGTAGGGGGAGCATATTGAGGAAGAAGCCGACCGTATCGGCGAAGTCGTCATCGGTGCGACTGGCGTCCGTGACGCCGATGCACAGGTCGTGGATGTCGAGTAGCTTGGCGAACAGGACCTGTATAACCGTGAGGTAGAAGTGGAAGGGCGTGACTCGTAGAGCCTTGCTGGCATCTTTGATCTTAGCGACTAGGCGACTGCCAATGTCTTTTGTGAGCGTGTAGCTTTCATACCGCCGAAGTGGCCGCCGCCGTCGAGCGGAGGACATTGGGAGCAGAGGCAACACATCTGGCAGTTTGACATGCACCGTTTTCCAGAAAGAAATCTCCTTGTCCATAGCCCCAGACTCTACCGCCCGTCTCTGCTCGACCGAGGCGTCCATGTACAGTTTCCTCTGTGGACTCAGCGGCTGCGAGGTGTAGGCCCGCCCGAGATCGCGTAGGATGACGTACCAGCTAACGCCGTCAATTACAATGTGGTGATAGCCAAATATGATGATATGTTCGTCCKTGTTCTCCGGGGAAAGCAGCGTGGAGGCAAACGTGTCTCCGTAGCCGAGGTCCCACTCGTGATTTCGCAACGCGTCAAATTCATGTTGGATTTCCTCACGACTTGATGCGTGGAGATGCTTGAGGGAAGATGAAGGGGATGAAGTGCGCAAAAGCCCCTGGGTGGGTTCGCCGGTCTCGTCGTCGGCATAGAAGCACGTCCGCAAGCTGGCGTGGTGGGCGATGACCTTGTCGAGTGCTCCGCGAAGCCTGGGCACGTCGAGCGGTCCCCTGACGACGTACGAGACGACGATGTTGCACGTCGTTGGGTCTTCTAGATATTGACTGAGAAACCAAAGCCTAGATTGAGCGTAAGACATTGTATCAACCCTCGAGGTGTCCCTCACGACGCGTTTCGGGGCCCGAATACCTGAATGGACCCCTTTCTCAGACTCGTCAAACTTGATGTCTGGAATGGGCGTCTTTTCCGGCATTTCGGGCGTACTGACCCTCGTCAAGGGCGTGCTTGGGAAGTCTGGAGCATTTTGTGCGCCCGGAGAGGTCGAAGCCATCGGGCTTGAAGATTGTTGGCCACATTCGCTTGTAGGCACTGATGATGCTGGCTGGAATGGCTCGTCCTCTGAAATGGCCTTGTAGCTCGTGTCAAGATGAGTCGCACTCGCCGCAGTCTTCTTCTTTCCTGGGTCCTGTTCATCTCGGAGGGCGAAATACTGGGCCGCTGTGTCCAGGCAGATTTCGTGGACCGTGTCTCCGCCGAGAAAGCGAAGGACTGGTACGTCGACGTGGACCTCCTTCAAGAACCAGGTGCGCGTTTCGACGGCGAGGAGCGAGTCGAAACCCAGGTCCAAAAGGGGAACGTGGGCATTTACGCTTCCGGCATCGAGCTGCATCATAGACTCTAGCTTGGCCGAAAAGGCATCTCGGAGCAGAGAATGGGCCTCTTGGACCGACTCTGCCTCGTCCAGCTTCTGCTTGATGTGAAGCGCATCGCCAGCTCCTTCTCTCGAGTCGCTCACGTCTTCTTCGGGCTGTGCAATGAAGTGCGACAGCCGCGAATCGCCGTACCAAGGCGGCCTCAAAGGCGCGTCCGGACTGTCCTGGAAGGGCTCGAAGCCCATGCAAATGTCGGCCTCCAGCTGCGACTCAACCGGGCTGGCAAGCACTCCCTCAGCAAACAGGAAGTGGGCGTCGGTCTCGGACGTCGGCATGAAGCCCTGCTTTCGCAAGTGCTCCGCAAGTTTGGGGTCTTGTCTTGCGACGTAGCCTGCGTCCACAACCACGCCCACGTGGATCACAGACGCCGCCAGTGCCCTAGCTCTACGGTTCGAGGCGAGGCTCGCCATGAACAAGTTCGCAGCATGGTAGTTGCCCTGGCCACGGTTGTTCCCGATGCTGGCTACTGAAGAGAAGAGGACAAAGTAATCGAGATCGGGAACTGGGAAGAGCTCATCTAGGTATCTGGACCCATCCACCTTTGGCTTCAGCGTATTGTTCAGGGAGTCGACATCCATGTTCAGGAACATCTTGTCGTGAAGCACCATGGCTCCGTTGGCCACTCCTCCTATGGAAGGCATCTCGGCCTTTATCTGGTCCACGGTCGAACGAATGGATTGCTGGCTGGCTACATCCATCTTGTAAAGGCGGATGTCCGCCCGATGGTCTCTTCGCATGATCTCGAGCCAGCCTAGGTCCACCTCGCCGCGTCGGCTGGCAATGGCGATGTGGCGAGCTCCGTTCAGGATCATATAGCCGCAGATGGATTGGCCAAGATCGCCATTCAGGCCCACCATGAGATGCGTCTTGGACGATGAGAAGATTCCGGCCGGTGTCAAGGGCTTGACCTGGACCGCGACGGCCTCATCATGCTGCTGGCGCCAGTCGACCATGGCAGGGTATTCCACGGTAGACGAAGGGCTTCCGGAAAGTGTTCGGATTGGAAGCGCTCTCGTCTCGGTCTTGTCCGTGTTATTCAGCGCGACAAGGGCATCGGCGTATGCACTAGCTAACGCCTGATTGTCTGTCTCGAGGAGAGATGACTCGAAGCGTCTGATGACGCAGGTGGCGGGAACGAAAGCCCGGAGGTCACGGGCATCCGGCCCAGAAAAGTCGACCACGGCGGCGATTTCTCCAGGGAGCTTCTGCCTAATGGTCGAGCCAAGTGCGTGAGGATTGATCGAGATCCAACCCGCAGGCACAGATGTATCCGTCCTCGAAGTGGCGTAGTAGACTTGGTGGTCTTTCCACAGACTACTGTGCTCAATGGCTTTGACAAGGCTCTCGGATGGCGGCTCATACACCAAGACGTCTCCTCGTCGAGGAAGGTTGGATGCGAGGTTGCGAGCAATGAGCTGTTCAGCAAGTGCTTGGAGTCTTTGTGCTTCTTCTCCTCTAGAGGGAGTTGGATCTAGCTGAAGGGTATTTTGGGAACTGCAGAGAATGACGGACCGATTTGCTCTAGATACGACGAAGGCTTTCCCATCCTTGGACTCGATAGAGCCGTAGCAGAGGAAGTACTGTTGGTCCGGATGTGGAAGAGCCACCGACAGATGTACGTCGAGGATGATCTTTTCAGGGGTAAGAGGCGCTATCAGGCGGCGAGACAGAGTAGAGTCCACTCCCAAAAGCGACACCACACCTCCACGGGTATCGACCTCGACTTCTGCGCTTGCCAATGTGACTTCCTTGTTGATGGTTCGTCGCGAGGCATTGTATCTCTCGTTGCGTGGTCTATCAGGGACGAGGCGCGGGATCAGCAACGTCTCCCCGTCGAGAGCGAGCTCGGCCTCGGTCGTCCACAGCATGGGCTTATCAACATATTCCTGCTGCTTCGCCAGTGCTAACCGAAGAAAATATTCGGCCAGCACTGCGGCGTTTGCGTCTGATGGCTTCCCGACATCCAAGAGCTGCAAGTTGATGTCGCTTCGTTCGGTGCGCAGGGCCCGAGCAATACCAACAAACATGTTGGAGGTTGGGTCGGAGCCCCTGCGTCCGGCCGTGGCCCAAAGAATGGACTCGGACGCATCCAAAAGGGCCTGGAGTTTCTCTAGTTTTGACGGCGTCATCTCATTGGCGAACAGTGGCTGATCGAGCTCGGTCAGACTGATGACTGACACTCGCTCGTCAGGGCCCAGGGAGAGCAGGTCGAGCTTGGAGACGGCGGTGACGAGGGTGTCCCAAGGGGCGAGTATCTTTTTCAAGTCTCTGACCAGTCTAGCCACGGCAAGGGTCTCACCGCCCAAGATCAGCAGCTTATGACTTAGCGCTGGTACCAGACTCAGATGCGAGAGAGGATTGCGTAATAGATCAAATTTGTCGTCGGTGGCCTGGCTCACCAGAGTGGACACGTAGTGCTTGTATGGCACTTCATTGTCCAATACGATCTGGTCGACGCCCGAGAAGCCGGTGCGCTGCAGGAGGTCGTCCCATTGCACGGGCGAGATGCCTGGGGTCCATCGACGACCCTCGTCGCCCAGTTGCGGGCCAAGCCACCATCCGGGCAGCGGACCCATGATGAAGCCCAGGCGCAGGAGATCGCCCGTGATTTCCATCATGACCAGATAACCTCCCGGCTTCAGGAGACGCCGAACGTGGCGCATCGTGTCCGCGAGGCAGCGTGTGGCGTGCAGAACATTGGCGGCTATGACGACGTCGTACGCCCCTTCGAGGAAGCCCTGGTCGGCAGGGTCCTTTTCAATGTCACAGATTTTGAACGTCATCTTGCGGCGATATTCAGGGAACTTGTCGGCACCTTTTTCGAAGAAGCCCGACGAGATGTCGGTGAACGTATAATGGTTGAACGAGTTCCCAACGGCACGCAGCACTTTCCGGGTAGTTCCCCCAACACCCGCACCGATCTCGAGGATGTTGGCTTGAGGATGCCTATGGGTGATCTGGCCGAGCGCGCGCGCAATGTGGTCGTTCATGCCGTCGAGCCCGTAGGCTTCGACGTAGAACCGGCTGAGCATGTCGTTCTCCATCATCACCTCGAGCGGCTGCGTCTCGCCGCGCGCAATCGACGGCAGATTCTCGCCCAGGGCGCGCATGATGTGGATGTCGATGGCGTCCTGGCATTTCTCGGCCTGCTTCCACACGGCCTCGCGTGAGTCCTCGAGCCACTCGCACTTGACGGTCAGATGGCGCCCGGCGCGGACCTCGTCGACCCAGTGCTGCGCTGACTGGCAGAACATCTGCTGGTGCCAGGCCAGGCCCTTGACCTCGCGGGGCGAGATGTCGTCTAGAAGGGTGCGGTAGTAGTAGAGCGCCGTGCGGCCCATGGCCTCGACCAGTTCCTCGTCGGCCGCAGGGTCCGGCTGCTGCTCCAGCACGACCTCGTCGACGCCCGTCGAGACGTCGCTGTCCCAGCGCGTGTTGGAGAACAGCACCCGGTCGCTGCTGGCCAGGGGGTCGCCGGTCGCTTGCAGCTGGACACCCTCAGCCTGCACGCCCACGCGGGAGCCGTACATGATCTGCAGGTCGCCCTCGAGGCCCTTTGTTGACGAGGCCGTCACCTGGGCCGTCATTTGTGCTCTGATCTCGGGCGCGCCGCCTCGGGGCAAGCTGCCCAGATGGATGGTCACTCGTTGAATGCCGACGGGCAGGTACATGGTCCACATCTGGCCCGTCGACGGCGATGCAAACGCCGCGAACACGGCGTGGAACGCGACATCCAGGACGGCCGGGTGCAGCGAGTACGAGTCGCCGAGGTCTGCGGCGTCCCAGGATGCCAGGGTGGAAGCATAGCCCATGGCCCGCTGGGCCGACTTGGTGGCGCGGAACAAGCCCTGGTAGTCGATGCCCAGCTCCCCGAGGGCCGTATAGAATGTTTCAATGTCCACGGCGTTCAGGTTTGGCGGTGGTCGACTGGGCAATGGCAGCAGCTGCTGGTTGGCATCGGCTTCGCCAATATGGACCTCGACGCGCCCGCTGCACGTCCTCTCAGGCACGGCGGCCGCGTCGTCTGCCGAGGCTGCCGAGAAGGCGAACTCGGCGGACAAGAAGCCATCGCTCTTGCGAACGAGACGGAGAGTTGTTGTGAGCTCGGTCGATTTGTTCTCCTGTAGAACAACTGCCCTGGGTATTTTTAGGTCCCAGAGCTCGACAAGATTGATGGGCTTTCCGTCGGCGAGGGCCTTGGCCGCCTCGACGATGGCGGCGACGTAGGCAGCGCCGGGAAGAACGATCTGGCCCTGGAACACATGGTCCCTGACCCAGGGCATCTCGGCCGGGCGGAGAATGTTGCGCCATCGCAGCAACTCGAGCGTGTCGTCTGCTGCTCTGCGGCCCAGCATCCCGTGGGCGCGTCGGTCGCTAAGCCGGAAGTTGTGTGAGATGCGCGACTCTTTCCAGTGCACCCTGCCGTGGTCCCAGCAGTACAAAGGTAGGCCCTTGACCAACCGCGGGGATCTGACCTTGTTTTGCTGGTCGATAAAGGCTCGACGGTATCCATCAAAGTCAATCAAAGCTGCAGGCCCAAAATGCTCCCAGAGATAGCCCAGGCCGCCCGAGAAGGCCTCGACCTCGTCGTCTCCGCGCCGCATGATGCTGAAGTACGGCAACGAAGAGCCCAGCGAGGCCTTGAAGATCTGCGTGCTGGGGCCTTTGAGCGCAGGATGAGGCCCGACCTCGGCCACGATGTCAAAGGGGCCGGCTCTCCAGAGGGAGCACTCTACCGCTGGTGCAAACAGGACTGGGCTGAGGAGGTTGTCCACCCAGTATTGATCCTTCAGAACATCCAGAGATGAGAGACTGTCGTCGTCCTCGTCATCCAGATCCAGCACGAGCTCCGCGTCTCCACGCACGCTCGACACCCAGATGCAGCCCTCGTTGGGCCGCTGGACCTGGATGTTGCACGCCTTCAGCGACGCGAGATACGCAGCCGAGCAGGGCTCCATGCGATGCGAATGATACGCCGTGTCGACATTCAGTTTCCTGGCAAACGTCTTCTCGGCGTCCAAGTGCGCCTTGAGCTCGTCAATGGCATCCGCGTCTCCGGAGAGAGTGACGCTGGTGGGAGCGCTGGCAGCCGCAACGTTGACGCGTCCCGCATACTCTGACCTTGCACAGAGCTCGGTTGCACTCTCGAACGACAGGCCGGTAGCCAACATGGCACCCCCCTTAGCTAGCCTCCCTGCGTGAAACCCACGATAGTATGCGATCCGGATGGCGTCCGGGGCCGAGATGATTCCGGCTGCGTACACGGCGCCAATCTCGCCCGACGAATGGCCCACGACGCTGCGCAAGGCGACGCCACTGGCGCGCAGGACGTCGACGAGGCCGACCTGGACGGCCGTGCAGAGGGGCTGCGAGATGGCGGCCTCGGCGACGCGCGAGCGGTCCCCCTCTGCAAGGAGCTCCTGCGCCAGAGACCACGACGGCGCTTCGGCCCCCAGGGTTGCCAGTGACGCCTCGCAGCGGGCGATGGAGTCGCGGAAGAGCGGGCTGTGCAGCATCAGGTTGCGGCCCATGGACGGCCACTGGGCGCCCTGGCCGGTGAAGATGCCCAGGATGATAGGGCCATCATCTCCCAGGGCGTTGGGGTGGTTTTCGCCAGCAGCAACAGCAGTAGCGGTAGAATTGGAAGCCGAGTTGCTGTTGTCGGCAACAAAGGCGTCCATATAGGATAGCAGCTTCCGACGCGTGGCGCCCGAGAAGAAGGCGCGATTATTGCCAAAGTGCGTGCGTCGGAACTGCAGCGTCCAAGCCAGGTCGCCGAGGTCAAGGTGCTTGTTGTTGCGGATGTGGTCGGCGTGGGCCTGGACGGATCGAACGAGCGAGCCTCGAGAGTTCGCGGACAGCATGAGCGGTCCCACGAACCGCTCATCCTCGGCGTGCTCACCGATATCGTCCTGCTGCTTCTGTATGGGGCCCACCTGAAATGTTTCGAGAATGACGTGCGCGTTGGTGCCGCCGAAGCCAAAACTGTTGACGCTGGTGCGCAGAGGCGAGCCCGCTGGGACCTCGGGCCATTCGGACGCCTCGGTGGGAATCTCGAGACGCTTATAGAAGGGCGCAATGGCCGGGCTCAGTTCAGAAAAGTGCATGTTGGGTGGGATGGTCCGGTTCTGCATGGCAAGGGACGCCTTCAGCACCCCAGCTAGTCCGGCACAGCCCTCGAGATGCCCGACGACCGTCTTGATGGAGCCCACCAGCAGCTTTCCTGGGAGGGCCAAGTCGTCTTGCCCTTCCGGGAAGAAGGCATCCCGGATGGCCCTTGCTTCAACCGGGTCTCCGGCCCGCGTGCCGGTCCCGTGGGCCTCGAAGAACTGACATCGGTCGACCAGGGGATCCAGGCCGGCGTCTCGATACGCCTGCCTGATGAGCGCCGTCTGCGCCGTCGCACTCGGCACCGTGATGCCCGCGGTCCGGCCGTCCGAGTTCACGGCGCTGCCCCGGACGACGCACTCGATCTGGTTCCCGTCGCAGATCGCCACGCCGAGCGGCTTCAGCACGATGGCCGCAAAGCCCTCTCCGCGGGCGTACCCGTCGGCCCCCGCGTCCCACATGCGGGACCGGGAGTCCGGGGAGAGCATGTGCAGTTTCGACTCGGCCACATACATGGTTGGGTCGAGCAGGAGGTTGGCGCCCGCGACGATGGCCATGTCGCTCTCGCCGAGTCGTAGGCTCTGCACCGCCTGGTGCATGGCGACCAGGGAGCTGGAGCATGCCGTGTCTATAGTCATGGATGCACCCCTGGCATCTAGGAAGTATGAGATGCGGTTCGACAGAATGCTTCGGTGCGTGCCGGTGCCGTTGTGGGTGGGTATGGTCTCGAGGTCGCGCGCCTGGATGTCGGCATAGTCGCCGTTCATCAGTCCGGCATAGACCGACGTCAGCGAGCCTTGTACCTGGTCAAGGGGGCAGCCGGCTGACTCCAGAGCCTCGTACACGGTTTCCAGAAGTATGCGCTGCTGCGGATCCATGCCGTCTGCTTCCGAAGGACTGATGCGGAAGAAGGATGCGTCGAACACGCGGGTGTCTTCTGACAAGAGGTAGCTCTTGTTCTGCACGTCGGTGCTGCCATGATGCTCCCCGTTCTGGTTGTAGAAGCTCCACAGGTTCAACCTGTCGGGTGGGAACTCGCTCAACACGTCTCTGGGCTTCTCCAGCAACTCCCACAGCTTGGATGGCGAGTCTGCGCCACCAGGGAAGCGGCATGCCGATCCGATGATTCCCACTGGTTCGGACATTGTATCTCGGGGATTGGAACGAAAAAAAGAAATCAACTCAACAATGTGGCAGTGGGAGTGAGTTTCTCGGGGGGGTTGGAATATTGCAGCTTATACAATGCTACTTCAGTGTCAGGATGACAGTACATTCCCTAATTCTCGGCGATTGGGGCGAAAAAGAAATCAACAAGAGACACATTCCCTAATGAATTTCCGACCATTGCTAAATTCGCGTCTACTCGCAACCTCAGCCTCACAACGGGGTTTACGTGTTCGAGATATTCTAAACCCGGAAAACCGATACAGTCGTTGAGTCCATGTCCAAAATCCCTCCGGACTCCGGAGCTAAAGGTCCGATGAGACAATCCGAAGATGCTGGATGCCGTTGAGCCTCCTTTCTGCCAGGCTCTCCCGTATCATTATCTCCCCGGATGGTGAAGGCCGATAAACTCCCCTGCCGCATGGTCCCTCCATATTATCTCCCCGGATCGCGGAGCCAGGCCGCTGAGCCCCGTGATTCGATGCTCACGCATAACACCTCCGCGGATGCCGGACCTGGAGCCACGGATGGATCACGGCAACGGCGTTGGCGCCATGTGATTTTAACGAAGCAGTTGGTTCCGGATTCAAATGCTACCAACCAACAGCTGGAACCCGTGAATACATATAAACAAATTCCCAAGCTGCGTCCACCTGGGCGTCCTTGTCTGCCTATTTACTACCGTTTCTCTCTCCCGGATCAAGCCTGAAACCGACATCAATGCGTAGTCTGTCATCAAATGGAGGCATGGACCCATTGCCGAAAATACAGCGAGCCCTCAAGGTCCGGGGCCCGAGGGAGGTTGAGCTGCACGAGACGTGTCCTCTACCGGCCCTCGAGGATGACGAGATCCTAGTTCGGGTAAGATGTGTCGCCATCAACCCTGTTGACGCTAAGGTGCTCGACATGGCGCCACGCGTCGGGGCGACAGCAGGATGCGAGTTCGCAGGCGACGTAGTCAAGATGGGCCCGTCAGTCAAGAACGACCAGTTGAAGGCGGGAGTGGCTGTTTTCGGCTGCGTTTGGGGGAACCACCCCAACCGGCCAGACAACGGGGCGTTTGCAGAGTTCGTGGCCGTGGCCGGCGATCTGGTCTACCTGCTGCCCCCTCACTTGTCATATCAGCAGGGTGCAAGCCTAGGCGTCGCGCTCCCAACTGTGGGGATGGCGGTATACTATCTGTGGCCTCTCCGACTGCCCTACACCGGGCCGGGCCGCAGCCCGATAGCGCGCGGGGAAACAAGGCAAACAAGCGGGGAAGCAGAAGAGACGCGAGAACTAGAAGCCACAACCACGCTTGCTGATCGCATGGAAGGAGCTGGCGGACATGTGGGTGTGCGGCATCTTACACGGCCAAGTTCACCACCGTCCGCACTCGGCACGCCCAGAAAGCCCGGGACCAGCCGATACGTGCTCGTGTACGGCGGGAGCACCGTCTGCGGCGCCATGGCCCTGCAGATGATTCGCAAGTCGGGACTCGTGCCGGTGTGTACGTGTTCAGCGCGCAACTTTGCCCTAGTCAAGGCACTAGGCGCCCAGGAGGCATTCGACTACCACTCGCCCACCTGCGGCGATGACATTAGACGGCACACGGCGGACACGCTTGCTTACGCGCTCGACTGCATCACCGATCTCGCCTCCATGCGAATCTGCTACACGGCCATGGGGCGTGACGGCGGCAAGTACATGGGTCTGGAACCTGTGCCCCTGCGGGCCCACACGCGCCGGGACATCAAGCCCAACTACATCCTCGTCTACACCATGTTCGGCAAGGAGGTCACCTCGCCAAGGCCTTTTGGGAGGCCAGCCCGTCCCAAGGATCGGGTCTTTGCTGAGCGCTGGTATCGAGGCACGCAGACCTTGGTCGATATACCCGGCGAGATCCACCCGCATCCTCTCGACCAGGGCTCTGATGGGCTGCATGGCGTGATCAAGGGTCTAGACAGGATGCGGAAGGGCGATGTCAGCGGAGTGAAGCTGGTGTACGAGCTTTGAGATGGGCTCGTCGCTGCCGGGTTTGGGCCAATCAGTGCGTTGCCGGTTTATCTGATAGAGCCATGTCTGAGACGTCGCACTGCCTTCCCAATAAGTTGCAGGGACTTGTAGCAAATACGAATGCAGAGTACATCGGACATA
>LFRF01000041.1:143706-185146 GCA_001189435.1 Tolypocladium ophioglossoides CBS 100239 | reverse complement strand
CCCGGGTGCTGCCTACCTTCCGGTCCACCAACCCTGCCAAGGCCGGGCCGACTCCCGACTAGAAGTTACGAAGGCCGGGAATGATGAAGATGGAGGGGGGGCAGGATTCAGCTCGCATCTGATATACACTAAATACATGTAGACACGCGCTCCACGCTACCAAAGTAACCTCGTGGAGGAGCCTCTGTACGTTAACCATTCCTTCAAGGCCCGGACCCCCCAACCAAGGTTCGCTTATTCACCATGCAAGAATAACCGAGCTTTTTCGCACTGCCGGCTCTTTGCAAAGGCCTCCTAATTTTCCGTCTCCCCCGCCGTACCGTCGACAACGTACTGTTTTGTATTGGTCCCCGGATTGCGCTGCTTACTATCGCCACATGCACCTTGATTGATAATGGCATGCAGTGAATGCACTTTGAATGCCCACTATCGCAACCGACCTATGCGGCTGTTCCCATTCTTCTCGCTTGTGAATAATAATAATTCAGCCTTCGGGACACCATTCGCCCATGCAACCTCTTTACTCGAGGGTCGTATATGTTTCATCTTTTTTTTGATATAAGGTAGGTTCGTGCCACCTGAATTTTACCGCCTGTGCACGTTGATGGCATCACGGTCTTTTTTCCCTGGCCGTCCTTTACTCGAACACCGCGTGATACCTAGGCGAGAGACATGAGTGCACAATCAAGCCAGGGCGGGCCGTCCCGCAAGCGGCGGAGACAGGCTGTCGTATGCACTGAATGTCGTCGGCGCAAAATCGCGTGCGATCGGAATGCCCCCTGCACGCAGTGCATCCAGTCCAACTCGGCCTGCACCTACTACAACTCGTGTTCCACCAGCAGCGACTTCTCGAGCGACCAGGATAACGGCATCAAGCCCCGTCACATAACCTCGTCGTCGGCTGCTGCTCAGACAATATATGCCTTCGGGCCGCGACCGCAGTTGCCTACCTCGGCCGGCTATGATCACGCCTTCTCCAGTGCCGCCTACGTTACCACAATACCTCCAACACCTCCTATATCCGTCGACACGGGAGCTTCAAGCTGGTTCGACACGGCAAGCCTCGGCGCGCTGCCGCTGCCACTCAGCATGTCCATCGACACTGCTAGTATACCCTTCTCGGTCGGCCAGCCTGAGTTTGATGGCGTGACGGGCATGGGGTATTCGGTTCCATCAGACACTGCGCAACCGACAGGCTCCCCATCCCAAGAACCGTCCAGGGTAGTCTTCCAGAAATCCAGGTTGTACGGGCCGAGTCACTGGATGACGGTCTTCCGAAAGGTAATCAACGGAAAACTCGGTGGGCTGGGCCCTTAGCTAATTTCATCGTTTGAGGGACAAAGTACGAGCAACAAGGTCTGTTCGAAGACATCAACAGCGCCGTTTTCCACAACGAGGGCCATCCCGTCTTGCAGAAATGCAAAAGGTTGGCGCGGGGGCTCAAGTCGAAAATGGGTCCCGATCCGCATCTGCTTTCGCGGCCTCTTCGAGAGTTCATGCCGTCGAGGGATACTGCGGATCGGCTGGTGCAGCTGTACCTGCGAACCTTTGAGTCGGTGCACCGGGTTTTGCATGTTCCAACCTTTCAGCGCGATTACGTGCAGTACTGGAGCAACCCGCAAGCGGCCAGCGAGTGTTCAGTGCTCCAGCTCCTACTTGTCATGGCTATCGGTACGTGTTTCTACCAGGATCCCTCGTCGTCAGACGGTGCCGACGGATGCCCGACGTTGCACGAACAGTCGACGCAATGGATACATATTGCCCATATACGGCTTGCGGTTCCCTTTCGGAAGAAGTACCTCGACCTCCGTGGCGTGCAGGCACAGAGTCTACTGGTTCTTGCCCTGTTGACCAACACTAACGCCGTCGGCGGAGATCTCGCCTGGATTACCACGGCATCGCTGGTGCAGAGTGCCATGGCCATCGGCCTTCACCTTGGGCCCAGCCAACTTCCCGTTAGCCCCCTGGAGGCCGAGGTCCGGCGAAGGCTGTGGGCGACGATGCTTGAGCTGGCGGTGCAGGCCAGTCTCGACTCGGGCATGCACCCCGTCATCGCGGCCGAGGCTCTCGACTCGTGCGAGCTCCCCTCCAACCTAGACGACTCCCAGATCAGCGAGTCGACCAAGACGTTGCCGGCTTCTCAGCCGACGAGCATGTTCACGCAGAACTCGATCCAGTGTGCCCTGCTGAGGTCGCTGCCAATCCGGCTCAAGATCGCTGAGACGCTGAGCCGGTTCCGCTCCGAGCTGCCGTACGACTCGGCCCGACGCATGGGGGCCGAGCTCACGGCAGCCCTCCGAGAGACGTCGGAGCTGATTGACTCGTTCCTCCCCACACCGCCATCTGCCTTTCAGATCCAGCTGCAGGACCTCTTGGTACGGCGCTTCCTACTGATTCTGCATGCTCAGTTTGCGTACAAGGCATCCAGCGATGTCAACTACCACTTCTCGCGGACAGTCTGCCTAGAATGCTCCCTGCTCCTGCTCTCGCCCCGGCGTAACAGCAGCAGCAACGAGCCTAGGGGGGGTCGTGACAGCAACACCACGCCCTCGTCGCTCGACGACTATACCAACCTTCGCGTGTATGGCGACGGGCTATTCAAGAATGTCTTGCTGGCGGCGGCTTTGACGGTGTGCGCCGAAATCTTGCTGCAGTTGCACGAAGACTCGTCGCCGGCGGCATCGTCGCTGTCGCGGCGCGAGCTACTGCAGGCCATCGAGGACGCCGCCACCCTCACGCGCTGCCGCATCCTCAGGGGCGAGACCAGCGTCAAGGCGCACGTCTTCTTCGCCTGCGTGCTGGCCAAGATCGGCACCTCCAGACGCCGTGCGTCCTTGCAGCACAAGCCGCAGACCGACCAGGTCGTGGCGGACGGGGCGAAGCGCGCCCTAGACAGCTGCTTTGGCGCTTTGGAGGCTAGGATGGGCCGTATGGTTACATCGGGACATATTACCAGCATCTCATCAAGGCCGCGCATCAATTTCCCCGAGTCGCCTCCCAGCGATGCTGGAAATGACGATGGGCTCGGGCGAAGAAGCGTCGCGGTGTCGAGGCTGGAGCGAGGCAGGAGTCCGTCGTTGGATGATGGCTCGGATGACTGGTTAGGCCAACTTGCGAATTGTGGCGAAGGATGGCTTGATTGATATATCTACGTAACTTTCCAGGGCTACTTGCCCGAATTCCCTACCTAGATGCCTCAATGCCCGAGGCTACAAGTCCAAGACTCTTTCAAAGTTCCATACGAAGCAGCACGGTTCCATGCCAACACGCCAAGCCTCAGGCTTCCGCGGAGGTTGTGGGGTGGGGCTCGGGCGGAACTTACTTTTTAAGGTCAAGGTCTAAGTGGCGTTTCGTCCCCGCGTTATCAGTCCATCGCCTCATTCCTTCCGCGGAGCTCCGTCTCAGGCCTCCCATTTAGGGTCTCGACTCCAGCCGCAGGCAACCGCTGCGCGCTTTGCAGGGGTCGTCTCGGCGTTTCTGCCCATGAAGTTTCCAAGGGGGTCTCTGAAAATCGACCACGTTCCCCGTGAGTGGCGTAACCGTCCATCTGATTCGTGGATTGATCTGATGATTACTTCCGCGGAGCTCGGCTTCATGGGCACGAGTGAGTTTGCACTGGCTCCCCAGCCTTGGCCAGTCACTTGCACTTCCAGGCACGCTTTCGCTTTGCACTGCACCCATTTTCTCTTTTGGTACTTCGTACCGTCAATGCCGCCTGGCACCGCACCCAGGAAGCCCCCCACAGCACGAGCTGCGTCCGCCATGATGCCGCCGGACAACGCCAAATCAATCACCAAAGCACTCGAGTTTTTCCTCCCCCACCTCAGCAGAGTCGCTTTCTAGCGGCCGACGCCAAAAACGTCGTAGTATTAGAGGGTTCGTTCGTGGGGATTGAGTTAGCGACACGGCTGGCATATGTTTGCCCTCATATGCTTCTTATCTACCTTGGGTCTCCTAACCGAAATACAAGATCGGCTACACCGGGCAGCGGCCTACTCATCCATCCTAGCGTCTCTCTCCCTAGCGCTATCTCGAAAGAGATATTCCGTATTCTTATCTAGCCGACGCTCCAAGTACTCGCAATCGATGCATCGAGCCTCAATATACCTATCTTTACCTTTAACGACGTGGCCGCCCACGGCGGCCCCCATATAGCATGGATGTAGTCCCTGGTGGTGCTAGAAAATATTCTGGCTACGATCCGCGTGCAGCGCAATCACAGATATATAAGCTTAACGTGTTTATCGAGGGTGCTATCGACTGAGTAAGACGCATAACATCTTCTACTCAGTGGATGCCGACGGTTCCGACGTTATGGTCCCCGTGAGAGACGGGCGGCTAGACCTGGAAATCGAGCGGGCGTTTGGGGCCGATTTCAAGGGGGCTGATTTCAAGCTGGCCAGTAGGTCTGCCGAGGAGCGTGTGGGAGAGCCTGTCGGCGGTGCTTGAGAGATGCAATAGGCGCCAGGGGGCTTGGGACTTGGGGCTACTGAGAATACGCTATAGATAGAAGAAAGCTCCTCACTCATCGCACTAATGTTAACAACATTAGAAGACTTCGGCCCAGGGTGACTCTACAGCATCAAGTACACTACGCATCTTTGGCCTGAACTCCGCGAGTCTGCGGGCATAGTGCTCACTCCAAAACCCACTCCATTAAAGAAGCGCAGCTCCCCACGGTCTGGATACATGCCTTCAGGACGAACCTAGAATCCGCCTTCTTGAACAAGGTGACCCACTCCTCTCTCGTCCTCTCAAACGCATTCATCACCGACAAGACCTGGAAGTCGACTCCAATATTGAGCCTGGTGATGAGGCCCGTGGGGCCCAGACCAGCCTCGTACACACCCTCCTTGCCATTGATCGCTCTCCCATTGATGACGGCATCCTCGGGCGGAGGATCGCCACCGTCCATGACGATGTCGCGGGTGACGATGCGACTCTTCTTGGGGTCCATGGCCTCGACGCAGCGGCGCAGGATGGCAATGGACTTTTCGTCGGGCTCCTTGTGTAGCACGGTGCTCATGAAGTAGACGTCGGCGCCCTTGACGGGCTGCTCAGCGTACTTGTCGTGCGGCATGTAGTTGACGCGGCCCTTGAGCTCGGCCGGCAGCTGCTCGTAGAACTGCTTCTCGTACCACGGCTGGTTCCTCTCCTGCACGATGAAGGTGAGGTCTGGATACGCCAACGCCACCTGGGAGCTGAGGGCGCCAGTTATGCCGCCGATCTGGTATTCGCGGGTTAGTGGTGGTGAATACATCACCATCTCGACTGTGTTGGACTCACATCAACAACGGTCGCCTTGCCAAGCTTGCCCCAGCCAAAAGAGCGCATCAAGGTTTCGCCCTTGATGGCGCCGCCGGTCCCGAAGAACTTGTCTGTGTCATAGAGTCTCCAGAGGCGGAAACCCTTGCCCTTTATGCCGTTCCACTCTCCCTGATCATCCTCCTCCATGATCTGATAGAACAGCTTCTCCTCACCGGACTTTGCGTTGAGGTTCGGCCCAGTGTGCAGGGGATCGGTCGTGTCCCCCCACTTCATGGTCGCGTCGACCAGTTTGTTCGTGTACCACGGCTGGACCTCTTCGATGTTGTGCAGGATCCACGCCCGCGCCAGCGGATCGCCGATAGCCAGGGCCGAGTTACTCGTGTGCGCCACGAAACCCCGCTCAGGCTCACAGAAGTAATACTGCGTGTAGGCCATGTTCATGATCCGACGGAGGCGGTGCTCCGCGAGACCAACAATTTTGGAAAGCTCCGAGTACGAAATGGCCTCGTCTCGAGGCACCGCGTCGAAGATGTTGTAGCGGGCCAGGAAGTGGAGCGTCATGTCATCGAATTTGCTCTGGTCGGTCATTTCTTAGTTAGCGTGCTAATACCACGGGACCGACGACGACGTCTGGACTCACGTTCATACAATGCCATCTCAGATGGTCGGCAGCGCCAATGGCAAGATTCGCCAGGGCTGAGGCCTGCTCGATCAGCAGGAGCCGGGCTCGCTGCACCTCAGCATTGAGTGGCAGTTCCATGGGGCTGTCTGCTGCAAATGAGGGCTGCGGGAGATTATGCTGGGTTAGATAATTATTGATAACGTCCACTTGGGACTGGATATTCGAGGCTAGCTTCGCAAAGGTCGACATGATACCGGTCTGGGTGAAACAAGCTGTCTGGTTAACTTGACTCGTAGAAGTCGAAGAATCCTGAATGTACTTGAGCTTCGCGTCTCAATACTGTCATGATACTGAAAATCAACAAGTTCAATGTTCCCCTTATACCGGATTACAGACTTGGCATTAGTAAAATCTCACAGAAAGGTGCTTGATGATGGCCGGATGCGTGATGCAGGCCTCCCCGAAACTCCCCGCCAAGATGAGAGGGTGCTATCTCCGTACTGTACAGACTTATGCACACTGGTCCGGGGCCACCTGCACCGAGAAGACGCTCCACATACACGGAGAATTGCGGCATGATGCGGTTTTGATAGATGTGTCCTTTTTCTTCCACATTGTGGGGTCAAGTTCACATGAAGAAGCTCCGGAAACTATACGTGATATTAATTGAGATATTTGGTGCAGTTTATATAATTTATTAGATTTAGAGTCAGAACTAGTCGCTTCACTGTTCTCCTTGAAGACGACTGTACTATCCCAGTGATTTATACGTAGGTTTGTAACTCAGGTCTTCCGCCGCAGCTCTTATAAATGGACCCTGTTGAAGGAGCGCATGCCTAATCTAACTAACTCAACTCTACAACTAATACTATATTCACCAAGGTATGGGCGTTCCGTCAACATTGACAAATGTGCCAGAGGTGGTTGCAAGTGTTGCGCCATCAAGCTAGTAAGCTATTAGCATCAACGCAACATTGAACATGCCATGATTCAGTACGCAAAATATGTACGTACCAGAGACAGCAGACTCGACACGCACTCATCCACAGAAAGGCCCTCAACCGGCACTCCCAGCTTCGCAGCAGCCGCTGTGCGGTTCTCGGTGACGACGGAGCCAGGATGGACCGCAAAGGCGATCAAGTTGGGATGCTCGATCTGGAGCCTAAGGACAAAGAAATTGGCCAGCATCTTGGAAGCGGCGTACGAAGCGAGTGGGAAGTGTGCAAATGTCTTCATGCCGCCCATGCTTGCTGCCCCGGCCGAGTTGAGGAGGAAGGTGGGCTTCTCGGACTTGCCGAGCAGCGGCCAGGTGGACTGGAAGAGGCGGATGACGCCGTAGGCGTTGACGTCGATGTGTTCCTGAAGGTCGGCGAGCTTCATGTCCACGACTTTCTGATGGGCAGCCACATCGAAGATGCCCGCGTTGGCGATGACGATATCGAGTCGGTCGATGCCATGTTGCGAGGCCAGGGCTTGCACGACATCGCTTGCGTCCGTTTCTGACTGGGCGTTGATCTTGACAACGAGGACTCGGCTGTCTTGCGCACAGTTAAATTGGGAGAGGCTGTTCGCCTCGGTCGAGCCTGGTGCTCTCACTCCTGCAACGACGATGGTGTTGGGACGTTGGAGGTAGTGTCTTACGAATCCTTTCCCGATGCCTTGTTGTAAAAACCGTCATCAGCTGCGAACCAGTTGTAGCTTGCAAGGGTGAAGCCCGTATGTAATCAATACTAACCCTTGGTGGCCCCTGTGACAAGCACAACCGTATCCGTATTCCTCTGCACAGTCATCTTCAGTATCTGCACACGTGCAAGCTTGAGTCGTTGAATGAATCTGTTGCTATTGCATTCCAACAGTGCCCTCCCATCCCGGCAGGTCCCGAGCCTTGGGCTTTTCTTTGTAGGCCTTAGTGAGATCGTGAGACGGACAAATGATCTCCGGTGATTAGCGCCGCGGAACGTGAAAGATGGGCATTCAGTTCCTCCGTCTCTACGCCATTCCTACATGTGCATCGGTGCAGTACGTACGTCGCCCACTAGCAGGGATCTCCCGTATCTCCGCGGATCTCCCCGGGCGCTCTGGGGTGGCTGGCCGTGACTCCGCTTTCGGGGCTTAGCCATACACACGGCATGATGATGTGACGGTTCCGCGGGACTACAGGTACATACGTATCGACACTCCACGGCAGGTCGGCATGCTCGCTGTCCCCAGTGGTGTGCGCTGTGAGACGTTGCAACACCAACTCCCGTTCCGCGGGAGTGGGACACTTTTTGGCAAGCTCGCTTGCTCGTGCCCCTTGAGTAGCATTCACTCTGTCCCCAAGGGCGTGCCATAGGGAAGTTGCAATAACCCTTCCGCGGAGCGGCAGCTAGCATTGTTTGAGCTAAGTTGCGTACGAAGTATTGTTGTTCGTTCCTCGTTTGAGGCGGGCCGTACTTATTGTAAATAAGGTGGGCAAGCGGCTCGCAGTAGGTAATTTTTACACCTTGCAGCCACGACACCACCACTACGAAGATTACCATTTCTTGCCAAAAGGCGCTCGGGTTAGCGCAGTCCTTCAGTCCAGTCACCATGGCCAACATGGAGAAGTCGGGAGCCTCTGGCGACAAGTCGGAGACTCGGCTCAATACTGATGTCACCGATGTCGAGCGCTCTTCCTGTCCCGTCGTGGAAAAGTCGGCCGATGAGGCAAAGGATGAAAAGGATCCAAACGTGGTCGGCACGACGACCTGGAGAACCCCATAATCTGGCCGTCGGCTGAGAAGACTACGGCCATTGTTATAGTATCGCTGATAACGCTGCTCTCGTACGTACGTATACATGCAAGCAGCGTCCTTTCAGCTTGCGTGTTCTCTTCTGTATATACGTTATGTTATTAGCATACACGCCACAGCCCCACATACTAGCGCTCCGGCCAGTCCCAGCTAGAGCGGATGCAGGGAGAAGCCCAAAGTATTTAGCAAGACGGCGCGCCGAACCTCTCGCGCCCCCCCACGGTTCAGCACTAGAAGTCTTCCGAAATGGAGTCCCAGGCAATTCCCGGTCCTTTCGCTATCATAGCGCTGTCCGCTGCGGCGTTAGTATACGTCCTAGGACGAGTAATCTACCTGCTCTATCTCAGTCCTATCGCACACTTTCCGGGTCCCAAGATCGCTGCTGTCACGCACTGGTAAGCAAAGGCCTCGGAGACGCTCAAAGGCAGACTTTGACGTGATTTAGGTACGGTTTCTACTACGATGCCATCTGCGGAGGGCAATATGTGTGGAAGGTGGAACAGATGCATCAGAAATACGTGAGTTTCAAGCTTCTAGTCGCTCGGGTCGCGTTACGCGGACGGGAACAGGTGTTGCGGTGTATGGACGGGACTTGATGTGACTGACATGTGGCAACAGGGACCGGTGGTGCGGATCAACCCGGATGAAATCCACATCTCGGACCCAGATTACTACGCTGTGGTATATACCAGCGGTCAGGAGCGTCGCCACAAGGTGTTCAAGCACACGCGCCAGTTTGGGGCACCAGACTCGGTGCTCGGGGCCGTGCACCACGATCTCCATCGAATGAGGAGGGCGATTCTCAGTCCCTTCTTCTCCAAAGCCAGCGTGTACAGACTCGAGCCCGTGATACAGGACAAGGTTGACGAGATGATAGAGCGCATGGAGGAATTCAGGCTCTCGAGACGGCCGCTTCCGCTGTTTGAGATGTTCGCTGCTTACATCAATGGTGAGACTCGCACTTTTTGAGTACTACGAGAGAGACGCAAAGATTAACCTCAAACAGACGTTGTCATGGAATACGCGTTTGCCAGAAGCGACCGACGCCTGGCCCAGCCCGACTTCGATCCTGTCTTCTTGAATGCCTTGACAGCGGCCAGCGACATGTGCCACTGGGTGCTGCATATGAACTGGATGCTCAGGATGCTCCAGTCGATTCCGGTGCGGCTTGCTAGGCTGTTTAATCCAGGGTTTGTGTCACACCTGAACTTAGCTCCCTTGAGTGACTAGCTAACAGTTCATATACTAGGCTTGGCAAGGTCCTCGACTTCCAAGATGTAGGTGTCTCCATGGGTGTCTCCATTTAGCCTTTGGACTTCTCCCCAGCTCACCGAGGACGAAGAAAGTAAAAGACCAGATCCGGAACATCCAAGACGGCACGAACCGGTCCAACGAGAAGGGCTTGCACCGCACCATCTTCCACGACGTTCTGGACTCGGACATGCCCGCATCGGAGAAGAAGCTCGAGCGCATGTGGCAGGAGGGCATGGTGGTCGTGGGGGCCGGCACCGATACCACAGCTTGGACACTGGTAGTCGCGCTTGTGCATATCATCATCGACGCCGGCATCCGCCAGCATCTGGAGGACGAGGTGCTGGCCGCCATGTCTGACAAGGGCAGCCTCAATCTCAGCGACCTAGAGCAGCTTCCCTACCTCTCTGCATGCATCAAGGAGGCGCTACGGCTCTCGTACGGCCTGACGGCCCGGCTTCCCCGCGAGGCTCCCGACCGGGTGCTCGAGGTACCCGGGACCACGGGGTTGGCGATCCCACCCGGCACGAAGGTGTCGATGGACGCGGTGCTGATGCATCGCCATCCGCAGCTGTTCCCGCAGCCAGACCAGTTCCGACCCGAGCGGTGGCTCGATAACCCGCGGCTGGATCGCTATCTTGTGTCCTTCTCCAAGGGCGCTCGCCAGTGTCTCGGCATTAACCTCGCATACGCGGAGCTGTACATGGCGCTGGGGGCTGTGTTCAGCCGCTTTGCCGTTGCTGACGGGGGTCCTCGCCTGCAACTTCTGAATGCCGATGCCAGCTTACGGGCTGTCGAGATCGCCGGTGACATGTTTCTCCCGTCTACTAAGTCGGGCAACAAGTACGTCAAGGCTTTCTTTAGCTAGGCAGGGTTGTGGAATCTCTCTGTTTGTGTAAACCCAAGATTTGCTACGCAGTGCAAGGGCGATGGAATCATGTAAATTGTCTCGACTTTGAACTTTTGTTTTCACATACGTCGACTTGACTCGTCATCGACTGTAAATTTTTATGAGTGTTAGTATTTGTGCAGCCAACAATCTCTATATATCAGCCTACGAATACATATTTTATTCTTATTCACGTACCCCATGTCCCCCAACGACTTGTCGCACTACATACCGGACAAGGCCGAAGTTTCTAGTGGTGGGCAACCAAAAAAAATTGCATTAGCCTTTCTCTATGGCTGGATACGAAGCATGTGCCCGACAGTGGGTTTGCCTCCTACATAATGAGAGAGAGCAAGGGTGTTGTTGGAAATGGCACCTTCGCGAAACAAGCCCCGCGGAGCTAATTCAGCCGCGGAAGCCTGAGGCCGTCACATAATAAACCCAATATATCACTCCATTCCATGGAATCTCTCAAGTACACATGTCGATTCCACGGAACACACCCCAGTGGAAGCCACCATGCCGGCGGTAGGCGAAGGCGCACGCCCGAGCCACAAGAGACAGCCCTCCTGTGACTTCTGCCGACTATTTATATAAATATATTAATAAGTATATATAGTTACCTTATTTTCTTACCTAGTTTTMGTTTTAGTTTCAGTGAAAGAAGAAAGGTTGTAATTATAACACTAAATATTCCTTCTTTACACGGATTTAAGAAGCGTTAGAGTGCTTTCTCTAATATTCACTTAAAGTCCGTATATCCCGACCCATCCCATCCATCAAGCGGCTTCTTCTCTCCCTAAGAATACGCTTCTCGCACGCTTCCAGGCTTGTGCGTTAACCACTTCCCTAAACTCTACACCATATTATCGAGAAGATGCGTGGCCCACGCAGGGTCTAGCGGCGAGCCCTCCCCCCCCCAAGATCCTTCCACATCCTCATAACGACCTGCTCCGGCGTCGCCCGGATAGAGAAGTCTGTTAAACGAAACACGCAGTAGCCAAACCTCTCGCACCCAATCCCTTCTCCTTCCACTTCGTCGTCGTAGTCAAAAGCCACGTCCACGACGTCACGAAGCGTCGCTCCCCTCGCCTGTGAAGGAACCTCCTAAGCCCGCTGCCAGCGCATGTCCTTCTTCTCCACCCTACTAAACGACCCACACACATAGCCCGGATGCCTACACGCGCTCAGCTCGCCCATGAGTCCCTGCGTCACGGGCTTGTGTTGGCGGATGTAACTGTACACGACTTGGATGAGGTACCGCCCACGGATGACCTTAGGGTAGAAGACCTGTGTAGCTGTGACAGGTTTTACTATACCCAATCCGTCAATATAGACAAGGCTATCTGTTGGCGCCGTGAGTTTCTCTAGGTACTGTTTGTGTGTCTTATTGAGGCGGTAGTGCTGCCTCAAAATGCGCGTGTACTTGAGCGCGAGCTAGATGTGGTGATGGGCGATAACGAAGGGCCACTCCTTATGGCTTATTCCCGCCAGATTCCGCCGTCCAAAGGGGCAGATGTCGAACTTCGAGTTGGGTTTTGAAGGAAGATCCGCGACATCGATGGGGTGGAGCAGCAGGCACTTCTCGCATGCCCATCGGTCAGGGAGGCGGCTGGCCCGGTCAGAGAGGTATTGCAGGCGCTCCTTGTATACCCGGCGTGTGAGATGTGAGGTTATGTTTGTAGTGCGATGGAGTTGGACGTCTCCTCAAGTAGGAGAGACGATGGTACATCTCAAAGCGCTGCAGCTCTGGGAGAGGAATAATCGGCTATACCGGGGTAGATGGTCCGAGATATCCAAGAGCAGTTCGACGGGCAGTTTAATTATCGGAAAGTACCCGTTGATCCTCCTTTCGGCAACCCCGATGCGTTCCAAGAGGCGTTGCAGCCGTCTCTTAGGCTTTGCAAGATAACGCGATGAAGTATTAATAGCAGTATCCATGCTGCGGGATTCTAGGGAATAAGTCCGCATTTATACCTTTGAATTTCTGCTTCTATATTAAGGTAGGCAGTGAGCAATACTTATATAGATACTTAAGCTTCAGGCCACGGAGCGCCATGCGCCTCTGGCTCCCTACATCCATTATTTTACGCTACCATATAAGAGGCAACGTTTACAGGCAAACACTATTATAGGCTTTACTACTAATAATGTCTGCCTGGTGGCATGTGTAATCAAATTAGGTTTGATTCACCTGGGCACTAACATAATTTGCGCCAACCTACCTTCTGCGCCTACCAATGTTTTACTAACCTGACCGCGTTTGTTTACCTACCTGTGTAAATTTTTTCCAAGATAACGGCAGGAGGCGCTAGGTATTGTAGATTTTTCACCCTTCTTTCTTTTTACGGCACGGCGCGGCACGGCCCCGCCTAGACTACCCCTATTTTTCGTTACTGCGAGATGTAAGCTGTGAGTTATAAGCTGCAAGAAGGGAGGGAAAAGAGAGGGAAAAGAGAGCAATAGAAGTTGCCTCCGTGTATAAGGCCACGCGATCAGATAGTCGGTATAGACGCCGGACTCGAACCAGCTAGAGGAGGCCACCGGATCGGAAAAGGGGCATGCCGCGCCGTGCTCGGATTGATGGAGCCTGCCGAAGACTGATAGACAGAGCCGCCGATCCTGGCCACCGTTAGTGTCAGAGCCGGCTGTAATTATCTGATGAGATAGCTAGGAAGAATAGAGAAGATATCACGGCTTGGCAGCGGCCCTTATGAATAGTTACGGTCCCTACCCCTTCTTCCGCTTAGCAGCTTTGTTAGCATCTTGGAGTTTGAAGTTCAGTAGCTTTACTACAGCTTCGCCCTTTTATAGTCTCTATAACTTGCCCCCTTCTCCCTTGTGTGCCTCCGGACGAAATCTGGGGGAGACAACACGAGAAGAGGATTAATAGGACAACTCCGCCGCCCGGCTTCGGAAGGGCGATGCGGAGAAGGATCTAGCAAGGGTGGCAGCGCACGCTTCGTGCCCTAGGTTTTGGCATTTTGTAGCTAGCAGTCTGAATAGGGATAAGTGGAGTCTTGGTTTCTAGGTTGTTGAAGCATGCGAACATCAGACTAGGCGACGGATGCCACATCTCTGAGCTCCTACTTATGGATTTTCAATAACTTCGACATGAGATAATCTACAATCAATGAACCCTTTGACTTGTACGACTCCTAATCAATGTGACCTCCCAATGATTATTTCTTCGACTTGATGGTGGGAACCCCCGCAGACTGTAGGGATTGGTTGCAGAAATTTTGCTTTGGTTCGCCTTCGCGGAATGGTCTCCGGCCGAATGTGCGCGGGCTGCGAAGCCGCCGGACAACATATTTCCGCCGCCCCTGGCCTACATTCCAGTTGTCAATAGGAACAAGCTGTGGAGAGTATTATCCGGGTCGTTTAATCGTACCTGAGAACTCTGGATTCTAGACGAATCAGATTTGTGCTTGGGCATGTTGATTAAAGCTTTGATTTGAATCCAAGAGGGTTATTACAGATAGATGCTGCGAGATTGAGAGAGAGATGAGAGGGGGGCCGTTAGGAGCTTATATGTATATTGTGCAGTATAGTACGTAACATGAACTTGATGAGACCTCACTACTCCGCACGAGCAGCAGTTGTTCTTAACAATGTTGCCTCACCCTATTGTCCTGCATCACCCAGAAATCGGATATTGATCAGACGCTTAGTTCTTTGAACAATGCATATTGGTACTCAACACTTTCAGGCTTCGCCGCCACTGCTACTCAATATTCCCTAACCTATCCTAAAACCTGTGGCTTGTAATAGTGGCTTACTGTGCTGCGGATGGCCCACCACTACTGCTACTCGATATTCCCTAACCTATCCTGAAACCTACAGCATGCGGTGGCTTGCTGTGCTGCGGGAGGCCCACCGCTACTGCTATTCGATATTCCCTAACCTATCCTGAAACTTGCAGCTTGCAGTGGCTTCCTGCGCTGCGGGAGGCCCACCCAAGGAATTTCGACCGCGCGCGTGCTATCGGCATGGTGCGGGTGGCGGATGTTGAACTCAGGGTGGTTCCAAGTCAAGCCCTTTCGGCTTAAGCATGCGCAGTGCCATTTGTTATAAAACCCACCGATCACCGCGTCGTCAATCTGTCAAGAGATTGTTTGACCATACATTGGTACGATTCGCAGCCTCAAGTATCGAAAAATTCCTCTCACCCCGAACATGGACGGCCCTAGATTGCCTCTCAAATACGACGAAGGGACAGGCGACTACGAGAAGGGGGACATGACAGAGCTGTCATGTTGGTACCAGTCACTGTCACCGCTTAGAGTTGATATTGTGGGCGACTTTGCTGCGAAAGACCTTTTTGCGATTCCTGGTGATTCATTGCTGCTTTATTGCGTTACTAACGCGGAAGTAGATTTCACCAGTACGTGCAACATGCTCTTTCCTGTGATAATGCTTTCGCTGGAAACAGCCCGATTGACTATTCAGATGGATAAAGCTTCTCCATGCGATACATGCGGTAGAAGCTTTCCTTGACAATCTGGTGCGGCGTAAATGCGCATTTCACATTATCTGGTTTCGTGATCACGAAGAACTCTGCGTCCTAACAGATGTCTCCGACACTATCGCCTCTAAATTTCGTCTCACTCGTGCCATCCTCATCAAACATCTAATACAGAATATCGGAATTCCTCAGTCGGTTGAGAACGAGCTTTCTCTCCAGTTTGAAGATATAGAAAGCGACGGGTTTCAGCAATATCTCTCAAGCAATGCGGTTCGCTTCTTTCTCTGCTTTGATGGCCAGTCATTTGGCAAAAGATCGACATCCAATGGCATCCAATATCTCAAGCTCACTCATCAGCTTTCCCTCAGCGGCTATAGCGGGCCCTGATTAACAACCTCGAGTTTGTTAGTTCCAAGGTAATGCGGCTATTCCAGCAATCAGTCTACTTCCGTGTTAGACTAACGGGGCGAGAAGGTTCTTGCATTGGTTTTCTCGCCAGCCTTGAGTTGCAAACCTGTTTCAACACCGAAGGTCCAACCGCGGAAGCCCAGGATCCCATTTGCGGCTATATCTGAGTTGGAGCTTAGGCAGGGAATTGTGCTAGTAGATTGGTCCATCTGGGAAGATGGAAAACCTCTCACGGCCCGGGAGATAGTCTCGCTGACAGGCCTCTGCAACGCGCTCTTGATGGATTCTCGAGAAAGCATGAGAGACTGCACTGTGGCTTACATTATGCATCTATCCATATTGAGACGTACCAATCTGTCTCAAAGGTCGTGCAAAGAAACAACAGTCAACGAGCTGAAGCAGACAGCTCTCAATGACTTCCTCGGCCGCGTCGACAACTTATGCACAAGTATTGTCGAAAACTTGTCTGAAAAAACAAGATGGGATGTTTTTGACTTGCTCGATGGTCGTATCTTCCCACATGTTTTCCGGTATTTGAACTGCTTGGAACTTCCTAGATGCATCACCAAGGAAGTTCGTCAGTTCGCAGCGCTTGTACATCAATTAACGGGGGTTGATATCTCAGAATCTATTCCGCCATGTCTATTTCCCGTCAGCAATGAGACGAAAGAAACCAACTTCGGCACTGGGGACAGTGTGCCTCTTTCTCTCTTACCCTTCACTCACCAGGCCCTGGACGAATACCTTTCGCCAATCAAGCTTACCACAAACGATTCAATAGAGCCGAATTCCGCGCAAAAAGTCTTCCAAGAGGTCTCACATTGGCACAACGCACAAGTCCCTGTTGACGTTAAGCACATACCTCGACCAAAAGGATTTTTTGCCATGAAGAAGAATCAGAGCTTGATGGCTGATATCATCGCATACTCTGCCAGCCTGGCCAATGCTTCCGGCAAGCCAATCAATCCGCAGATCATTGTGTCCGTTCCGGCTGTGGCGCCTTTTTCTAAGGAGCGAAAAATACGCGGGGAGGAAAGTGCAAAATCGAAACAAGGATTCCAACAGCACAAGGCAAAGAAACCATCTTCAAAAAGTGGCCGAGAAAACGCGCAAATCGAGGCTCAGAGAGTTCAGCAAGAGAAGCTCGACAGCAAAGCGAATGACGTGCTAAAATCATGGAATAAGCGCTGTCGCGAGTTCGAAACTGAAGTGGCCCTGGAAAGTCACTATCTCAAGGCCACTAAGTATCTCGCCGGACTCTCGAATCAGCACCTGGCAATTGTGGGGGGTGAAGTTTCTTTGTATTTGTGCAACGTTCTTGCATCGATGCTCCTCGGCGCAAAAAGGAAGAATACCATGATACCCAGTGAGCTGATATCAAATACCGCAGAACTCCTTAATTTTGCTAACTCGAAGGTGATCAGAAATGGATTTATTCGCTATCATATGGTCGAAACTTCTCCAAATTAGCACCATGTCACTTTCGCAAGAGGGCGCCGCCCAGTTCGAACTGTTCTCGAAGGCTCTAAACCTTCCGACCACGATGGCGGCCTGTCCTTCTACGAGAAGCGAAAACTACCGTTTACCAGCATAATGGCAACATCGTGGATTGAGTTGAAGCTTCCGATCGACTCTCTTGAGTTTCAGCTAAATTATTGCGGGCCTTACATGGAAAGAAGCTTCGACCAGGCTCCAGACCCTCGTGTTCCATTCAACCCTGATGCTTGGCAAAGGGAAGTCCTGGATGCCATTGATGCCAACAAGAGCCTATTTGTCGTCGCGCCAACTTCTGCTGGGAAGACTTTTATCTCATTCTATGCGATGAAGAAAGTTCTGCAGACAACCGACGGTATCCTCGTATATGTGGCCCCTACGAAGGCTCTTGTCAATCAAATCGCGGCAGAAGTCCAAGCTCGATTTTCCAAAACATATTCCCATGCTAGTAGGTCAGTTTAGGCCATTCACACAAGAGACTATAGGGTCAACAATCCCACAGGCTGCCAAATTCTTGTCACTGTTCCGCATATCTCCAAATCATGCTTTTGGCCCCGTCAAACTCAGCAGAGACCGACTCTTGGTCTCTTAGAGTCAAGAGAATCATCTTTGATGAGGTTCATTGTATCGGTCAAGAAGACGATGGAGTCATTTGGGAGCAACTGCTGTTGCTCTCTCCGTGTCCAATCATTGCTTTGTCAGCTACAGTCGGCAATCCCATGGAGTTTAAAACTTGGCTAGTAACTTCTGAAAAGGTAAAGGGTAATGATTTGGAGATGATTTTACACTCTTCTCGGTACTCCGATCTGCGCAAGTTCATATACCTCCCCCCCGACAACTTCGCTTTCAGGGGATTGGAACCGGCGGAGGAACTTCCAATCCCTGGATTGGATCAAGGACACAATATGCTGTCACGGTTCACATTTGTTCACCCTATGGCCAGTCTTATCAACCGGTATGCATATGATCGTTTACTCTTTTGGTACCTTCTAATTCGGCTTACTAGCAATCGAGGAGCGATCGATGATATCAATCTCGAACCTAGAGATTGTCTCGTTCTGTGGCGATGCATGTCGAAGCATCAAACCAAAGACTTCCCTCTGCATGAACGCTTGGATCCTCGAAAATCCCTTCCCAATATTGTGAAGAAATCCGACGTTGTGGAATGGGAGGCTGCGCTGAAGGGCACTTTGTGCTTGTGGATGCAAGACACCAAGTCACCATTCTCGACCGTACGCAGGGAGCTTCAGTCGACAATTCTTCGACAGCAATCTTCTTCTGGATATCGAGCACTATCTTCAGAGCTCCCCATCCGGAGCGACTCAGGCGTCAAACCCAAAATCAACGAGTTTTCCCTTGTTAACGCAACGCTCCCCCTCATAACAGACCTTCATCGCCATGGCTCTCTTCCAGCGATTCTATTTAATTATGATCGAAAATACTGTGAAAGAATCGTTTTCTTTCTTCTCAACCAGCTGGTGCACGCGGAACATAGTTGGAAGGATTCTAATCTGAGATGGAAACAAAAGATGACTGAATATGAGGCGTGGAAGAAGACGAGCTCTCACCCAAAGTCTCAAAAAGGGAGGGGTGGTTCGACATTCCGACCTCAGGACGGGAGCAGATTTTCCAAAATGGATATGGCCAGAGAAGAGGCGAGCAAAGAATTTAGCATGTGGGAGAGCTTCGACCCGGAAGCTCCACTCGACATGTTTTGCATTGCGGATAGAACGAAATTACTCGACTCAGAGCTCGACAGCATCATTCACTCTCTCAAGGACGCCAAGTTGGAACCTCGCATCACACAAGCTCTTCGACGAGGTATTGGAGTGGATCATGCGGGAATGAATCGACAATATCGCCAAGTGTGAGTCGATCCTGTCAAAGCAAGGATTTGCTCCCTGTGCATATGACTGACCAGTTTCTGCTGTAGAGTTGAAATGCTCTTCAGGAAGGGCTTTTTGACAGTCGTCGTGGCGACCGGTACACTGGCCTTGGGTCTGAACATGCCGTGTAAGACCGTAGTGTTCTTCGGCGATTCGGTGTTCCTCACCACTCTGAACTACCTCCAAGCAGCTGGACGAGCTGGTCGCCGTGGGTTTGACCTTCTCGGCAATGTTGTTTTCACGGGAATGGCTCCCGAGAGGGTGTTTGAAATAATGTCATCTAGGTTGCCGGACCTCCGTGGTCATTTCCCACTATCAACGACCCTTGTGCTCCGACTGTTAGGGCTGTTACATCACACGAATAATTCCGAATATGCTGTGAAGGCCATCCACTCTCTACTGTCTCAAACCCACCTCTACCTGGGTGGGCCATCAGGTCAGATGGCAATGAAACATCATTTGCGATTCTCCATCGAATACCTTCGAAGGCAGCATCTCTTGTCTCCCAATGGCGCTCCCTTGAATTTTGCCGGATTGGTGGGACACCTCTACTTCACCGAGAATGCTGTTTTTGCATTTCACTCCTTACTAAAAGATGGATACTTCCACGAAGTCTGTGGGGCTATTGACAGCAGGCCAGAAGATGTTGTCATCCAGCTGGTTCTAGTTTTGGCGCATCTGTTCTGCCGAATTCCCGCCCGCAACGGCGGCGACAAATGGATCAGGAATGTGGTTCATAGGTCTCCATCAGTGGTTATGCTGCCACCATTGCCGAGCCAGGCGGAGAAGATCCTTCTTCAACACAACAGAGAGACCCTCGACATATTTCGAACGTACGTTAGCTCGTTTGTCGAGCAGCATCTCAGCGGGAAGCCAGATAATCAACTTCCTTTCACCAAATGCAAAATTCAACCAAATCACTACTCAGGGGTTTCACCAATGATAAACCATCTCCCTCCGACAAAGCTTCGCTCACCATTTGCTGCACTCTCTGGTTTCACTGATGATTTCAAATCTGTTCATGAACTCTGCACAACGCTCCGCAATGGGGTTTTCCTTGAAGAGTCTGCAGTCCCGTACATACGCATCTACCCAAATGATACTGCTGGTGTGCCATGGAATGCCTACATCTATGACTTCTTCAAGCATGGAGATCTGGAAGCACTGATACGAGACAATGGAATCAAGAGCGGTGATGTTTGGTTCCTCTTGAAGGATTTCTCGCTCATTTTGGCCACCATTGTCACAAGTCTTACACACTTCTTCAAACTGGATACTCCGATTGATGTGCAAGACATTTGCGACACTAGTCAAGAGGATCTGAATGAAGAGCATGAGTCAGGACTACAGGATGGGTTTGTTACAGCAGCGCCTGCGCTCTCGACTCCGGTTCCATCAAGGGAGAAGGGAAAAGAGATTCTTGCAGATTCTTGGGATGATGAGATCGAGAGCGCTCGGAGTGAATTAAGCGCATCTCTCAATCCTCTTTCAGGTGCCTCACAAGCGTCAGCCCCGGCCTGGCAGGGCGATGGAGAGCAGAGCTTAGTACGCGTGCTGGCAGCATTTCGAAAATTGCAACTGCAGTTTGATGAGAAGTTCAAAAAGGTATGGGCGTAAAGTGGGGTATCTGTTCTTGAGGCATCGGATCGTGTGGTCACCTTTTGTATGTGTCGAGATACCGAGTGATCGAATGGCTACCTGGTCGCTACAGTCTACAGAGGGACAAAGAACCATCATTCTCCAAGCAGTGCACCGTCGAATATGCTTTCTGGATCCGTGTCTGCTACACCTCACTTTGAAGAGCGCTTTCTGTCGAGTGTGTAGATCGGCTGACACCCCCCCCCCCCCTTCCCCTCCTACGCTCCCTTCTGTTAGCTGCCTCAAGTACAAGTTACTGGTATTACAATCAATTGAGGCCCCCACAAGCTTCCGAGGAGTTCAACGTGGCGTTTGCGTAACTCTCGTTCAGGCCCAATGAGACCAAGACATCAACAGGCCGCGCCGTGTAKTCTGGCTTTGCCGGCGTAGAGTGTGCAGTCGCATGCACGCTACCTCGCACGCTCTCTCTAAACGTTTTCTACGACCGGAGAGCTTGCTACTCGAGAGTGTTCCAGCAAGGCTACACATTATTGACGCCAAAGGAACGATGCACGGTGTTGTCATATTCTTATGAAAGTCACGGAGATCTAGATTCCCCCTTTGGCCCTGCCGTCCATGACGGCCCTGATCTCGAGCCGCGATGCATCATGCGGCCTGAGAACAAACGAAGCTTTGGCGGGTGGCCGTCAATTTTGACCATGTCTCCATAGATTCACCAAGCTCCTCTCTTTTCATAAACAATGGCGTGTCAACGGCTCGACAGCTTCGCACTTGTATAGGCATCACTTTTGTTTATGTCGAACGGCTCAATATATGCCATACACGATCACACAAGCAACCGCCTATCCGCTTAGAGTACAATCGAAGCAATTCCAATAGCGCGACGAAAAAATAATTTCTTGGGTGTATATTCCTGTCAAAGGCGGCATCACAAAGTTTGGTTTTAGCTACGTACCAAAGCGAGCAGGTAATATTACCAGGTCGCAAAGTTTCCTAGTAAGACGCAAGGCAACATATCAAGTGAACCATCTAACAGGTAGCAGATAAGCACGGAGACTGCTGGAAATATCTTCATTAGGTCTTATAGGACGAGCTTCACGGTAATAAAGTAGCCTCTGACGCTTATACATGATAAGCCGGACGGCTTACCGATCTCATTCGTCTCCGAAGATGAAGGTCACGGATTATAGGACACGAATCTTCTCACTAATATCGCTATCAACAGTGATAACTCCCTCCTTCTCGTCAGCTTTGCTTGAACGCGCCTCTAGAATCTAAATTTTCTACATTCCGGAAGTAGCGATCTGCAGAGGTAACATCATCCGGTACGAGGACGGGCTATGGCGCGCCTTTGGACAATACAGGCTGGGCATCAATCCAGTCCGATAACATGCAATACCTGCCCACCTCTATTTGCCAACGCTACATTCCGGCAACCTCACATAGATAAAGAACTGCGAGGGGTTAGTGTAGTGGGTACTACTATCAAGCGGGTTCACGACCACAGAGGACCTGCTAGACGTGTTGTGAGATGACCGGTTTTTTTTCAAAGTTCTGGTCTGAAAACGGGGCAACGAAACTAGAACATGTCATTGGAAACAAATAAACTCATTTGCGGCTTTTCCACTTGCTATATGGGTTATCTCGTGTCCGGCACTTGTGGTGCGTCGTTTGTGCGATGAAGCCCGTATTCCGGGTGCCATCTCTGTTGATGATCATCGCCTTGTCCCATCTGCGGCAGAGAATATCCACCAGTTTGCCGTTTTCGCATCTAGCCCAATTAACTCTGACCTTGTTAATTTTCACAGAAGTGTATTCAGTTCCGTTGACTATGCGGGTCTGCGCGAAAGTCGGCTCTGTACCGACATCCATGGATGAGACGTAGGCCTAAGTGGAAGATCCAGCATACAATTGGGTGGATGGTCCAGCATACATATTAGGCTTCTCAAGCATCTCAAGTAACTCGGCTGTGATTTCCGCCTGGAACAGGTGGATGAATTCATATCTGACATCTGCGTTGCGAGAAGGCTTGACTTCAACAATTAGCCACGGGCAGCGGGCGGGTGCATTGTATTTATTAAAATACATAGAAACAGGCCCATGCGCGCTGTCGTGTCCTCTGTGTTTCATCAAATTACTCGTTTATGTCTGCGCTTGCTTGGGGTTCTTCTACATCCATATTGCTCAGCTACTAAGCAGGATAGAAGCATCGGCCTAACCTTTGCCACAGCCTCGTCTCTCATCCCTACACATACGGCCTGCTTCCCAACAAACATTAGCATGGCGATAGTGTTGATTGTATCAGTCCAACCAGCCTGCCCTTGTCATCATTAGCACTTCATCACAAAACTAAGTAACCAGGCGTCGCGGCTTGCGGCCACGGCGCATAGGGGCCGCATATATACAAAACCAGAAAGCGGAAATCCCGGCATTGCACATACCGCAGAAGGAAGAAGAGCAACAAGGACGCATGCTAGAAGAGATAAACGATGCCGTTACCACGAGATATCTATCCTTAGCACTCATATTTTGACGGGGAAGACGGACACACCCCGGGCGAGAGGCAGTGCAAGGGGCTAATACCGGCATGTAATATATCAAGGACCGCTTGATCGCCAGTCCTCGGCCTTGGGGAGGCACGGCGCATAAGAATTGATATGCCTTATAAATGAGTAAGAGTGAGTAAGGCTACTTAGCTAAGTGAGCGAAGATAAAAGTAAATAACCCTAGGACGGTCCGAGATAAAAGGCCATTTATATAGCTACCTAGAGTCCTGACTAGATAGTTTAAGTAAGCACGAGCGCCATTGAGTGATTGCTGACCCGAGAGAATTGAGTATCAGTCCCTGCGGGACGTGCATGAAGGTTCCTTTCGGTGTGTGGTTTCCCCTCCGTCAAAATATGCTCTACGAAGTAGGGGATTTAGGCTGTAACTAGCTGGAGAGCCCAATCTGCGTTGCATTGTGAGGCAGCACGCTCTGAGATAGTTTACTTAGGGCTATCGGTGGATTTGAGCCACCACCATATGGGTGTATCTTCGCGCATGGTATGTGTGCGTTCTGAAGGAGAGCATGGCGAGCTTGGTCGCTGAGGTTGGCCCAGTAATAACCATGGGCACGGAGTCGGCTAGATGCGATTAGTCATTGGTTGCACGTGTCAAGAAGATGGAGTGAGTGTCTAACAGAACTAAATGTGATCTGCTACAGCCGCTACGAAAGGTTCTCGCTGTTTAACGGCTATCGACATTACCTACGGAGTATAGTTCAGCCATTCCGACATTCTCGCACTCTAGGGCATAGTAGCATCCACGTTATTTAAGCAGAGTTAAGGGGGTTTACTAATTATAATTTATTTTTTACGAAGTACGGAGCCAACTGGTTCTACCCACTACGCTCTCGGCGACTGCCATATTAGTGCTAGTTATCGTTACGAAGTACTCCGTGCTCCGTAGACGCATAATTAATTTATTTCGTAAGCGAAATTAATTTCGCCCCTTTTTGACAAGATGACGACGCTTTTGCTTCGAACCGTGAAAATCACAACCGTCCTACAATCGCCTGATCAACTACCCGCGCTCCGTCAATGTGTGCAATGATTGTTCTTGACAACATCCGTGACAGAGAGGCTGTGCACCAGCGATGTCTCCTGATCACCGGGCGATGCAAAGGCCCTGTAGGTGACGATGGTCACGTCCAAATCGTGGTCAATGATGAATGCGGGCGAGCCACGTTCCCGGAACAACGTTGGCCAATGTGCCGTGGCGTGTTCAAGGCCCTTATCATCTTGGCACCAGGAGACAACGTTCTTCGCATAATCTCTGGACAGAATCAGTTACACTCAATCGAGGTAGTATATATGCAGTTCCCTGTGTTGTTGCTTGACACGGCCACGATACTAACGGTTCTATGCCAGATATGCGTCCGATATGTACCCTTGTTGCAGACACCGCCTCTGCACCTTGCCATCATGGTCGCCAAGGACTCGCCATTGTTAATCGACTGCCCCCCCTCGCAAATTCGGGGCCCTATCTAGCGCGCACTCCAGCTTAGATGCAGCTATTTCGAAGCTTCGCGTGACAGCTTACATGTGGCAAGCTCTTACCGCAGAAGAGATGCGGTCCAAGGGCCTTGGGCGTCGCTCGTTCCGTCTGGAAGAGGAGTGGGCTCCCGACACAATAAGCTACACCTTCGCCAACGAGGCCACTATGCATTCCACCGCCAAAACCCACCTGATTCGTACCGACAAGACCGTCGCCGAGCTCAGGAACGCCCAACTCGCACAGCAGAACCCGACAGCCAGCCAAAGAAACGAGTTGCACGAAATCTTTACCGAAGCTCTACTGGCAAATGGCGCACCGTTCACGCCAGAGGCCCGGCCTGTCGTTGCTGGCATGATTCTTGACTCCCATTACGACGCAAACGCAAAGCTGGTTGTAGCCCATGCGGCGCTCGGGGCTCATAATCCCAATGGCCTGTCTCTGGGCATATTTGGCAGCCACCTGACGTATTCCTGGCCACGATTCATCGAGGAGATTCCTGATTGTCTTTTGGACATCACACCACCGGGTGATCGAGTAGGAAACGACAATGGCGAATGCGCGTCTATGTGGGAGGCCTGCTCTGTTGGTCAGGGAGCCTTCTTACACGAGGTCGGCCACGCATTTTCCGCGCCTCACACGTCCGGCATTATGAGTAGAGGGTACTCGAAGGATTGGCCGAAATGTTTCCTTTCGAAGACTGCTTACTGCGTTCACGCGCAGACTGAGGGCGTCGCTCCGGTTACAGAGGCCACCCCAAATGACTGCCATTGGGACATTAGGGACATGCTTCGTTTCCGAAATCTTGCACACTTCCGTCAACCTTCTGACGTGGATCTGAATGACGACGACCCTCCCAGCTTTGGGCTTCAGGATGATTCAGATGTGCTCCGCATCACCGTCACTTCAGAAGCAGGAATTGCTCAAGCATTACTTAACGGAAACGTGGAAGCGGGGTCATCTGTTGCAAACCCGTCCAAGTCCATCCGATATACCTTGGAGGAACTTGAGAACCGTTTCGATACCCAAAAGCCCTTGGCGCTCGAGGTGATTGCCATGAATGGAAAGCATCGTTCCTTGGACATGTGGAAGTTCTTCGCGGACAAAAATTACATCCGCGTTCCTGGCAGCGGGATCCGCCTTGCGAAAAGAGGCGTGTCCTGCGACAACACTGAGAGTGACGACTAGTCCTGGGTTGTCATGCTGAAGAAGCGAAGCAAAGATGGGTATTTGGTTTCCGCGTCCAAGATCGATCTTAAAGTTGGTTGCGCGCTTGATGGTGCAATAGTATACTATAAAGATGGCACTAATACACCCTGCGGCCCCCGAGGCAGGAATGGCCAAGATCCTGACATGGGTGGCCACCAGTCAAAGAAGATTGCGATTCCTAGAGGAGAGGAAATCGCCAAAGTTGCAGTAAGCAAGTCTGACGACTGGAGTCTGGGGGGCCTGAGAATGGTCTTATCGAATGGTAAAGCCAGGGGTGCCTTGAACAAGGGACACGGTAGTACTGTGGAAGTGCTCGGTAAGTTGATCTTTCTGTATTCATCTCCTATCAAATCCATACTCTACTCTCTATTCTAGTGGTCGGAACTACTATATCAAGGACCTAGTTAGCTAACTTGGAGGCAGTCCCTGAGGAGGGCCACAGGATCGTCGGCTTCTACGGCACCAGTGGTGCCCACGGAATTTGCAAAGAGTTCGGCATCGTGACAGCGCCTTGGGATCAGCGACTCCCGGACTCTGTCTACGATCAACCCGAGTTGCAAAATCGCCCAGTTGGTGGATTGTGCCGAGCAACTAAGCGCCGCAAACGAGACGACGTAAGTCGACATGTCTCGGCCGTTTGCTCGTGAATTTGTGCATTGTGCTAACAAGAGCTTAGTCCGACACTGAGGATGATGAAACTATTACATCCGAAGATGAGGACTGTGGTTACGACAACGAATTAGGTTTTGATGACATTTGATTGCTCTATTTTCTGTATTAGGCATAACGCCGCGCTTATCCAGTCTAGATTTCTCTATGTGACGGACCTGATGAGAAACTGCAATCTAATTCTCCAATTATGCAATACTGCTTCGACCATATGTCTACGATATCAGGGCCTCGCTAAATGTGACGTACTTGTTGTAACTAGTAAGAGCCACAGGCAACGCTCGTACCCATTTGTCGATGCTAGTACCTGCGTATATACATACCACGACAGGATTATAATCACTCCTTTAGAAAATCTGTTACCATAGCCGCCTGCCGGTACTCTATATATGTACGCATAAGCCCCTAAACCAGACCCCACGACTTCTTGCATTCGTGCTTTAACACAGCCTTCATTATCAATGAATGTAGACGATGGAGTTAGATGCTGATTTAGCTCGAAAGTGTCGGAATACGTAACTAGGCTTCCCACTATAGACGCCTCAGACGCATTAATGAAGACTTATTGGCATTGTGATAGATGAGAGTAAGGGAGATCGGACTTGCGAGCTTTCGGCGGGGTGGAGGAAGGTGGCGGGCAGTTGTATGGTGATAAAATCGGACGCTTCAAATGACAAATTCCACCGCTGAGAATGCGTAGCGGTACTGTAAATGAACGCGCTATTATGGTCGATTTGACTGATGAATCCTGGGCCTTCGGGCGAGGAGCGCGGACATCGGCTCGGCAGGGCATCTATCGTCAATGAGTTTTCTCCCGACACTGGTACATAAGATAGTGGTCTAACTTTATTCAGAGACATGATTTTTCCCTAGTAGTAGCCGTTGGCAGGAGAAGAAAAGTCTAGAATTCAGCTCGGCCGAGAAATATCTGTTGCGCCGAATCGATTCCCAAGGCTTGTCATGTTTGAATACTGCGCAGAACCGGGCCCACATCGATCTAACATATAAACACCCTTTTCTCGTTCATATAGCTGCCAATGCCTTATGTAAATGCACATTCTCTTCCAAATTTTTAACTTTGTCGCACGCACGCCTCGTTACCACCTGACATCACCTCGCGATTTCTTGTCGTTATTAGGGGCGCTATGTGGGCTTGTCAATGCCCTGTCACATTATCAACGATAGGGTATCTTTCCATCTAACCATAGGGGCAAAGCAGCCCAACAGCTCGTAGCCAGCTTTCATGGCCGCCTCTAAGTTCTGTTGATTGAGGAGAACTCCTTTTTTCAACATCCGTTCGCCTTTCAACGTTTAGCAACGGCAAGTGAATACTCACATAGATTTTGTTTTTGTCCCGGGGTCTTCGATTCCGCTCCACCTGGCTCCATCGATGTGATTCCAGTCAGAGTCACTAGCCTCATAAACTATACCGTACGACTCGATAGAAAGATGTTCCTAGATGGCCAGTGTCTAGACAGTATTTCCTATCTATGTCTTGTCTAGCGTATATGCGAGCTAATGATACAACATAGCGGATAATACACTTAAACTCATCCATATAATAAATATCACAATAATTCCATCATAACCAAAACTTAATTAGAACTACTCAAAATCATCTTCCTAAGATATCTCGATGATAATCTAACACGTCTGCGCATCATGTGCACTTTATGACTTCCCTTTCTTAGCTGAAAAATTCAAGAGCCAGGTTAAATGCTAGATGACTCGGCCGCGAACTTGGATTACTTTCCTAGCGTCGAGGTCTCTCCAGCACAGAGCCGCCATGAAGCTAACCACATACAGGCAAATAGAGGCAATCAACATTATCCGCAGACTCTCGCTGTAAGCGAGATCGATGCCGTTCCTAATCGGACTCCCCTTCGGGTACGACATCTGGGACAAGATGCTGCCATAGATTTGCGGAGCGAGAGAGCGCGAATCGGCAGGAAGGTATTGCTTCAGCTTTGAGGGGAATACGGACGTCCATATCGCGGCCGAGATAGVCGTGCCGATGGACACGCCGCAGTTCCCGATCAGCTCGGAGGTAGCTATTAGTGCGGGGATCTGCTGCTGGGTGGCCACCGACATGAGGGCCAGCTGCTGGCAAATACCGATGGTCCCCAAGCCGAAAGACGTAAAGATCATGCACATAGCGATGTATCCGATGCCGCTATCGGCGTGGCGGAAGTGTATCAAGAGGCCCGCGCCGAGAAAGATCAATGGCATCCCGGCGCACACAGCCACCCACTTGAAATGTCCGTAAAAGCGAAGCACGATCCCGACGATGATGGTCGAGAATACCGCGCCCGCGATCTGGATGTTCCCTATGTTGATGGTGGTAGGGATGTCGAGATTCCATATGATGAGAAGCGCCGAAACAAAGTAGGAAATCCAGATGTAGGTGGAACAGAAGAGGCTCGAGTTCATGAGGAAGGCAAAGGTGACATTCGGCTTGCGCATTAGCTCCCACTGGATAAAGCTGACTGGAGCCAAGCGCCACTCGTAGAAGACGAAGGCGCCGATCAACAGGGGCCCTATGATGATGAAACTGATTATCATGGGCGACCTCCACTGTTCTGACTGATACGAATAGAGGCTGAGGGCGAGCAGAAACAGCGCCAACCCTGAAGCCAGGAGCAGGAGGCCGATAAGGTCAAGTTCTCTGGCGTAATAGAGGGCAGACTGCAGTGGCGTCTGCCCGTTATTTACCCTTAACAGTAAGCCTTGCTTCTTTGCCTTGCGTTGATAGTAGGACAACAACACTATCAGCGGAGTGCTGGCGACGGGAATGATGATGGCCCACATTCCAATGCCCCATCTGAAGCCGGTCTTAGTGATGATGCTGTTAGTGATTGGTGCGTAAGCCCACACAATCCCTATCATCGATGACGATGTGATAGCGATCATGAGCGCGCGATATCGCATAGAAGACGTATCGGCGACGAATATGATAACGACAAGTTGTATTCCGCTATAACCGACGTTATAAAAGACCTGGGCGGCGCAGTACGTCTGGACGTTCTCGCACACTGCCATCATGATGATGCCGATGGTCTCAATGATGAGCATGACGGCTAGACCCTGCGGCCGACCCCATATATCGATCAACTTGGAATACGGTAGCATGGCGATGCCCGCGACCAGACTCGAGATGATGGTCGTCGTCGCCGTTAAAGAGTGCAGCTGAAAAGAGCTGGTGATGAAGGGGATCAAGAACTTGAAGATATTGTTGGAGAGCGACTGTAGCATTGATATGATCCAAATGCTGTGAAGAGCTCAGAGTCAGTAATAATGACAAAATACCACTCGAAAAGTACTCATTTTAAGTGGCCCGGTGAAAACAAGAATACAGGAATGCTTGAGAAATGAATACTCACAGAATGTATGCCAAAATTAGCTGCTTCTTGCCCCAAAGCTGCGTCATGGCCTGGGCACCCTGCACTCCTTGCTGGAATTCTTTCGTGACACCATCGTCGAGGGGATCCTGAGTGTCGGTCTCTCGACCAGCACCTTGATTGTCGGGACACCCAACAATAGGGCCATCAATGGCCTCGGTGGACCGGTCTTCGGTGCCAAAGGTTGCTTTGTTGGAGCCACGAGTAGGCATGTTGCTTATGGTCCTGATTGCGCCTGCGGTGTTACAGTGTCGGTTTTCTTTTCTCCTCGCTTTTGGAGAACAAATGTGGGTGATAGTAGATTGGGAGAGATGCCTTCAACTGTCATAAACGATGACACAATGGCGATGACAGACCAGGAAAAGCAGACAGAACGAGAGCAAGCGTTTGAGCCCTAAGTAAGTGATTAAATGAATAGCCGAGACTACAACTACAGGGATAAATACAGGGAACAAAATGAGGGACCAAATGCAAATACCATTGGTTGATCAGCAGTGTCAATTTGTCAGGCATACTCGGTAGGTTACAATCGAGGCTCATTGCAATCCCATTAGATAACACCATACCATTGGTAGGCCCGATAACCAATCGAAGAATTTTCGCGCATGGTGTGACCACTTGCTCTTCATGTCGAGAGAATGTACCTCCCATGGAGTTCTCCCTGACGTCTCCACGGACCAGCGTCGACAGAAGAGAGTCGCTCTTTACGCCTACGCGTTTTTCTATTTGCACTCGCGCAAAATATCCATATCAGCGCGCCCTTTTGTGGTTTTCGAAAAGAATCGAGGAATGAAGAGTAAGTCAGAGAATATACAGGAGACCAATCTCCCGCGGCGTATGAAGGGCCCGCGGCGCCGCGGAGGAGCGTCGCAGAGGAGCGCCGCGGAGGAGCGCCCAACGGAGGCTTGAGAAATTCTGCCGCAGTCCTGCACTCCACTAAATGATTGATTAGATGATCTTATCAGATCAATATTAACGAATAGCCTTTTTCACTTAACCGCTTGGCATGCGAGGCAGAACCATGGTGAGACACCCTTGCAGATGCCCCTGAATGGATCTAGCCTCGGATGGGGGGTGGTGCCCTGAGTGAAACACGCGGTCCGGTTACCATCCTAGGCCGAACACGTCGGGGCTACATAAATAGGTGCTGCGGTGTCCGCTACTCTCTCCTTCCCTTCGTATCCATCTACTCCAATCCGTTCGTTCCCTTACTGGATAAATCAACGACGTGGCAGTCGCTCTTTTAACCCAAAGCCTTACACGCTGTAACCATCAACATGAAGTTCATCACTATTATAGCAATCGCTACCACTATAGCTGCTCCTGCTCTCGGTCAAAATGCTGGGTTCCCAGAGTGTGCTGTACGAAGACAGCCTTCTCGTCTCTCTCGAGCGGCTGAATGATCTTGGACTAACAACTCCGGATCCTATAGAAAAATGCCGGCACCGGGCTTCTCCAGGGAGCTAACTGTGCCCTCGGGGACCTCAAATGTACCTGCAAGAGCGATGCTTTTATTAAGAACGTCCAAGAGCAAGTCCCTAAGGTCTGCAATGCCGAAGATTATGCTAGTACGTTGTCTCCTATAGTGGCCTTCTCAAACTACCTTGATCCGCTCTAACCCCCCCACCTCGTCTAGCCGTCAAAACCACCCTCAAGAACGTCTGCGCTAGTGTCGGAGTCCCGATCAGCTTCCCAGATGACAGCAACCAGTCTTCGAGATCTGTCTCTACTGAGTCTACATCCTCGTCAGTCTCCACCCCCGTCTCCGCCCCAATCTCGATCTCGAAACCCACTACACACGCCACTACTACTTCGGCTGTCGTGAGTGAGACGGCATCTGCACCTGCATCTGGGGTTTCCTCTGGCTCCGTAATTGCGTCTGCCTCTGCAACTTCGTCGGGTAGAGGAAGCGTGAGCGGATTCCCTCCTGCATCATCCACTAAGACTCCGGTTGCCAGTGCCTCGCTGACCAGCCCACCACCGTCGTTTACCGCAGGCGCAAATTCTAAGCAGATCAGCTTGATCTTTGCGGCGTTCATTGCGCTGGGGGTTGTGGCTGTTATGTGAGACGGGTCTGAGGGAAATGGTGTTGGGAACCGGTTTTGGAATCTCGAATGTTGATAATGCTCAGGCAAATGAGCGGCGAGACCAAGAACTCTGCAGCCTCACACGGAGAGTCGGAATGAGAGAGCAGAAGGGGCTTATGTAGTGGATTGGGAGGTTTTATTGCTGCATGAGAAAACGGGAAAGGTTGTGGCTTACTATTCTATCCGCCCCTTGTGGGCAGGTGTTGCAGCTTTTCGGCGTGGGATCATTTCGGCTCATGGCGACAAGATACAACTTTTATAATACATCAATCTTGGTTGGCGAAAAAAGAAGTCCTGAGTGCTTTGCTACTTTCTCTCATGGTAAGAAGATATCGCCTCCCTCTGATGCCATTGCCAATTGGTAAGATTAGCGATGATCTAGACAAAGTGAAGTTACCGAACCCCATTGAGCACTACGGCCTAATGGGATTGAGATCGGCCAGCGAGTCGAGCCGAGGTGCAGCGTTTGCCTTAGCGACTATTGTCCTAGAGAAGGGCTGCCCCAGGTCTTTGGTAGTGGAGTTGGCTCATCGACTCGGAACTAGGAATTGGAATGAATAACACAACCTCATCAACGGAGCCTTGAGGAAAAACTAGCACGACAGGAGGAGCGGACTTACAGGGTCAGGCTTTCGAGTTATGGAAGGCACGTCCTACGAAGTAAATTAGTCGCTAAAACGCGCCGTTATATTAGTCTCTAGACCGATATGCGACGATTATAAGCGATTGGTTGGTTACACGCGTGAACAAAGAGCTACGAAGTAGAAAAAGAAATTCTGGCTCACGCGATTTCCACAAGCCCGCCTCGGCCGCGCACAGCGCGTCAAACCCGAGCAGGAGCGCGTCGCCCGTTTCTTTTCCTATCAAGTCCGACTTTGACAAACAACAGGCAAGTGGGCCGAGCGGGGTAAGACAGGCCCACCCGAAAGCCAAAGCCGCGCTGACGCGCCACCGAGTCTGCCTCGTATCCACGGCAACTGAAATCGTCGAGGAAAACGCCGTGCCACACAATACTTCGAAGCGACTTTCTCCGCCGCCCCAGCTTGACGGACAGGGCATACTTAGCTCTGCTGCCCATATTCGATGCCGGCCGTCCGCAAAGGTCGAGGTGAAATAGTATCATTTTGGATTAGCAACTTTAGCGTGTCCGTCGTTCATACTTTGTTTTTGGCGAGCGTGCTAAACAGGTTTCGTCGGCTGGCCGCTCGAGTAGGTCACGTAGATAGCAGAGGAGGGGCAAGGGGTGTGCGGCTTGGCGAGTTGGCTGTTCTTCTCCTTACTCTTTAATCGAGTCTCTTCGTGAGCGCTGTGTCGGTTGTCAATACATTCGCCGAGTCCGTTACTCATAGATGGAAGACACCGTAGTCCTCGCCTTGGCCGGCCCCTTTCGGGGACTCCTGGCCGAAATTCTGTGCATGATATGCGCCTAGCCACGCAAGCTTTGCCGTCACGCCTCGGTTCCTAAAATGATGCGGTAACGAGAGAGCGGGTCGCTTTTGACCTTGAAGGCTCTGTTAGAGTCATCACGCACCCTGCGCGCCATCGCATAGCCCAAACTATTATGCACCAAGTCTTATTAGACACCCTATTCGATTCCTCCGCACCGCCATGGGCCGCCCCGACCTGGCAAACAATGTGAGGTATCTTAGCAGCCTGCGTCCCTCACAAACGATTTCTAGGTCTATCACCACCGAAGATTTGGACCTTTGTAGGGATGCTGCGGACCGTCTATTGTCGTGGAAGAAGCGAGGAGGTTGGAAGAGGAAGGACCTCGGCAACATATCCATTCTGGTACTGATGGCCTGGGCGGGGTGTTCCAGTTCTTCGAGCGGATGAACTGCGTTATACAAAACGCCGAAATTGAAGCACACCCCCAAATTAGGGTTATGCCGACTTGTAGCCTGGTCTTGCCAACTGCCTGCGGGGAGGTGGTCGGGTCGTGAGGGCCCTTTTGACGCGTCCCTCGCGTTTCGCTTAACAGAGCCTCTCCATAAGTGGTAGGGTCGAGTATCTTCAAACCTTCGGAGCTTTCGCGATACACACGGGCTCCACAGGCACTAACTAGTACAAAATACTTTCGTAAGCGACTTCCATTCCACTTTCCCCAATACTTACACGAGCATGAGATGTCGGTATTCATTTCCCAGAAGCGGTTCCGCCTATTTATATCTTTCGCGGCATTAACTATCACTAACATATATGACTCGATCTGCCATATGCTCTGTGCACCCATGGGCGGCCAGACACAAGCAAGTTCCAAGTTGCAGCAAAAGCATGCATGCACATCCCCCAAGGCTCATCGAGTCGGTGCCAATAATGCCCTTTAGTAGACTCGACATCCGCTAAGTGCTGGTTTTGAAGGTCCTTGGCTAACAGCCTCCTGCTAGAGATGTTAACTTCGATAGTGGACTATTAGTAGGCAATCTCCCATTGGTCCCAAGTAGGGTGACTTGAAGACGACCAAGGAGCGTAGTCGGAGAATAGAGATAACACTGACGCTAGATTCAAGATGTTAGTCCACATTGACAGGCTTTTTGATGGACACTGCTCGACACTTATAATGCTCCCGTCAAGAACATAATTTGACCCCAATTTTCTTCTTGCAATGGAGCTTAAGCATTGGAATCAACTCAGAGGGATGCTAACCATCCAGATGTCGATAGCAATGCTGACGATCGCATTGGAACATCCCATCGCATTGAGGTTGAAGCAGTGGCCGTCGGATGAAGGCTCTATGCTCTACTAGTAGCTGATGGGAGAACACGGAAAGATGACCACAGTGGAGAAAGAAACGCTAAAGATATTCAAAAGAGCCGTTCCCCATAAAAATTGTCGGATGATAGCGCCAGGGAATATATAGAGGTAAAAGAGCGATAAGCTGAGTTTAACGAGCTATGAATCCGCAAGGTAGAGTACTTCTATGACGAAGAACTACATTACGAATATTGTAAGCTCTTCCGGTGGCATCGTCCCATACGTTTCTGCCAAATCCATGGGCTATTAAGCCCCATACGTCAATAGTCGTACAAGAGATCCGAAGAATTAGCGTGCTGAGAATAACTTCATCGTCCGGACTGAGGGCTCGGCCGCGCTGAAGATTTCTTAAGTCCATGCGAACGATGACGAAATAGGTGGTTATCGTTCCGAGGGAGATTGGATTGACATCACACTGTATTGACAGGATTTATCCCTAATCAGCACATCGCAGCCGTCGAGGTAACATTTTTCGTCGCCTTTGCATCAACATGTTAGCAATTTGGCGTCGACGAGGGATGTGAGAAGAGCGGCCGAAACACGATCGAGAACCGCCACAGGATAACTATACCTAGAGCCTCTAGAAGAGAGCAAGACGCCATAATGCACTCACTAGCCTCCACGTCAATCGTATAGATACTGCAGATATATTGCATATCGGTGAACGAAATGCCGACTTGGACACGACCGAAGTTGAGGCATGCCACCGGCACAGTATCTCTAGATGCATCTCGCTGAACTCCCCCGATTGGGTGAATGCGCACTGCGAGGACTTGACGTCTCCGGCTCCATATCTCTCGAGCGTCGTGATAAAGAACCCGAGGTATCTATCCCCTTTTTTACGAAGCAGTGGTGTCGTTCTTTCCTCCGACAGACTGTACTTAGGGATTAAGATGCGTTCCGTGGTACCGCCTACATAACCCTGGTAATAGCACGCATTAAATTAGCCTAATCTGCTAATCATACGTACGCCTTTTCCAATGTGGTTCTGTTCCGAGCTTTGTATCCGCACACACTAACTCGAATAACAAAGGACTGGGGTTGAGGCAGGTTCGGCCATGACTGATGGGGTCACTGCCCGATGCGTTGCGCTGTTGTCAACGTGCTGGTGAATCATAACCAGTAGCCTGATTTGGCAAGAGTTGCGGATGATGCCGAGGTTTGTGATAGTGATGGGTGTCGTTGGCATGAGATCTCGCTTTGTAATTGAAGGTGCAGGCATGGGAAGACAAAGCGTGGAAACTTGCGGGCTCGTTCTGCATATCTTGCCATTTCGTGCATCAATTGCTTTCCTTTCCAACGGTCTCCAGTTTCCACTTGTTCACAGACAAGCGCATCTCTCAACTCTATGCGAATTTCTCTCTTAGTGAACCCCTCCCACCATCCCATCATCTCTCCTGGTCGGCGTCACGACGTTCCAATCGATATCACAATCTATAATGACAACCCTTCCCTGAAACGGCTTACGGAAGGTCATTTCGGTGGTTCTACTATATCTAGTTCTCATTTTGTTATTCACCGGCTCAGCTACGCGGACGAATTTGCCCTCACCAGCCAGTTATCGGAGTCGATGGACATAATCAAGGGATGCGCTTCAACCGCTCTCGATCCGCTCAACGACTCTCAACCAAACGTCGACTCTGTAATACCCAATATCGCTCACCAAGTATGGAAGACTGCCGGCGTTCGAACATACTCCCCGGACGTGAAGGAGTCCCATAAGTCGTGGAAGGGTATGCTCGAGCCCATAAATTAAACAGTCAAACTGTGGACTGATGATGATGTTCTCCAAGTCGTCAAGTACAAATATGCCTGGCTACTATTGAAATACGAGGGCTATCCCCAGAACATCCAGCGAGCCGACGTGGACCGGCTGGTAGTCCTCCACGCACAATGGGGCATCTACGCAGACCTAGACGTGTACCCAAGCTCGGCCGTGAAAATACAATGCCTACAACGCCTCGGCTTGCAGGCCATCTTTGCACCCATGGCTGGGACCCTCAGCCTGAGCAATCACTTCTTCATGGTCGAGCGAGGATCCTCGTTCTTCCAATCAACCCTCTTCAAGGCCAAGCGGCGCGGCGGCGCGGCGTCAAAGCGGATCTTTCTGCCGTACCTCCAGATGAATTGGTCCACGGGGCCGATGATGGTGACGTCCGCAATTCTGAAGTACGCGTGGTTATACAGCACGCTGTGTCACGACGGGGTCTCCTGGACGAGGGCTACACAGGGTCGGTGATTGGGCACGCAGCCGGGCGGTCGTGGCACGGATCAGACGGGCAGGTTTTGAATTACATTGCCGACCATGTACGCGTGAACACCCTACTGATGGCTGTTACCTTGTTGGGTACTGTACTGGGACTCGCCTGCGTCGTCGGGCAGCGTTACAGCAGATCTCCAGGGCTTCTCGTCTGCTGCGGCTTAGCCGCGCGTGGATGCGAGAAGCAGTGCGATAAAGATTCATCTTAATAGAAATCCCAAGGTTTGCGAAACTTTTGTCGTCTCCGAGCCTGCTGATTCGTGTTAGTAGTTTAGGAGCACGCCTGTAAGCATGGAGATGCCGCGTGATGTCGTAGTCTAAACCTATTACAGCAATGGGAGTAAGAAACGGATATTCAGTTAAAAGACCGCATTGAGCGCCTTGAAGCCATTGCTACCACTACAACCCGATTTTAATTTGTGTACTACGTACCATATAAGCTGCCTTGTGCCCCGATCCTGGGAAGTGACCAAGTCCAGGGCCTTGCGGAGAGGAGCAAGATGTGTCTTCTTCTAACATAGAGTAAATGTCACATTTCCATGCCACCAGCACCGATCTAAGTACTACATGCTAACCCACATGGTCTCAGTCATCAAGTCTTAGACATGGTCCTCGGCATTGGCCTGCAACGCGGCCAAGTCTCGTACTACATCGCATTCGGCTCGGCTGAAGTTGCTACCATGGTCACTTAGTTACCATCTACAGTCAAATCAGCAGCGCTGGGCTTACGACTAGGAAGGGAGACGATGGACTCCAAGGCTAGCGAAATTCAGACGAAAGTGCCGTCCGCGTTTTGGTTGAACAGCTTCTCGACCGCCTCGCATGTTTCAGACATAAGAATATTCTTGCTCTTCAAGCGCCTCTATTCCATGCCTGATCTCTATTCTGTAGGTCCCTCAAATTAGTGTCTTGTAACAATTATTTATTCGAATTGGTTATTTCTAGGCGAAGCATTTTAAGATCTTCGTACCTTCGTGAGGCTGTAATACGAGGGTTGCACGCGAGAACGGTCTATGGGGCCCTTTTTGAGCATCTCAGAAGGAAATACCGCACTTACATTGAAGGCAAGTTGCAATTAGAAGCATCGTGGGTACCGGTACCGGTCCCCATTCTCCAAAGACACCGGAATGGAGATTCCACGGAGCCACCGAGTGTCCCACGAGGAGAAATTTCGCGATCGCAAGTGTTGCAGTTGTGGACCTTCCCTTAAGACGAGCGTGTGTTAGACTGGCCCAGTGCAGTTGATGATTTCACCAGACACATTTACGGCGCATGCGATGATAGCTCACCTCGCCGTGACGAAGATTGCCCGTGTGCTGCCTTCCTTGTAGCCGAACTCCAGACGCAAAGCACGGAGAACAGTTGGCAAACACTACGTTGGCGCATATACCACTATGGACTCAACAGCAAGTCGATAGTTCATAACGACAATCTTTACGCGCTTTGAGCAGTGACAATCGCGACAGACTCCGAAAATTTTGGGATGACCTGGTCCGGCGGGATGCCTTCTGTGGAAAAATTCAGATTATATCTTGACGCACGCAGCAAACGTATGTTCGTATTCTTTGGCGGCCATTGTAGTTGTACGGTGAGACACTGCAATTTCGAATAATACAAAAACCCACGAGATCCCACAGGAAAGACGGAAAACGAAGGGACAAAGCTAGAAGTGGACGGACTCTGTATGGGCATAGAGGTGCATCGCCACTTTGACCCTTATACCGCGCCCCCTTAAAGGCACACTTCGCGTCGCAATAGCTAGGTCTCGGCTTCAGGCCGACCCAGGCCGCAATTAGGCTATTGTACGGTATATCTGCTATCCTAAGTCACTTGGCTTGGATAATTCCATCGGCCAGCTTATTTTAGCTGAATCAAAATAAAGTACAAAATCTGCTAGCCGCATGAACGTGACTCACCATCCACCATAAAAAGCACAACTGTCCGCCTGAATCCATCCATCTGCAAGCGTAAATGAGTGTCTGACATTCCCACAATCCCTCACGGCGGTATCGACCTTGCCGCCTTCTCAAACATCCACTTCGACGAAGCCACGGAGGAAGACCACCTCGCTATTAGTTCCACCACTGCACTCTCAGCTTAACACTGCTGGCACTGACCACTGCCCTGACGATAGTAGGCAAAATCCGTCTCTCGACAGAAGAAGAGCTCAACCGGTTTACCGAACTTAGGGCCGGCGCTGTAACCATTCCACTCGCAACATCTACCCCGATAGATCTCGACACGCTCACAGAAGCTATAGAAAACATCCAAACTGCAGCCCTCGCGGTAGGGCGACGGCCAAAACGGCACCCGCGCAGAGCACCGTGGTAGAATGAAGACTATGCTCTCGCAGTATCCGAGTACCGCGCAATAAGGCAAATTTCTCCGCTTGGTGAACACCTCCCCCTAGGACAAATATTATCGCCGTATATCACACAACTGGAGATGAAGCAATTGGCATGTAAAGACTGTCGATGTTTAGCTAGATGAGTGTGAAAAGGTGATTCATTTTATCTTGTGCCGTAGGGCTGTGATGCGCGATTTACCAAGTCATTGGGCGTTGGCGGCGTTAAGCTTGTGGCGTGAGACTTCAATTGAAGTCCAAGTCATCAATGTGGTGATGCCGAGTCATTTTTCATTTATGTAGCCCTGAGTCATGAATGGATGTGATACCGCACACCTGCTTAGAGCCGTCTAGCCAGCGCTCAGCTACCATACTCAACGCCTATACGAAGATTGCCTTACCCTTGGATATCACCCAGGCACCTTTAAAGAAGCCTAACTAGTCATAGTCGAGAAACTAGACAAGAGAAATCTCTTAACCCCTCGTGTATGGCGGCCGATCTCGCTCCTCTCCTGCCTTGGCAAAGGGCTTGAACGACTCATCACACGTCGCCTTAGGCCTCCATACACTATAGCATATTACACCCACATCAAAAAGGTGCCTCCCGAAGTGGTCTACGGTCGACCTAGTCGCCCCTCGTACACGATATAGAGGCATCCCTAGCCCGCGAAGAGGTCTCCACGCTAATAGTAATAACGGACCTCCAAGGCGCCTTGGATACCGTCATGCGGAATAAGCTGATACTCTGCCTACGAGAACAAGGCTGGCCGTTGCACCTTGAAGTGGACAGGATCTTTATGCTAGATTGCATAGTTACCATCAGGTTCTAGGATATCACCCCCAAGTCCGCTCAACTATGGCCCAGCCCAAGGATCTCCAGCTTCACCAATCTTATTCGCCTATATATCGCGCCCATCTATCGCCTGTAAATCCCAACGGGAAGCTTCGGCTGTGCAGATGACACGACAATGCTGCGGACTGGCGCATCGCTAGAGGAGCCGGCTAGACTTACATCGACACATGCAGGGACTTATTTCCACAAGGACTTATTGGGACATCCAACGGAACCACCTTTAGTCCGGGGAAGACTCCGCTCGTCGGCGAGACAGCAGATCCGTGCCGGACCGCCCCGGAAACGCCAAGATACGACTAGGGTATGCGATGCGCTGGATAGGCATCAAGAAAAGCGTTCATTCAGAATGCACATCGAGAAGCGGGCAGCCAAGGCCTGAAAGGTCACCAATCGCCTAAGCCGTCACAGGACATATCGCCTGCATCGTTATAGATACTAGAGATGAAACTCTCGGACTTGGGTATGCTGTAGACCACGGGAAACCACTAGAGAACTTCACTGGGTGGCAGACCACCGATCCATTCTCAGCCCACTACTTAGTGGACCAGGCGTCGTCGAGGTTGAGGCGGTTATATCCGGCCGCAAGCAGGCCGTTCTTCGACATGGCCTTCCGCCTCAACGAAGATGGACTCGTTAATGTTGGTTATAAAATGAGTCTCAGTCGTTGAAGCCCAGGGGGGGCCGCCAGAGATGAGCCTCCGCAGTGGCAGTGCCAACCAACCAGGCGATGGTGGTAAGAACCATTTGGGACATCATGATGATTCCGTACCAAGACAATCGCCAAGCCTTAAAGAGAAAGAAGTTTCAAGTTAACTGACCAGCTGAGTTGTTCTGCGCTAACTCCGCTGTTGTTAATGCTAGCAGGTTTTGAGAGATTGGACTCAAAATAACACAATCCGGAATAATAACACCCGTATCAAAAGAACAAGATCCAATCTAGGAGGCGTGTATCCAGCACTCCAAGCGACCCAAGACCTAGCCAAACGATCTCAATCGATAACCTGCCACATAGGATGCACATCCCGAGGCACCCTCACCACCCGGCGTTCACACTCCTTGTCCTCGCGCGCCCTCTCCTCCTCCTTGAAACCCTCCTCCACAGCCTCCGCGCGAGCGACGATCCCGAATCTCCTCTCCGACGAGTCCCAGTGGTGCTTCATGTCCGAGTCCAT